>CM045467.1:17943910-18275522 GCA_024666655.1 Dascyllus trimaculatus | reverse complement strand
TGGAAAACAAACAAACAACAACAACGACAACAATAAAACAGTACAGTGTGTGATCAGAGCAGGACAGAAACCCAGAAGCCAGTTGTCATGTAGCTTACACTTGAGGGGAATTGTCCTTTTCTCTTTAGATCATCTTGAAACAAACTTTAGGTTTAAAAATATAAATATAATCAAACAAAAAAATTGTCATATATGAAAACAAGCTTTGTTTGCTTCTTACTAAAATTACTTCCAGACTTTATTAAGCTTTATAATGAGTTTTCCTTCCGGTCTTGCAAATACTAGTCATCTACAAATCACTGGACACTGAAATATAGTTTTAGTCTTAATAACTTAACATAAATACAGACGTTTTGTGGATTTCAAGGTAATTCAACCTAAAATATTTAGTTTTTCTTTTTGAATAATTCAATTTTTAATCCAGTATAATTTTACAAACTTTAGTTTTCCGGTCTGGGGTCATCTGAGTTGAATTAATCTGCAGCTGAGAGTTTAATCAACTCATTAAATCAATCCTGTAAAGAGTCGGAACTGGCAAACTTCACGCCATGCACTGCTTGAGAATCAAAACTCTGCAGAGGCTTAAAACGCCAACTTCACCATCAAGTCTAGTTGTGTGTCGTGTATCATGTGTTACGTCGTGGTTGTTGCTTTCCATAGTGATGGGACAATGCTAACTATGTGGAGGGCTGGTGAGGAATTCAGTCCCTACTCCTGTACGCTTATTTTAAAGCAGCCTGTTTTCTTACATGTGAAATGGTTTCGGTAGTGGCAGCTGCTTTTCATGTCAAACACATAAGTGACTTCTTCTACTGAGCAATTGAAAGAGGAAGGCAAGTCTGTATGTAATAACTGTCTAAAGGGCTTCATATCTGACGTTAATATCTGCTGGTAAATATCCAATTTTGCAATTCGGAACTAATAAGATGAGATTTAAATACTTATTCAGCCTAAATTCAGTTAACTCACATTTTTATTAAGGAGGGAAACTTGTTTTTCTAAGAACACATTTAAAATGATTTAGAGTGTGTGTATGACTTTGACTAACTGCCTGTTCCAGCCCTCAGTTCTCAGTGCTGCTGGAGCATTTACTTTAAATATTTAATTATTAGTAACAGTATCATTCAACATTTTTGAGCCCTGGGAGTTTATTAAATATAAATAAGATCATGATAGAACCTTGAATAAACATGAACTGAGGATGATAAGGGAGGAAGCTAAACTGCAGCTCAGATATTTTACCTTTTTTGAAGTTTTTCCGCTGTCTTGCTTTCCTCAGATGAAACTAGTGGATTCCAGATTGTGTCCTCCGCTTGCGAGTCATTTAGCACATCCGTCAGGGATCCCTGATTGTTTGGAGACCTCTGTTCGTGATCTCTCATGAAAAAGAAAAACAGGCAGCATGTGTCTGCTTTTTCCTCTTGTTCTTCTTTATCTCATAAGTCAGCTCAGTTGACAGCTGACTAAGTGCATCCAGAGCGGCTCTTTCCTGTTGCTTCCTCTGAATCTGTCAGGAGTGTTTGGTACATCTCCACCAGGTGCTTAAGTCTTTGTCATCAGAGATGTTTGTATCGCTGGACCTGAGTGAGAAAAGCGCAGCCTGATGTGAGTGTGCAAGTTTCCATACACCATCTGCTATGGCTGTGTATCATCTGTGTGTGTGTGTGTGTGTGTGTGTGTGTGTGTATACTTAACAGCTTCTGGAGGTGATGCATGAGTGTCAGCCTGTGTAATTTTATCTCCCTCGGCACAGACAATAGACAAACAGTCACCACACCAAGTGACATAACACACAATTATAGCCTCGGCAAACCTGGCAGCAGTGAAATCTACAGTTACTGCTGTTACTCTTGAGTTTCGGACATTTAAGATGAACAGTTTGTCCTCTGACACCTGTGTGCAAACTGTTCTCCCAGCTGGAAAACACAAACAAATGTGTTTTCTATGATGTGTGTGTGTGGATATGTGAGTGTGTTTGCGAGTACTTACTGTTGCTTAGGCTCTCCTGCTTGGTGACTGTGCACATTCTGCCTCCGTCTCCTTGCATCTCATCTCTTTTCCTCTCCGTCCTCATTTTAACTTGGCCTATGACTCTTTCTCTTCTCTTTTTCTGTCTTATCTTCTTGCTCTCTTCTCCTCTTCCCTCCTCTCCTCTCTATCTTTTTCCTCACAGACTCTGTCAGTATCCGTTGCTGCCGCGCGTGCTGCTCCTGACACCTGAGAAACCAAGGGGCAAGCACCTTCTATTTTAACTGCTTCACTGCCAAATATCAAGCTAATTACCTCCCATTCCTTTGTGTTTAACTCATGGCAGCAAGTCAATGCTAATGAATTAGAAATTTATCTGAACAAAAGGGTGGCAATTACTATTTTTATGATATGTGCTTGTGTGTAAAACCTCTATGTAATAAAAGGTTGAGAGGTTTCTCAGAGGTTTGACATGAATAAAATTGTGATTAAAAAATAAAATAGGATGCTTTGTTATTCTCATGGGCTACATGGTTGTAATTTAGGCTGTGTATACCTATAAAGACTAATGCATAGCATGTTTTGGGGGGATATTTTACATATGAAAATGACATATGTCAGACATAGTTATTTTATGGTAATACACGGGCCTGTGCAGTACATTGTTAAAATATTTCTGCCAGCATGTCCATATAGTGTTTTTTATATGCTAGAAGACATATCACGAGCAAAAAAATATATTTTATTTCATTTTTTAAGATTTTTTTGCCATTAGCACTGGTTTATTAGGTACAAGTACATAAGAATTCTTGTCTATTTGTCAAAGTCAGCTTTGTTAAAAAAATGAATAAAAAGGTAAAGAATATTAGTAAACGCAGCAGCAAAATATAAGCTATATACAAATGTACAATACATAATATTTCCACTTTGAAAGCAGCGTATCAGTGTCAGTGTCCAGGATTTCATTCATAACAAACCTAAGGGCCAATCCTGTCAGTTTGCAGGGTGCGACTTTCCATTGCATTGTTGTTTTTTGACACTGGTTTCTGGTTCAAACAAGTTTAAATGAATTAGTCCAATATCACAACTTGCTATTGTGAAGTGTTGAGTAGTTTGGCAAGAGGAAACAGCAGTTTAGAGTTTCATCTAAACCATTTTAAAGTAGAGGTGGAATTATTTTACATAGGAAAAAATCTAAATATGTAACTTTGGAACAAAGAGAAGAGTTTTAGGGGATTTAATCAGTGACTGGAGAGGGGAAATAACAAGTATGATGAGCTTCAGGAAGAAATGCAAAACTTAGTCTTTGAGGAGTGATGACTTTGTGCTTTCTTCGATCAACTATCTTCCCTGACATCGGAACACCAGCTATCGACTAGTCGCGCCTGTTGGGATACTCTACGCACGCGCAGTTACAGTTTTCCGTCAAATATGCCGATGTGGCTGATGTGAATTAAAGTTTTAGTCTTTTTAGTTCGTCTGTAGGTTTTAGGGCAAACTGTTGCAATGAACGTTTATATTCTGGCCTTTTTTGGAGTCTGCAGTTTTGTTAGAGCAGACGAAGACGAAAGGCTGCCGAATAAATGCGAAGGTAGGTCGAGAAAAGTGGCACTAGCTAGATGTAATGGCATTTAGCACTGTAACAGCAGAATGGTGTGTGTTTATAAACGTGTGTGTCATGTGAATGGTCAGCGTGCTGTCTTTAAACTGCCCATAAATGTATACATAGTTTAAACAGGTGTGTTTTTGTTGTCTGTCAGTGTGTAAGTTTCTGACAGTGGAGCTGCAGGAAGCTTTGGAGAAAACTGGTCGCTCCAAAGAAGTTCTGGAGGTTGGAGAAGTGTTGGACACAGGCAAGAGAAGGAGGAAGATAAAATACAACACCTCGTGAGTTCACTCCGACTGAAGAATGTGAACTGATCTGTGTGTTTGTCTGGAAGCTCTGTGTTATTTAAATTGCTGGAAAGTTTTGTGTGGTCACAATCCAAACCTATGCGTTTGAATGCAGGGAAACTCGACTGACTGAGGCAGTAGACAACATATGTGAGCGCATCCTGCAGTACAGTGTTCATGCAGAGAGGCCGGGCAGCCTGCGATATGCCAAGGTAATCTTTATGTGAATCATTCAGTGCCCTTGTCATTCCTTCCAATTTGTGTCGCAAACTGACGCCTGCTGGTTTTGCAGGGTGCCAGTCAAACCATGACGACCCTGAAGAATCTGGTCCACAAAGGAGTTAAAGTGGACCTGGGTATGCCGTTTGAGCTGTGGGACGAACCCTCTGTAGAGGTGTCAGACATGAAGAAACAGGTAGGATGACTTGTACCTGCTTAACATGCAGAAACACAGTCAAACTTTGAACCGATGCCAATGTTTTCAAGCACAGAATGACTGCAACTTGTGACTATTTCCACTGTCAATCGATTAGTCGTTTGGTGTTTAAAACGGCAGAAAATGCTGAGAAATGTTGATCAGTGTTTCCCAAAGCTTGAAATGTTGTCCTCAAATGTGTTGTTTTGTCCGCAACCCATAGATGTCATTGAGGAGTAAAGGAACCAGAAAATATTCAGTTTTGAGAAGCTTGAATCAGAGAATTTAGACTCAACCCTCAGCATACAGTAACCTTACAGAGTAATTTCTTTTAAAAAGGTGCTGCACACTCTAACTTGTTTTTTGAGCTGTGAACTAAATATTACTCCGCTGTGACGAAAACACATCACTGCTGGTGTTTTGAATAACCTTGAACCGTGTAAGCTGAATCAGTATCTTCTTTTCAATCACTTCTTAAAACCCATTTTGTAGGCTTGCTTTTATGTGATGTGTGATGTTTTTATTTCTTCTTATTATTATTTTATCATCTATTTTTTAATTGTCTACGTGATTTTTTAAAAACTTTATTTCATTTTCATTTCATTCTCTTTTACCATTATTTATTTATTTATTTCCCTATTTATTTTACTTATTTTTAGCCTTGTGTTTATGGTTTCATCTTTTATTTTTCTTTTATTTCACTTGTTCTTTCCCTCACTTGGATGTGCCATTTTATTATTTTACGTGGTGTTGTTGTACTAACTTATTTTGAAAATCTTTTGCCATGTTTGGATATGGCCAGCCTTCTGTTGTTCAGTATTCTTCCTGAGTATCCTTCTTTTCTTTTTTGCCCTGTCTGTCTGTAAAGCGCTTTTTAAACTGTTTCAAAAAGGTGCTATATACAAAAAAGTTTTCACTGTTTTTTACATGTCACTTTAACATGTACATGTGTGTCTGTGTGTTTTCAGTGTGAGACGATGCTGGAGGAGTTTGAGGAGGTGGTGGAGGACTGGTACTTCCATCATCAGGACCAGAGGCTGGAGAACTTCCTCTGTGAGAACCACGTCCTCAAAACATCAGAGCAAGGTAGGAGGTGCTTGACACAGAGAGAGTTCTGCATGCAGATTACTCATGATCTACTGCTACTTATAGTGATGTCAACTAGACTAATTGATTAGTTGTTTATTCAATGAATTGCCATCTGCTTTAATAATTGGTAAATCAGTTGAGGTGCATTTTTAAGAAACTATAGTCTCAATTCTCTGATTCCAGCTTCTTAAGTCTGAACATTTTCTGATTTCTTTACTCTTCTATGACAAACCAAATATTTTTGGATTGTGGACAAACAAGACATTTGAGAACATCGCCTTGGGCTATGAGATACACTGATCACCATTTTTCAATTGACATTTTTAATTGACAATGAAAATACTTCGTAACTGCAGCCCTACTTTTCAGCCACCTCAGCTTGAAAGCACAAGGGGCTGACATCTGTGAGTCTAATGTGATTTTGACTGAGATGCAGTTTATGAACAAAGTCATTTGTCAAGCAAAAAAAAGCCATTATTTTCAGTTTACAGCTCTTCCAGTGTGAGAATTTTGATGGTTTTTCTCTGTTTTAACTCAAAGTAAATTGTTGATAAGACAAATCGAGCATTTAAAAGATTTCAATGGATATTTACTGACATTTTAAAGACTTATTTCATCAGAGTTCATTGATTAATTTAACTCTCAATTATGGTACAATTAATCCACACTGAAGATACTGATTTGTTGTAGGCCTCTTCTCATATTACTTTTTTTCTTAGAAATAAATTCAGATTACATTGTCAGCTGTGAAAGTGCACTTTTTCAAACATGAATGAGTGAAACAAAAAATGCATTTAAAAGTCTGTTAAGCAGAGGTATATTCTTAGAAAGTTTAGAGAATCAAACAAGCACTTTATCTTCAAACATGTGAAAATGTTGTAAATTCGGGCAAATAAGTTCACTAAAGTCAGTAAAAGTAAACTGAGCCAACATTTCCCCCAGCAAAGAACAAACTATAAACCTCCTCCTCGTGTGTTTTTCTCTGCTTTCCTCAGAATGTCTGAAGGAGGTGTGGAAAGGAGACATGGGGAAGAAAGGAGGGGCTGAGGAGGCGACAAGTGGAGAAGAGGAGGAAGCGAAAAAGGAGGAACAAAAGGCACATGACGCTGGAGAACTCTGAGAGGGAAAAAAAAACAGGAAATGCAGAAGACAACTCTACACCTCAGTTTTCGGTTGCGGCAATCAATCTGCAAATCAGTGGACAGAAGTTCAAATCATGTGCTGAGATGTGTTGTTAGCCAAGTTGCTTGAGGTAAATCCTGTTACGTCTGTTTACACATGAAGTCAAACTGGCTTTTTTTTTAATTTTTGAATTGATGATCTGCAGCTGTGATGCCTTTTACAAATGAGCACTGTTATTTTTGTATGTCAGACTTTTATAAACTGTTTCAACACTCCGATCAAGATCTAATGCCTTTATCTTTAATACTAGACCTTTCCAGTGTTATATTTTATGTACCCACTGTTACATCTCTCCTCATATCACTAATATATGGTGCATATCAATATTTTTTCTCTGAAATGCAATATGTACAGCTTTTTCACATTGAATAAAATACTTTTTTAAAACAAAACTGTTGGCTGTATTTCATTTTTTACAGGAAATTCCAATTGAATAATACAAAAGCACATTTTAGAAGGCCACGTTTGAGTGTTCTAGTGAGGACGCTGCTCTCTAATCAAGCTTGATAAGTGCCAGGCGTGTTCCTCTTGGCTCATGCTGACAGCTTCTTTTCACAGTGGTTGTCAAAGCACCCAACAATGTCTCCTCTTTCTGTTGATCTATTGTTTTTTCTTCATGTTCTGTCTACATTGGTCACAGTTAAATGCTACACCTATCAAACCGAGCCTCTCTTCCTGTCCTTCCCCGACTTGGCTGCTCTGGAAGCAGCCTCACACGACAACAAGAACAACAACAACAAACCCCACTTGGAGGATCCCACAGCTGGAGATGATGAGGTCAAAACCGTTGCATTGAAATGTCACGAGGACGGCATCGAGGTTGTGATGAAAGCTCAGCTGTTCGACCCCGGCCTTCCTGCAGAGCCCATGCGGCTGAGGCTTGGACATGACAGTGCTGCACAAGATCACTGCATCGCCAAGGTGTCTGGAAACGGAGAGTACATCATCAGAGCTCCACTGGCTGAGTGTGGGAACAAAGTGATGGTTGGTGAGCCTCCTTAACATTCAAGTTACTATAAAGGAAAGCTGTAGTCACTCTTCAGCTCCTCTGTGCATGACAGGCTGAAGCAAAGCCAGATCACAGCTGCTTAATCCTGCCACCTAGTGTTGTTTAATTGATAATGCTGTCGTTTGTGTGTCACATGCTCTTGCTTCAGTTTACAGAGAGCGCTGTGCTTTACAGCAACCAGCTCCTTTACTATCCTCCTCCATCATCACCCGGTGACACCCTTCTAGTGGTGGGTGCTGTCATCTCTGTGCAGTGTGAATACAAAAGGTGATTTTAATGATCTTACAGTGAGCTTTATATGTATTGCTGGTGCAAGTTTTTCTCAAGAGAAGGTGCCCATATTTTATATAGCACATTTGAAGCAACTATCATTGAGCTAACGTGCTTTCTAATAGCAAAATAAGATCAATGTTACAAAGTTTATCTGACAAGTTTAAATGTTAAAGTTATGACCTTACAATATCACTTGATATGTTAAATTTTCAAACTAATTTAAAAAGGTTAAAACCCAATTATGTACTACAACAAATTACCTGACTAACAGAAATGGAAAAGCCCAACGAATCCAAAGATTCCCCGTGAACAAGCATAGAGGCAACAGCAGAGAGGAAGGACTCTTGTTTCACAGGAGACCTCCAGCAGAACCAGGCTCAGGCGGGGGCGGCCATCTGCCTCGACCAGCTGGGTTGAGGGTGAGAGAGAACAGGATAGCAGAGACAGACATCGAGCAAGAGAACCTAAACAAGAAAGAGAAGATGGAGAAATTAGTTTGTAATTTAACGATGCACACTGCTTCAGCTTCTCAGACCCTGCAGCAAAACAGCAGTTTAAACATGATCACATACGCTTTTCAGTCTTGACTGTGTCAGAGGGCCTGATCACATAAAGCCTTATGTGTGAGGAGTCAAATTTAAAAGATAAATCCTGAAAGTGACAAGAGGCAAATGGAGAAACTTGAGCCAGTCCAATATGTGTTCTGGGTTTAGTTTTTGTTGCAAGCCTTGCTGGAGACCTTTGTTGTCTGGGTTGAAAAGCACGACTGAACCCCAAACTCACTTCTAGAGCAGCAGGTGGTGGATCAGTTCTAATTTATAGGTTTCTGGGTTCTACATTGGAAAACCGAGCAAAACTCACTATATTATTACTGGCAGGATCACAGTAAAAGACATAATACTGCTATGCTATGAAGGGCTTACGATTCTTTAAAACTTTTTTTTCCGATTACATCCTGTTGCTGTGATGGAAGCGGCTTCTCGGTCATTTTAGCTGTGGTTCTTGCCTATAGGAGGTACACAGTGAGCAGCGGAGCACTGAGGCCAACCTGGAGCCCCCTCACCTTCTTCCAGTCGGCTCATCTCGGCCTCGATTTCCACCTCAAGCTCATGACAGGTGAGTCGGTTTCACCCCGATACACAAAACAGCCTCCTGCAACGTCTCTGAAGTGGCATACAGTGCCACAGCTGCTCTTTTAACAAACTGACTGAGTTTTCTTGTATGGTAACGTGGAAGGGTAAAGAGTGTTTGGGGTTGATTGCCTGGCTGTAGACCTTTTCTGTGTGGGAGCTATTGGGGTGTTACATTTTTATTGTGCTGGGTGAGATGACAGGTTCTATAATCACAAAACATACAGCTGGGTGAGTTTTCAAAAGTCAGAAAAATTGTAATACTGTATGTGTATCCTACTCATATTAACAGTCCTGTTTGTGAGTACCACTTTTTTTTCATTACACACCTGTGGCTTCACTAAAACAGGAAGCTGGCTCCTTACCTGAGGAGACGGCAGATGTTAGTCTGTACTTGGCAATAGGATGGACAGCAGAGGTAAAAACAGTGGAAGTGTAGTGGGTAGTGCTGGAAACGAAAGGCAAGATTTTGTTGGAACACAAAGGTTATACATATATTGTTTCTTCATATTTATCCCTTTTAAGCTGGATTTATTACTTGAAGTGAGCATGCTTTAATAAGGCAGGTATTGAGGGCGCTGCATCTGATTTGTGGTGAAGTCGATATTGGACAAGCACTTGATATGTGACCTAAACTTACATATGTAGCTGAAAGAAAATGCTGTAGAAAGTTAATAGAATAAAATAGAAATTATATATTATATGGAAGAGCCTCCAAATGCATGCATTTTTGTAACATTTGCAAAAGAAGTAAGACATTTTTCTATGAATGCCAGATGCATAAATAATCAAAGTCTATAGCGTAGCCTCCAAACATTACCGCAGAAACTTCCAAAGACATGCAAGACCTCAGTGCTCCGTCCAAACATGCTCATTTCAAGGAATAAATCTGGTTTAAAGGGAGTAAACTCCAAGTAATAGTTAACAGAAATGACCTAAATGACCTAATGTACATTAAAATATTACAAAATCAGTTTATTTACATTACATTTAAATCTCATCTCTCATCAGATGACTGGAGCAGTGAGAGAACGTCATCCGTCTACTTTCTAGGTGAAACGGTCAACATCCAGGCCTCTGTGGACCATCATCATCTTCCTCTTCGTCTCTATGCAAGCAGCTGTGTGGCCACTCTGACCCCTGATGTGAAGTCTTACCCCAGATATGCCTTCATAGACCGCCAGGGGTGAGCCTTTAACGCCAGCAGTAGTTCCTCCAGTTAATTGTACAAATTAAAATGACTTCTTTTGAACACATTGCTGCTATAAATCTCACCAGATCCTGCGTCCTGTTATTTCAAAATGCTAATAAAAGCGGAGGGCAGAAGTTAAGGCTGATAAGGATCTGTCTGCTCCGTGCAGATGTTTCACAGACTCCCAGCTGAGTGGCTCCAAGTCTCGTTTCCTGTCCCGAGTTCACAACAATCTCCTCCAGATTCAACTCGAGCCTTTCCTCTTCCTCCAGGACCACAGACACACTGTTAGCACCACATCCACAGTTTATTTTTTCCTCCTTTAAATACATATCAGAAGAGCATAATGCCTCAACATGTGTCATGCTGTCTCCTGTAGATCTACATCACATGCTACCTGGAAGCTGAGCCCATTTCAGAGAACGACCCGGTGAAAAAGGCCTGCTCTTTTATAAGCGACAGGTTTGCAGATCAATCTAGATTATTGTTGCTGGGTTTTTTTAATACATTTTGCTGTAACTTATTCTTATTTTTCCCATGTCAGGTGGAGGTCAGTGGATGGGGATGATCATGTGTGTGAGAGCTGTGACGGCCCTGAAAAGGAATCCGACGCCCTCAGTGCCAGATCCAGTCACAAGAGGGCGCACAGGAGCAAGAGAGGGCAAAATGGTGACTCTTGTGCTGTATTTAGCGCTAAATACATAAAACAGGCGGACTGTAAATCAAGGGATCAACAGAAGATTAACTCAGGTGTGTTTTCTTGCAGAGCTGCACGGGGAAACCACCTTGGGTCCGATCATATTTCTTCCAAGGAGAGCGGACTACTGTGGGAATCAGAACTGTCTGTAGTTTATTAAAAAGTAAAGTAAAAAGGGGGGCAGACAGGTGAGCACTGATTCTGATGAAGACTGTGTTGCAGGACTACTGACCTTTTATGGCTTATTTGCAGACTAAACCTGTGGATGCATTTGAAATATCAAGTGTTTTGCATGTAATCCAGTAGTGTAATATAACCTGGTCAGCAGTTTTTAATAAACAGAAAAGGTGTGATCAACAGAAGCATCTGTTTTGTTATCTAAAGATATATATATTTAGGATTACTATTACATTTTTAGACTCTCTTTTACCAGCCGTCATCTGATCTTACAGTCGCTTGTTTCACTGTTTTGGATATCTCTGTGATCTTTCATCGTTGTGCTGTTTAATGGTTGTTCACAATGGAACTGATAAGATCACCGAAACAAAGGCTTGAAAGGTGCGTGTTCGTCGACCTTTCATAACCAGACTTTGAATATCCACGTTTGTCAACATCAGCCTTTTGAAATGTATTGCACGCCACTTCCTTTGGTGATAAAACTCCCACTAGACACACAACAGAGGCTAAAATAACGCTGGAGCTTCCATTTTTACGCCTCTGGAACTGCGACAGACGGGGCCAGAGGCATGCTTTTAAGTTGTCTGACTCCTATTCTCTTGATTTCTGAGTAAATTTCTTCAAATTTGGCACAAAGTGAACTTAAGAAGGCACTGATCAGAGTTTACTGATTGAAGCTCACACACTTACTGACCATAAGTCAAGTATTCATTTGCTAATTCTGACAAAATTTCTCTCAAAAGACGTCCTGATGTTTTGCGAGATCACTTTTCTGGACATTTTTCAGGGTCTTGACTCAAGAGCAGAGGAAGAAATTGTGTTGTGGTTCAGTGACACTGATCTCGGGTGCCCACCTTATAAATGCAACCTCACCTGTGCTGCATTTAAACTAAAACAACCACAAAAGACAAGCAGTGTGTGACGGGAAATGAAGGGAAGAGCTAGAGAGAGCCAGCATCTCTAGGACGTCCCAGTGATAAATGCTTGACCTGATAGGAAGCTGTTGGAAGGAGATCTGGACTTTGAGCGAAGCTATCTGTCATCTATCTGTCCCCCTTTGAAGACAAGGTATTGTTATATCATCATAAGCAGCACAGAAGCAAAACCACTTGGGATAGTCTAACCTCCTCTCTCGATCCTTGAACCCAGCAGGTTGACTTGCGGTCTATCGGTGAGTTTTCCTCCCTTGTAGAACAACAGTCTGCTCCCCATCACGCTTCAGCACCTGTCAACACTTGTGCCAGACCAAAAGTGAGGGGAACTCTGGGAAAACAAAAAACAGTGCGTTTGGATTCATGGCAACCGGGATAATTTTCCACCCTGCTTGTGGTGCCAACCGTGATATAGAGCCAAAACACCCGTGATTGTTTTTCTTAAACACATCTTTCTTGTTGTGTGGAAACAGAAAAACATATCAAGTTAGCTGTGGAAGGAAGCCCAGTGTCTGTTTTGTTTTTAGCAGCATTTTTTTTTTTTGCCATGTAGCGAGATCATCCAGATAAACTCCTGTAAAAGTTATGTCAAAAGCTTGTCTATTATTCCCATCGTCTCCCATGCTGCTGCTGCACACTGGAGGAGGGCGAACACGATCCCCCTGAAGATCTGCTCAGATGATCAGGGGGTTGCTTGATCCCCGACATGTGAGATACATTTCCACGTTAGCAGAGGATCTGCTTACATCCTCGGAAGTAAAATGCACATTGAGCGACGCTTCATTCTCATTGTTCAAGCTTTACTTCTAGGAGATGCTGCTGCCGTGATTAAGGATCAGAAGATTAACATAAGCAGACGGTTTAACTGTCACTTTTATTTCTTTACGTCACACTTTGTCGCCCCTTAGATCTAAAATTCAACAGAGGAAATCCTGCAAAATGTTGCATTGAAAACACAAATTTGAAATGAATTGAAACTGTTCAAAGCTCTGAAGACTATTTTACTTCATTTCCTCGAAAGGTGATACTGACATAACTTTTTATCCATCAATTGTACCATCATTAGAAGTACTCCAGTGAGTTAATAGGCTGTTTTCATAAATTGTGACACTAAAGTTCATGTGGAAAAGATCTTAACATAACCATAATTACTGCATTTATTATATTATTTCCAGATTTTCTAAATTTGCTTCTAATTTGTCGAGTTGTAATAGTATTTATCATTTTGAATCTACTCTGATGAAGACGTACACTGAGATGTCTCACCCGAGTCTTTATATTTTTACCAGCGATGAGAACGTCTGCATAATTGGGTTGAATGTTGGTTTGGGCAAAATGCCAACCCTCAATCTGAGCTATATGGCATTCTTTCCAAAGCAGTTGTCAGTTTTATAGCTGCTTTGTCAGATGTGTAGGTAACAGTGTCATCGGCATACGTTCGCGTTTTTACTCTACCAATAGAAAATAAGCCAAAATGCAGAGGGCCCAACATTGATCCCTGAGATACACCCTTTGCCCTCATTTAACTTTCCTTTTCACTACGTCAAAGATCTCCTAAAAATGCACACCTACCTTGTCTTCTAGATTATTTTTAATATTGTCGCCTTTTACTTCTTTAACTTCACACGAGATCCAGCTCATCTCGGCTTTTATTGGGTTTCGTTTTTAATTTTTCTTGGACCTTTTGCCTCGACTTTTTTTTTTTTGTAAATTCTACTTGTACATGTGTTACAGTTACTCTCTCCCAAGAGACGCCTTAAAGCTCTCACCTTGTGTTTCTTTGCTTGAATAATTGAGAAAGGAATGTGGGCAGTGCATGCAAACATCATTTATCTCAACACTGCGCCCGTAGCCGATGGTTAAACCAAGCTGCAGTGCCTTACTGTGGCGCTCTAAATGCTTAAGCACAGCTCATCCATCAAACAGGGCATTGTGAAATGTGCTCCTATTCTGTCACGGTGTGTTAATGTTGACTTTTATAATTGCGCTTTCATGGTATTTTGTTTATTGTGATTTTGGTCTCTTAGCACACTTTTAGCTGCAGGGCGCAGAATCTGGCAACACAAAGCACCTGTCATGGGCCACCGTAAGAGTTTTATTAAGCAGCTAAACATTTCTATTAGGCAGTTTTCCTGTATCATTTTTAGGGGTGATTTCTGCCATTAGTTTGGCTTTGCGTTTTTGAAATCATTCATTAAATGCACCAATTTATCTCCACTTCCAGCTAAGAGCACTGAAATCTCTTGTGTCTAAGTGTCGATGCTGCCAAAGTGCAATATTGACACATAAACGTGCTGTTTCACCCCTCAATTTTCTTTATTAGACTTGTCCTGCGTCCAAGGATAGCATTTCTTAAGAGCCCTGTAACTACACACACACTCAAACACACTCACACACACAGAGCACACCTGGGGAAACATTCCTCGAGGGAAGCCATCAATCAGTTTTATGTCTTTCTCTGGGAAAGTTTCCTCCTCTCCAATCAAGCGTCCTCCCTCCCTCCCTCGCTCCCTCGCTCCCTCCCTCCGCTTCGATTCCCTTTTCTAATATTTCCATCTGTATCAGTTTTGCTTCACATCTGAGAACGATCCACTCCGGTCAATTAACCATTTTTCCTATTCCGCTGAGGGATAATTGAAGCAAACTGGAGAGTGAGATCTTTGCCCGGATGATATGAGATAAGAATACTGCAAGTGAGTTTCCTCTGCGTCCTCAAATTTGCCCGCCAGTGGTAATAAAACAGAAGGTGGAGGATCTGAACGGTGTAAAAAAAAAAAAGTGTTTAACAAGCTATGAAATGTTGAACTGAGTCTTAAAGTTATGGTATAAAAGAGGGGAAACCGGCAGAGTTGGGGAAAAAATACTACTTGTTTAGAATAAATAATAAATAAAAATCAACCTGCTTGCATGAAAAGTACTTTTTATAGTTAATATACATTTCCAGAGTATTACTTTATTACTATTACAGATGCCTCCATAAAATGAGTATTTTAATGTTGTAGTTGGTCACAGTGGAGCTAAGTCTATGTCCTGCTGGCTAGTTTAATTTGGAATATTGTACAAAATGATCTCATGTGATGCAAAATTTGAGTCTCCAATAAAATGAGTGGTTGTATCTGTGGGGATAAAATGTTTGTATATCCTCAAGTGAAGTAGGTGCAAATCAGAATTACAAAGAAAATACTTACATGCAGGAAATGCATGAACACACACACACAGAGAAATGCAGTTGGAAATTATTAAAAGATGGCCGGAAAGGAGAATAACTTATTTCTCTGCAGGCCCTGCAATGAAAATCTGCCACACAAAAAAGCTTCTTTTCCTAAAACACTAAAATTTTTTCTTACATAATTCATTCCAAATGCAGTAAGAAAAGATATTTTACTAAAAGTAAAACATAAATGATCTTCAGTGAACAATGCTCATAACAAGGAAAGCCTTTCCTCTGGGTGAATTTGTACTAAAGAGGACACAAGAGTTTCCAAACGCAGTAAAAACCATAAAATATAAGGCTCAGCTAGGATGATCAAGCAAGTTGGTTAGTGGGAATCAACATTAGAGCATGTAAAGCTATACAAACCTGAAATCAACCCAAAACTGAACTGTAAAATATTAGTCCATATGACTGACTGAACGGTTTGGATCTGACTTTGGCAGAGGCGCGCCGTGCGTCAGGCACAGTGTGACTCCTCTCGAGGTGGGCGCTCTTGGCTCAATCCACTTTCTATTAGGAGAGACACCTCCCAGCTGATCCCGTTAATTCGCAGCCCTCCTCTCTCTCTCCTCCTCCTCCTCCTCCTCCAGCGTGTTGCCCTCTCTCGGCAGCTCTTGTCTGCCGCTCTGCAGACGAGCTGGATGTGCGGACACTTGCTGCGCTCCTCTGAGTGATCCTCTGAGGGACCCGCGGGAGCAGAAGAAGTCGGGAGAAGGAGAATCACTGGGAGGCACATGGTGAGCTCTGGTGACCGATTTCTTTCTCTTTTTTTGTGTCATCCTTCGAAATGTTCTCGGCTGGACGACTGTGATTGGCTACTTGAGGAGTTTGAGGAGTTTAATCTGTGCTGAAGACGCAGCGAAGGAAGCGCAAATCCAGATTGTGGGTTTTTTGGCACTGTGCGTAAAAATAAGGCCGTAAATTTGAGGAAAAACGTGCAAAATATGGCTTATAAATTAAATGATATGACCATTTAAAACTGCTGAAACATGGACTAACTTAGGAAACAGACCATGTGGTTTGATATTTGGCCCGACATCGCTGGTCCAGGTGATTGGCACGTTTCATTGTTCTGATTTTATTTCCATTTGAACTTATTTTATCTGGATAAACATATAAAACACAGGAAAATAATCCGTATATATATATACGTAAATTAAAAGTATTTGTCAAGAATTTTATTTACTTTTGTTTTTTAAAACTGGGTCAGAATCACCGCCTATGAGCTTTTTGCGCAATGACGCACGTTTATTATGGAGTCTGTATATTTGCATAATATCAATATTTGCATAATTATATAATTGCACGTGTTCTGTAGAAATATATTTCTTAATTTAAGCGTGTAGTTTCTTGTCATTATGTCCTTCTGATCATAGCGTAAAATAAAATATCAAAACATAGTGAGATCAGAAAAATGCCCAACACATGCACGACTAGTAATCTACATTTTTTTACTTTTTAAATCTCAGTGAATCTGTTTGATCAAGCTGTGACAGCCTCATAATGTATATATTATTGTTCCTCTCTGTGAGATAAAGTTAATTGGGTGCAGCCCATTTCTGCAGAACAATTATCCGAGCAGAATTGAGGCAATTAGTCTCCGGGCTTTCCTCTCAGCTCCTGCCAAAGTAATCACAGTAAATATGATAAAAATGTCTGTCTAATGAACCGAGGCAAGGCTCTCATTAGTCTCTGGTTAAAATGCAACTCTCGCAACCTGCATGTGGCTGCAGGCTGTTTGCCTTTTAAGGTCCCTTTGCAGTTGGTTCGTTTTCCTAAAACCTCTTTGCAGCACTTGCATTAAAGAGCCCAGCCACACAGGCAGAGGCCTTGTTCTTCTTTAAGCATAGATGTTACACTCAGAGCCTCCAGCGTTTGGCATTGTGGGTCTTAATTAACCCAAGCTGTGTTTTTCTTTTCATAATCATTTTTTAAAAAATCACTTTAGGTAATAAATTAGCTGACACAGGTCATGGGTGCGTTTTATTTGTTGTCTTAAATCCCCAGCCCTGCGGTGTTTCTGTTTTCCTCTATGATTCCCATTATCAAGCCGCCACATGACACTGTAGTGGATTTAATTGAACCACAATTAAAACCAGAGGCCTTGCGTTTTTTGTTTTTTTTTTCCCCATCATGCCCGGAGTTGTCTTTGGCCCCAGTGCAGCATGGAATCACAATGATTTCATTTCCATCTGTTTTTCAATCTCATCATGTGAAGCTGGAGCTGCTCGGAAAGCGCCCTGCCAACTTGTGAGGCTGTAAAGGGGGAGATTTGACAGGAAACTCGCCTTTAAATATCAAGCGGGTAACATGTGTTTTTTTATTCAAAAGTGAAGTAAGCAAAGCTTCTGGGTCGCTGAGGAGGCAAAGCACCTTCCAAGTGCCTGTGGAGGTGCAGTTGGCCCCTGGGGGCCCTGCGTATGCACCAGGTTGGCAGTTTGTTGGAGGTGCAAACGTGAAGGACAGAGGCCGTTAGCTAAAGATACAAGCAGTGATAATCCATTTTGTGCTGTCTGTTGCTTCCACCTCCTGGGCTGCCCCACTAAAATTAGATTATTACACCTAAAACAGAACCCCTGGAATCTGCTCCGTGTGGAATAACACACACATGGGCTTCGACTGTGCAGGCAGGAATGCAGTTTGGGAATACAGACCGCATGCATAGCCTCTCTCTTCTCACCCAGATTCCAGTGTTGTATTTCTGACGGCTGAGGACAATTGCAAATTAACAAAGGTGTCAGTTTGGTAACATGTGCCAACAGGTGCCTCGGTTCAGCTTCAAACATGCAGGCCATAAGAGAGAGCTTATATAATTGATCATATTTATTTAAAGGCTCCGTGTCTTGGAGCGGAGTTGCAATGTAGACGCCTGGGAAATCTTCCTGGCAACCATCAGACTGATATAAACCTGTCGTATTAAACTGCACGGCCTTGTGTTTATTTACCACGATTTAGTCCTTTGAAACGCGTCAGAAAGTAGCAGGGCATTTTGAAGATTCAATACATTTCCCTCCGTCTGGTAGGCCCGAGCTGCTGCCCATGACGAGGAATGTTAAAATGTGTGAGACAGGGCCAAATCCAGCTCATCTGCTCACCAGAACAGCTCCAGATTCAGACGGGCCTGCAGCTCTAAAGTGTGAACAGGTCAGAGCGAGTTAGCAGGTAGCAGCAGAGAATACCACACACACCGGCTTTAGTTTGATTTCAAAATAAAGCTCGTCCTTCACCATTTAGCGAAAGAATAAAGCTTTAAAAAAATGTCAGTTTCTTATTTAAAACACTGATCGATTCTTATATTGCTGCTTCTTGTGAGGTGATTCCCATTTTCTGCTGCTCTTCTGCTTTTGTTTTCAGTTAGATTCTTAAAATAGGCATTAATAATAGAACTAAAAACATAATATGAATTATAGTAACAAGCAAAAACAAGCAATTGTCTATAAAGAAACAAAATTAAAGGAAAGGGAAAGTGAGAAAAGAATAATTATTCCTAATTTATTATACATTTTCCTCTATAGTCCAACTATACCAGTAACGTTTTCATATTTTTTATTTGCAATCAATTTTGATAACTTTTTAAAGATGCGATTCATGTTGATATACATTTCTGTTTATTGGCACACCACATCTACTCGGATTGAATGTTGCAAGACAATGAAACATGCGTATATGAGCACAAATCGCTCCACGCTATCAATCAAATGCTTCGGTTTCTGGCCTCGGAAATAAACGGACACTGCCGAGCACGAACATGAGCGTCGTTCCCTTCGCTCTCCACTGTTCGACTATGCTGTAAACATGCCCCCAGGTTGTCAGCAAGTATTTTTCCAGCCCCTTGCCAGCCAAGCATAGCTGCTTCTAAAGATCACCCGCCGGAGATGTTGTTGATCTCATCACACCACTATTTGGCTGTATAAGCTGTTCGAAAGACGAATTACTGCCAAGTTATTTCAAAACTTCCTCAGCAGAGTCATAAAAATGAATGTACATTTGTGTTATAGATTTGCTGTTCTTTGCGTTGAAGACTCTATTTTGCAGCTACAGGGGAGAATGAAAAGGAAGAATATTCAGGGAAGGCTCATTTTGCAGCTTTTTACCAAAAAAAAAAAAAAAGTTGCGTGTTATTCTCATCAAAACTCCCGTTGATGAAGAATCCGTTCCATCTTCAACATGTTCTTCCGACATGCCGGCTGTGTGAATTTATGGAAAGCGGCGGAGAAAAACCGTTGAAACCATATCCGGTGGGTTATGTTGGTGGTGCCAGACAGATGATCTGGTTTCGGAAGAGGAGAGAGTCTGGATTTGGCCTAGAGGGGCGCATTAAAAACCTCAGGGGGCCTCTCTCGGATGAGCATCCATTTATCAAAGTGGTTGTAATGGGCCAATGTTTAATTAGTCATGTAATGTGACAAAGACAAGAGCAAGTGCATGTCATGGGAATGTTAAACAACCTTCCCCTTTCTCCTCTAGGCTTGTGTGTTTTCACCCGCCCCAACCCTGAACCCCCAACCGCCTACGCACACTCATGATTCCCCATCCAGAATGAATTCTTTAGTATAATCTCAACACTCCACTACTTCCCTGAATCCTCCAATAACCTTTGCCCTGCTCAGAATCCCTTTGAAATTGTCTTCCCTTATTGTACAAGAGCATACTGACACCATATGAAACCAGAGACCTAATTAATCACCCGATCAACTTATAAGTCTCGCTTTTTATCAGCACGTTCAGATTCCCGCGGGGCATGTCTCGACACGTAAGGAATGACCAGCCGAGGCATTCTGGACCCCAGGAATGTGGCTCAGTGGGACCAGGGTCACAGTCAGACCACTCATCACCACACTCGCTGCTTGTAGCGTTTCCTGTAGCAACACCTCAAAACACCAGTCGCTTGATAGGCCTCATCTTCCCCTTTTGTCCTCAACCAAGTTCGGCTGGTTCACTTTCCAGAAAGTCTTTGTTTTTGGAGGTCAGGAACGGAGCAGTTTGTCCGAGGCAGCCGAAGGAGTGCTATGGCCTCCTCGCAGGCAGGCCCCTCAGAGCTGTGTGGTCCCTCAGGGAAGCCTCATATTTCGGTTGTTGGCTAATTGAGCTGGATGACGAGGCCGGAGAGGCTCTCAGCCCCGTCCTCTCCTACGGGTTTGGTTTATGCAGCCCTGCTGACTTTGCTGTCAGTGTCAAACGCTTGTTAGGACACCATCAATCTCACAGCAGTTAAGAATATTCCCAGAACAGAATGAAGGGGGCAGGTGATAAATGTTCAGGGAGATGGAAGAGCAAAGGGAAAGTTGTTTGAAAATGCGGAAGGAAGGTAGTTATTGATGGGAAAATGACAGGTAAGAAATGAGAATTTCCCAAAAGTGAAACAGGAGAGTGATGAACATTCTTCGCAAAAACCAAGCAGAAAGGCTTATTGGGAAATCTGCTTCTGGGCTTGTGTGTGAGAGGTTAAAAACAATAAATCACTGGTTTTAGAGAAACTGGGTGCATTGTTCATTTTGTCCACATGCCAAAATTAATGTTCTCCAGTATCAAGTCATGACAGAAAAATAAATTACATTCATCACCAGTTGTAACAGACGGGAAGGGATTTGTTCGCACTATGGCCTTACACAAGTCTGTATTTGTCTTTACCACGGAAGTACCCAAGCAGGGGCTCAAGCCGAACACACATTTCAAACTATAAATCATATTCTACCATCCTCAGCACTAATCTCCAACTCCTCTTCCTCCCTCCCCTCCTTTCTTTCTGTCTATTTTCTCATACTCTATATTCTGAACAGTGACACTGCACACTGCTCGTGCTCAGGCCCTTCGCCTGCAGCACTGACCAAGGGTAAAATGATTTGAAAAGAGAGCAATAAATGTGATTGATGTGGTCCAGCTCTGGGTTTAGGCCCAGCTGTTGGGCATGTTTTTTGTCATTTCAGACAGATCCGCTGGGTGCGCGCCTTTCTTCACCCACATTCATCCACTCTTTTTGGGGTTGAGAGCAAGTTTAAGATGGATACGTTCATGAGGGTTGTCAAGGTTATGGGTTCAAACCGGTGGCTGATACTACTGTGAAGATTGGAGATTACATTTTTACGGGATGAGATCTTTACTGGCATCTACCAAAAGCCAATAAGATGCAGTTGAAGTGATGCAGTGAGCTGGTATCATGTGTTTTCAATAAAGGCACAGGTGGGCTATCTTAGATTTCCGTCTTTGGCTTCAAATGCGCATCATATAAATCAATCAGGTAATGTTGTTTTTTCCTTTTTATGATCTAGCTCCCATGGTTTTCTCTTAAAAATTTTTTCTTCCACAGGCTCGATGACATGATGTTCCTACCCTTTTCCCCTCCCCCCTCCACCTTTCTCTTTCCTGTCTTCCTTCTACTCCTCCTTCTCCTCCCTCCGTCCCTCATCTCCTCACCCCTTTCCCACACCCCGTTGAGTTGGACTTCACCACATGACCCCTGCTACCACCCAGATGGCCGTCCACGACACTGCCTGTCAGAGTTCATCAACGCCGCCTATGGGGTCCCGGTCAATGCTAGCCATTCGCTACAAGGGCCGGACTATGACGGCAACATCACCACGTTAACTGACCTCCACAACCCCCACAACCTCACCTGTTGGATGGTTCATACAGGTCCTGACACCGGGGACTGGATCCTTACACTACCACTGGGCCGTCGCTTTGAGATCACCTACATAAGTTTGCAGTTCTGCCACCAAGGGGAGCCATCAGACCCTATCTCCATCTCCATCCTCAAGTCGATGGACTACGGGCATACCTGGAGGCCAATGCAACACTACTCAAGCAATTGCCTTGAGAACTTTAAGCTCCCCTCCCAGACCATAGCCAAAACAAGACACCAAGAGACGGAACCCCTCTGCTCAGACCCTCGGCCCCTGCAGAGGCAGCGGGGTGGCATGGTGTTGGCCTTCTCTACCCTGGATGGACGACCATCATCTCCTGACTTTGACTACAGCCACACCCTTCAGGACTGGGTGACGGCCACAGACATTCGTGTGGTCTTTCACCAGGTGTCCAAAGACATCAAAGTGGGCAACTTTGATAAGATGAAAGAAAGAACACAAGATCTCAGAGGGACTGGTGTTCTGAGGTGGAGATCAGGCTACAAGGGCCACACTGGAGATCAGGTTGATAAGTTAAACACAGATAATACACTGGCGTTTTTTGACAGAGAGACAAAAAAATCAGAGAGGAGGGGGAGGAACAAAGGAGAGAAGACAGATAAGCAGGGCAGGAAGGGTCACTATAAAGGTACAGGACAAGGTGAGGATGGGCATAACGTGACCAGCAAGGAAGGGGAGGATAGTTTAAGCATGGAAACACTTACTTCTCCAAAGAAAGGTGGGAAAGGCCGAGGACGTGGTCGCAAGAAGGAAACCAGTCATTGGCTGCCTTGCCCCAATGGAGGCTGTACTTGGTCAGTTGAGGGGCAGAGCAGGAGCAACAAAGGGCGGGAACTGAGGAAGAGAAGGAACAATAATGTCAACACAAGACAAAGTGTCAGGAATATGCAGGCGATACAACCACCTGCTTTTATGCCTCCTATCCGAGGTGCACTTGCCCTGTCGGACATGCAAGTTGGAGGCAGGTGTAAATGCAATGGACACGCCTCCAAGTGTCGCCGTGACGACGCAGGCCATGCAGTGTGCGTGTGTGAGCATCACACAGCAGGGCCGGACTGTGATGTGTGTGAGGATTTCTACTTTGACAGACCATGGCATCGCGCTACGCCCACTCATCCAAACCCCTGTGTTGGTGAGTCTTGCATGCTGCTGACTGAAGCTATGTTTAAAATAAGTTACACAGGTTCTCCCCCTTTTTAAACTCTGACTTTAATCCAGCAAGTGAAGTCACTGAAACCAGACATCTGCTTTCAACATTCAGAATATTTTTTTCCATATCCAACGGTAGACCTGACGGAACTGGATTTTTGAGGCAGATCCAGGTGCCAGTATTTGAGAGTTTACAAATCTAAAAACAATATGTCAGCCACTGTTCTGTTTGTTCTTACATAAACGCATTACATGAAAACATTCTGATGAGGAGCCCTTAAATGTGGGCTGTTGAAGATTTGTGGCTAAAATACAAATTGAGAGGGACATTTGATTTGAAAAACAAACTTTGTAAAGGAGAAATTATGTCTGCAGTCCAGCTGTAACAAACACCCTGCCAAAAATGTAATTACAGCAAGCGTTTCACTTGTTTGAGGTCTTTTTATTGAATTTGAGCATTCCTCACGTTTTTACCCATAACCTGGGCCTGTACAATTACACAGAATGATCCAAAACATCAGAGGTGATTTCTTCTAATTGCGTTCTTCTTTGGTATTCATTATTTTTTCCTTTGTCTAGCCTGTGAGTGTAACGGCCATTCAAACAAATGCCGCTTCAGCATGGAGGTGTTTCAGCAGTCGGGCAGGCGCAGTGGAGGCGTGTGCCAGAAGTGTCGCCACCACACGGCTGGACGCCACTGCCAGTACTGCCAGAATGGATACACTCGCGACCACAGCAAGCCACTCAACCACCGCAAGGCCTGCCAACGTCAGTCACTAGATGTGTGTGTTCCCTGTATGTGTGGTGGGGGTCAAGGGGCAGTGGCTGCACTGGCTGTAGTGGAACCAGACATTTTACAAACTATTATTCATATTGGGATGGCACAGAGTCCCTGTTTTGCAATCAAAGACGAGGGAAAATAGTAATTGTCACTAGCTTATTCAGGTGAGACTGTAATGTAGAAATTTGTGAGAACTCATATGCAGTAAAACAAGCCTTTTCAATGTAGCCCTACTTGACTAAAAAGTCTGCAATGGTTGCTATAGTTATGCTTTTTTTTTTTACTGATAAAAGTCATAACATAGTTACAGTTTACATCACATAAAATAAGCACACGTAGAACTCTTCTGTCAAAAGGGTTCTGCTCTGGACAACCACCTAGTTGAGGCGTCACACATGTTCATCCAGCCTTTTCTTTCTTTCTTTCTTTTGGCTGCAGGATCTGGGTCAGTCTTACATTGTTCCCTAGTTTGTACCTCTTGTTTCCAAAGTAGGTTTTTATCTCTACAGACTTTAAGAGCTTCAACTAAATCCATCGTCTAAACTAGATCATGCACAGTTTTGCTAATAAAAACATGTACAAACAGATTTTTCATTTACATATGTAAAGCAGGGGCGTTTTTATGCTGTACATACATTTTTTGTGACAGTAATAAGAAATCTTTTAAGTGCTCCAAAATCATTGTAAATATGCTGTGGTTGGTCAGAACTGCTTGAAATGGGAGGTGGGTGCATCTATATGGGAACAATGGTCATAGTTCCACCAGTAAGTTCTGCCACAAAAGTAGTAGCCTACTTCAGTTCTATGAATATATGCGTAGCCCTCTAACAATCTTCACTACTGGTTGCGTGGGGTGGCCAGAATAGACCGGTCTATGGTGTCCATGTCCACCCCAGGCCACCCCTTGGCTCCGTCCCTGGCTGAGGGGACAGACGAGGTGCATGACGTGCACCTTTGACTGACTGTACATTCCTGGAAGATGAAAAGCAAATCAGAGTGTGTGTGACAGTGTTTATGTCTGACTGTCTGAATTTGTGTCGCTGTGTGTGTGTTTACATGACCGCTCTGTCTCTGTCCGAGCGTACAGAAGTGTTTATGGGGTGGTTACATTGTGAGAGAGGACAGCTATTCCTGTTAGCGATTGAAAGGCAGACAAACCCCACTGAGCTGCCACCTGCATCCCCCCCACCATCGTTACCACCAGTTGGCATCCGATGTGACCTCTGACCTTTGACTGGTCACATGTCCTGAGTGACTGTGACACTGTGGCATGCTCCAGCGGAAGCCTGGGCCTTATATATCCAGAGTTTTAATGGGCTGTCAGAGTTTACACACGTGCAGGCATGAAAAAAACATAAGCCAGAATTAAACATCCTCAATTTTTTTATCACTTTTTATGCAAGAAACAATACTAACTTGTAAATGCATGGGCTCAACAACACAGTGTTAGATCTTAGCTTTAATTTATTGCTGCTATACTTCACTGAGTTACCATTTAGAGAGCGCTGATATAATCACTCATTTTCTCCAGTCGGGTTGTTTGGACTTATTGTAAGGATTTGAGTAAACATTATTCGAGTGCGAACAGAGCAGCTGAAGTGTGGCTTCCTCTCTCTATCTGTCTTCTCTCATCGGCTCTTATCCTGTGATAGTAGTGGTAAATAAAAAGCTTTGCTATGTAAACCATGGCAAATCCAGGCAGTAATCATTAGACAGCATCATGGCCCATACTGAGGGAAATAAAAGACACAATTAATTAATTAGGGAGCCACTGGATTGGTCTCTGTCTGGATGAATGCAGTTCATTCTCCCTCAAAAGACTTCCCTCATGGAGGAATTTGTCTTTGCTCACCTATCGAGACAGCAACAAAATAAACTCTCTGGTGTTAGTAAAGGTCTTTTGTCTTGTTCAAGGACACCCCTTAAGGACAGATGCCTGCTGTCATTCAGGATTAAACCAGGGCCCTGCCAGTGATGGATGCTCTTCTTAATCCTCTCTGTTTTTTGTCACATAGTTTTACTCTAGTTTTTTTTCTTAATATATCCTTCAAGAAATGATGAGAGTTCCCCTCAGCTCGACATAGCATTTTAGCACCTCTCAGCTCATTGTTTGTCTGCTTATTTTGGATCGCTCTCGCTGATTTTGTTGACGTCGGCAGACAGACAACGTTGAGGCGACTAGCTATAGAAATACTGAAACATGTAACAGATAAACAGACAGATATTTTCCTCAGGGGCTGGTGGAGAACAAAACAGAGCTAATGAAAGAAGATGAATCTGGGACATGCAGGTGTCAGATGGATGACTTTAAAATGAATGCTAATGCTGTTCCATTTCTACTAAACATAAGAATCTGTTATGCTGTTTCAGTCTCCGGATAAGACTCTAAACTTATCCCGTTTCTTTTCCAGCCTGTCAGTGCCATCCTCTGGGAGCAGTGGGTCGCTGGTGTAACCAGACGTCAGGTCAGTGTCTGTGTCGAGACGGCGTGACCGGCCTCAGGTGTAACCGCTGTGCCCCCGGATACAAACAGGGAAGGTCCCCTCTGCGGCCCTGCATACGTAAGTTTACCACCTGTACTGATGTATATTCACAATGTGAACAAATGTGGAGACTTGCAGGAAGTGTGACGACATTCAAAACCAAATACATTTTCCTGAGAAACCTTGGATCATGTAATCAGTTAAGACTCCCGATCTTTTTCATCCAAACCTAAGCAGGCAGCTCTCTCCTACCAGTGGACATCAGAAAACATAGCCTTCTAATTATAACAGTCTTCTTTTGTTTATTTTGGAAGACTAACTTTGATAGAAATAATGAGTGTAAACCTAATTAAGATGTTCTCTTTGCACTTGATATGTGTCACCCTCTGGCATTTAATATGTTATGTTATGTCATGACAAAGTGACCCCTTTAATTTCTCCTTCAATCTCATTTGTTCGCGGCCTAAATGGATTAAACCATACTCTCAAGCACTCTAAGCCTTTATCAAATAGTAGCTCAATATAAAAGGGGCCGCTGCCCTCCAGACTAATTTGGCCCAGTCACCCTGCGTGTCTCCTTTTCAACATCCCTGGAGACGGTTTCCACAGCAGTGTTAACATGAGCTGACCGCTACAGGGAAACCTCATCTCCCCCTGATCAGGGAATCAAGAGGATTGTTGCTACTCATATCTCTGCGCATGGCCACCACCAAACTTCAGCCGTGAGTGATAATCCACGTGCACGTCCCCGGCTAATCACACGAGAGCCGACAACTGCACAGACACCGACGCTGTGCAAGTCCCAATCAGGTGACATAGGGAGCCCACGGCGAGGAGCTTCACACCTGTTGCACACCTCGAAACGCCTCCATCGCAGGGCCCAGACCCATAACTCTCCCAGTGAAAGGAGGGACTGAAAGAAAACCTTGTTTGTTTTTACTGCCAGACCGTCTCAGGCTATGTATAGCATCTCTCAACTCCCGCTGCCACCTCCAACACCTCGCCTCCTCCTCCTCTCAGACAGACCTAAAGGCATGCAGTCGGGCTAAAGTCAAACATAGTCCCAACTAAACCACTTTATCTGCACCGTGAACATACCAGGGAGGATGAGTTTATTGTCCAGATCCACAAAGACGGCATATTTACTGAAATTCAGGCAACGAGACACCTATAGCAAATGAGCTGCATTAAGTGAAAAGTGGCTGGTGGGATACCACAAATAGCCTTTGCTGAAAGTTCAAACTGTTAAGCCGGTGCATCCAAAGCTATAACCCTAATACTTTATAATGAGCCCCAGATCTCCATTTTTTCACAAAATGAGAATAACTTCTTCAAGGTCAGTTTGCTAAAGGGCCCTTCAGCTACCCAGATAAAAAGCAACACTTAAAAAGCTGTCCAACAAGTTGTACTTAAATAGTTGTTTCCATAGCGACCATCCTCTGGTTGAGGCCTGAGCTCCATCACAGCTGTTAGGATATTATTAATGTACAGTAAATGTCTAATGTGGTTGCTGACATCAAAATATTACACATATAACACATATTGTTTTATTGTAAGTTGCTGTAGGCGGATAAGTTACGATGAGGCTGAACATGTATTGTTAATCAGTAAAAGACGGCAAATTTGGTCTCATTATTATTAGGTTTTCGTGTGTTAAGGGGCTTTATGAGTTGATGTTTTTTTCTCCTGGATCATTTAATCCTCAAGCGACCAAGCTATTGTAGCGATTAATATGACCAAATGGGTCTTTTGACTTTATATAGGAATACTTCAATATAAATGATTGTTTTAGGGTTCTTCATATTTATTTCACTCCGTCATATATTTATCCATCATCTAATATAATAAGGTATGGAATTCGATTTATTATTTTTTTTACAAAAAAGTAGCCAAAAACACACACCAATAGTACAATATTACATTTATTTAGACAACCCTTGTCTGTTACATCTTGTAAAGTGCAGCTGTAAATCTTGCTATTCTAGCTCTGTCTGCCATGTTTCCCTGCAAAACAGCAAAATATACTGATTAGAGTTGGCAAATTAGAATATCATCTGAAGCTATAATCTCAAAAATCTCATAAGTCTTCCCCGAGGTTGTAAGTGACCCCACACAAGTTTGGATTACACTTGCCACACGGATCGGCCGATCCTTGCAAAATTCTGTGAACAAATGCAGGACAGATAGACTGACAAATTCATGGTAGGAAGCTTTTTTTCCAATTAAAATGAGAAAAATGGTGCACAAAAATATATGCCCCGAATCATAAATGACCCCACTTGGTTGCTTGAGGGTTAAAGTTGGTCAGAAAAATTACTATTACATTAAGTTATTATAAAACATAAAAATGAGTATTAATAACTTCAGCTGTTGCTAAAAGCTGGCAAACCTTATTTAGCTCAGGAGTTTTGAAATCTTTTGGTCACAAAACATGTAAGTCATCATAAATAAGACTAATTCCATTGAGAATGAGCATAGAAATCAATGGGATGACCTTACTTTGCCAGTGCCTCACATTTTACATTCATTTTTCTCTCAAATTATTTTAAAATGGTTCAAAAATCTACAAAAAGTCAGCATATTTTAAGACCTTCTGGCTACATCTTCAATAAATATACTTACTATTTACTCCCTGTTATGTGCAAATGAGACAATATCCATATTGTGAATTTTGATAGTTATTCCTCACAATTAAATGAAACAATAACTAAATACAGACTTTATTTAAATACATTTAAATCATATGAATAAATTAAATTAATTGATCACGCAAAAAATAATTGTATACAATGCAAGTAAAATAAAGTTTATTTTCTTGTGCTAAATTAACATATTTAATTAGCTAATTCGACATTTTCTCCTCACAATTAGTCGTGCTGTTTGCTTATTTTGCACTTACGTTTGTGCACAACTGCTTGTGTTCAGACAGTATTTCAAATTTAAAGTTATTTTTCACAATAACAATTATCATTGTAATAATTATATACTTTTAAAACACAGACTGCTTTAATAAAACATGAAATAACACACACTGAAACACCAAAAAAAACAACAGGAGCTAAGACCCATAGGGGCTGTAAAACACAAAGAGTGAAACGAAATGTCATAAAACATGAATAAAACCACCAAAAGTAAAAGTCGGGTTTTTAAAAGTGATTCGATTTTAAGTGAAAACGTTCTCAAAGAAAAGTATGTTTTGGTACGAGTGGTAAAACATCGTATTGTCTGCCCAGCCCTGCTCACACAGGTAGCCTCAAACGCCTCGTTTATACTGCAAGCACATACAGACGAGCACACACCACCGTCCTGACTTTTAAACATGGGGGACCGTCAGCTGGGTGGGGGTGTTGGGTGTCACTGGCCCAGTTGTGTCAGGGAAGACAGGACATTGACGGGGGGGGGGGAACGGAGCGTGAGCTTATATGGCGGCGTTGTCACACACACACACACACACTTTTACAAGAGGCCTGGGTAATGTACGCGCAGCCAAACAGGTTGTTCATTATCAGTCCCCCCCAAGTTCACCGACGTGCAGCGAACTTTCCTAGGCTCTGTTTAATGTTTGGGACAAAACCACGCAAGAAGTGAAGGTCTGACCTTATTAAATTACCAAAAGTAAAGTTTGTGTCCTTGTGTGTGTGTGTGTGTGTGTGTTTGAGCGTCACAGCGTGTGTTTCTGGGCCGTAAAAGGACCACACACCCGGTCGTTCTGACACTTGCTTATCTTCCGTGCGGGCATGCCTCACATACGAGGCATTCAGACGTAACTGCGGCAAACTGACAGCTCACAGAGGTAGCCCGACGTTCCTCTTGTATCTGGTCCCGACGCCTCGTTCAAAGTGTGTTTACGTTTGCAGGAATTCAAGAGGTCGCTCCGACACCAGGCTACCAACCTCAGTACAGCATAGGTGAGTAAAACAAGAGATTATTCTACATTTTAATTCTAAGTACAGGTAGGCATGTTGGCCTCCATAAAATGACTTTCTATAGATTCTAGTGTTACGAAGCTGCTGCTGTTCAGTCCTTCAGTTTTTGCTGATATTGTCAATAATTCTTCATGTTTATTACTGAGGCTATTGTGAGTGGAAGTGTCCCTTCCATCTACTTAAATGAGAGGAACAAATCATTAGGAACATTTTTAAAAACACTTTGGTGCACATGTTCCATCTGTCTTCAATATATGTAATTGCATTTGCCTATTATTGACAGGTCTGTTTTATAGCAATCCCAGAGTTACAGATTTTTTCCCCCCTTGATTTTCATTGCAGTAAATACAAAAGAACATTTCTGGCTAGTATGCATTTTATAAACTTCTTGACAATTCTGAGTTCACCCATTCCCAAGCTTGTATTTTTCAATATATATATTTTACCGTTTTGCCCTTCTGTTGGCTTTCTAAATAAATCAAATAAAAAATTAAAAAGTTCAATTTTCATTTGACGGAAATTCAGCTTCTTACATGTGATGATGTGATGAGGAAGTCTTACACTCAAAATAATCTTTCAGTTGTAAATGCTGTGGATCAGTGTTTCAGCGCGCCACATCCTGCCATAATAAATTATGAGAGAAGCTATAAGTGACAGCCGTTTTATTGAACTAACCGGTCTTTTTCCTTCCAATTTATTCACATTTTTCCGCCCTCTAAAGCTTCTCCTGCTGGTGTCACCTCATGTACAACATTCAGATTTATGGCGCTTGTATGAAACCATATATCAGGTCTTCTGTGAAGGCAGCGGGCTGTGTGTTTTCTAACAGATCGGTCCTTGAACTGCTTCGGGAGCCGCTCCTCTGGCTCCCCACATAGTAGCTAACCACTCCCTCCTAGCGGCGGCCTGAGGAATGTCCCACCTGCTGCAGTCGGGATCATCTGTTAGTCAAAGGATACTGTGATGACAAATAGAAGCAGCCATATTGTAATTAGGGGAAAAAGACATGTGCTGATGTGCTTGCTGTGAAATGACACCCTCTCATTCGATGCCTTCTCCGTCTCCCTCTTTCTCTGATGTAGCGGAGGAGTGTGTTTCGTACTGCCAGCCCTCTCAGGTTAAAGTCAGGATGAACTTGGAGACCTATTGTCTCAAGGACTACGGTTGGTGTCTAGTTTTTATTTACTGTCCTGTCAAAAAAGGATGATGATGATTTCAACCCTATTGATTATACTCCAATCCATATTAAAACAGCATTGGTTTAGATTTTTAAGAAGTGCTATGATGTACAACCACAAATCTAAATCAAATAGATCCTACTTGCTCAAGATCTAAATGTTTGAATGTCAGATACCAGAAGATCATTTCAGAGATGTATAAATAGGTTGTATGTGTCTTTGTCAGTGCTCAAGGTGCAGGTCAAAGGGATGGAGCGCTCAGGTCCCTGGTGGCAGTTCTCCATCTCTGTACAAACAGTATTCCGCATCAGCTCTACCTCCCGCGTCCGCCGGGGCCCCCAGTCCCTCTGGGTCCCCGACCGCGACCTCGGCTGCGGCTGCCCCGCCCTCCACGTAGGCCGGACATTCCTCCTGATCGGAGCAGAGGAGGGGGAGCGGGGCTGGGGCCCGGAGGAGAGTCGCCTGGTGGCCGACCGCTCCACTCTGGCCCTCCAGTGGCGGGAACACTGGAGCCCTAAGCTCAGGGGCTTCCGGGGGCAGGACAAGAGAGGACGCTGCCCCCCGAAGTCCCCAAACAACCGGCAGCAGTACAGGGAGCACACGAGGCCCCAGTCTGGGTACATCCCCCCTCACCTGCTGACTGAGAAAGACACCGAGCCTCACGGCGGGAACACACACTCTGGGAAAGTGGACGAGACTCAAACCACAATGGTGTCACACAAACTCTCTCACACAGACAGCGAAGTTAAACCCACTGAGACGACCCCTTCTTCTTTATCTACACCTGCTCTGGTGTGTTCTACTCCAGGCCTTGTGTAAAACTAAAACCACAAGAAGACATAAAAAAAGACTGGAAGACTTTTATCCTCCATCTGCAAAACCAGAACAACTACAAGGAGTTCTTTTTAACTTTTCTGGAGGTTTCAGAGTCAGAAAAACTTTGTTTGCTTCAAGAGAAACAAGAAATGGAATTGTGTCCCGAGTCAGAGGAAACCTGAGAGAAACCCCTCGGCACAGAAACACACACACACACACACACACACACACCTGTTTCCTCTTGTAACCGTTTGTGCTTTTTAGAGAATGTAAAGCAGCAAAAACTCACTGATGATGAAAATATTCCACCAGAACAAATGGTGCTGTGTGAAACATTAATATCAGCAATGTAATATTTTCTACTAAAGAACTTTTTTGAAAATTAAAGTCTGAATGAACTCTGACTGGAATGTCATGCAGTATTTTAGTCACAGAGACTTTTTTTAAAATACTTTTTTCATGAGATCAAGTTTTCAATACAATTACTGTGGACTTAAAAATGAATAGTAATGATATTATTGTGGTGTTTATTGTAAAAAAAAAAAAATATATATATATATATATATATATATATCAATCTTATTGATGTCAGTCAAATCCATATTTAAATTTCTATATGTGTTTTGTCGCTATTTTGCCAAAACAATTCAATAGAAGTGTTATGACAGAAAGTTTATGCTTACACTGTAAGCTTTTTGTGCTGGCCCACATTAATTATTAAAGTTAGATTATTTACATTATCATCATATGTAATTTATTAACATAAGGTCAGTATTTATTTTTTAGTGTATATCACCATTATTGTTAATACCCCTACTTAAGTCATTTATTCAACCAATAGTATTTGTAGCTTTACTAGAATAATTAACATAATAATTAGAAACATTTTACTTCTAAAGCACTCATAGAGCTCAGACCTCCACCAAGCAGCTCATTTCACCACATATTGGGATTTACACCCAGAAATAATCGTCCCAGGATTGTTTTCTCCACATTATTAGATTGCTGACCCAGAAAACAAACCCTTAGCATTTGGATTCACATTGATGTCATTATTAGTTCAATAGTTATTCACCAGAATCTCTTTCTGGGTAATGGAGGTTTCTTCTGGATCCAGCTCCATAGCTGTTGGTTCTACAACAGATCTGTTGGATCCTCCTGATTCAGCAGAGTCTCAGCTACATGTTGGTGTTGGCTGCATGTCTGGATCTTCATCTGTTACCTTACAGTGATGACCATTCCACAGGCCCTCTAGTTTTTCCTGTTCTGGATCATAGTATCTGGAATTTTTCCCAGATCTCGATCAGATTTTGACATGTTGTAGAAATCAGCTGGATCTTATCCTGTATTTTTTACCAAGCAGCCTGGACATTTTTGTGGAGTTCCATGCACATATGCATGCACGTTGCCCTATCTCCCAATGCTAAAGAATCCTGCAAAACATTCCTGGATCCAGACGCTGATCCGGATCACCACCAACATCTAACCATCTGTTCCTTGTCCCATTATCCTTCTTTCCTGGAAATATCATCAAAATCAGTTCAGAACTTTTCGCGTAAAGTTCCTAACAAACAAACAAACAAACAAAGCAAAAACAACCTCCTTGGCACAGGTAATAATGTGCACAAAATATTTGACTTAGTTAAACTTAATATTAAGATTTTCCAGTAAATGAGTCTAAAAAAATATCAACTTTTTTATTTTTAGTTTATTTTAAAATCTACATTTAATTAAATTAATTTCTTAATTAAAACATTCTTCATTTAAATACAGAGCAAAGAGTTGTTTATATCATATCGTTTTATTGCAGTCTGCTGATTTGGTAAAAAATTCTTTGTGACTTTATACATCAGCAAATTTCTGACATGCTTTAGAGGCACTTTTCACACCAGATTTCCTCAACAGTCCTCAAAGCCTAAAACTATGAATTAGTTTTAGGTCCACAGCTATTTTTTAATAGAGTTTAAGTTGCTTTTTCCCTCCTCTTGCTCAGTGGTGGAGGCAAAAACGATCCAAACGTCCTCTTCCCTCACACCTTGCATTCACCCTGTACAATATTTTGGGAAAACTGACTTTATCTGCGATCCGTTCCCTCGCTAGAACAGCTGACACACAGACCAAACTAAGTCGGGCCTCATTTTCTAACCATGTAGGAATCCTCAGACAGGTCGTTAGGAGGCCCAGATACGGATCTTAAAAGCGTCGGTCCAACCTGTCGTCATGACTTCTGTTTCCATTTGGGAGATATGGCGTCATGGCTCAGGGGAAATGATGGTGGAGGTGGTGTGTGTGTGTGTGTGTGTGTGTGTGTGTGTGTGTGTGTGTGTGTGTGTGTGTGTGTGTGTATTAAGACAGATGGAAAAGCTCCTATTTGTTGAGCAGGCATGTTGTTTTGGTAGCTACTGTGTCACTGATTGGCTGCGCTGCTGAGTTGAAGCCTCTGATTGAAAATAAAAAGAGAAAAATAGACCCGCTGACTGACGGCCTCGCAGCGGAACTGAACATACAGTACGCCGAGGGGGGGCTGGAGTGTGTCTTTGAGCTTGCTTCTCTACTCTTATGAGGCCCGAACATCCTAACAGCCACCTGGTGGCTTATCTAAACCCCCAAACAACCAGATCACAAAGTCCTGTGCGCAATTACATCATGCAATAAACCATCCCCATCAGAAATACTTTCAGTCATGACGAGCAAAGACAATGATTTTAAAAGACATTTGTATCTCCTTAATTTTTAGTTTGTCATTTATACTACCACTAAAAAATTTTAAGTATCAGATATTGATTTCCACCGACTTCAAAGTGGAATCTGTGTCTCCTCTTTCATTCTGCAGCAGCTTCAAATTAGAATTAGCCAAGTTCTAACACCATCTGTAATAATCACTGGTCAAAGATAATAAGAATCTGTATTTTTATATACAATCTATCAAGTAGGGCCTACAGATTTTCATTTTCATCTGATTTTAGAGATAATGCATGTATTTTTTAGTGTAATTTTGTCCTCCTGGTCAGATCTGTGTATTTACTTGATACTGTGATGCCGGCTGCTGATAAAGATATTATTCTTATTTTTATCCACGTAGTGATTTCAAAATGATAAATACTAATTTTGCTTTAAAAAGGGTAAAAGGTAATACAAGCGGCTGTATATAATGTGCAAAAATCTGACAAAAGCATTTTGCACCACTAGAAAACACTGCCAGAATTAACACATAAAGGCTGAGAAGATTACAACACCGTTAGAGCGTCTTTCAGCTCACTGTTTTGATTCGAGGACCTGTGGCGTTACTGTTTTGGTTGGTTTTCATTGCTTTCATTAGCGCTGCTTTCCTACAGCAGGCAGCTGTTTTTAGTGAAAAGGTTCTAAAAGATGGCTGGAGGCTACACTATCAGACCGACGGACAAAGTTAGCAACTGACTGGTGAATACAGTAAAGCATATAGCAGCCGAGGAGACGGGTGTTTCCCTCAGGAGTTGGTGGAGACCAAATCAGAGTTGAAAGGAAAATGACTTGCAGACTGAAACCCATCAGGTGGATGTGGACAGGATGATGGCTAATGTTGCTCTGTTGCTGCACATTAATTAAATATAAGAAGCTTACAAAATCTGAAACACCGACCGGCAGCAAAATGATCGGCAAATCACGGCTCAGACTGATTAAAAGTATCTAACAGCACAACCAAACTCTTTAAAACAGTGAGGGCACAGCAGCTATAAGAGTTAGGTTTATCATGTAGCACACAACTTGTGTGTGTCTGGGGGGGAGGGAAAAAAGGGGGGTGGGAAGAAAGTGTGTGTGCCATTGTGTGTGTTGGTGTATTCACAATCCGTGTGTGTGAACACGAAGCACCTGCTGCGTTGCTGCAGGAAGCACCTGTCAGCGGTCGTCTCCTCAGTGTTGCCTCTGTCGACATGAGGGTTTGATCCCCAAACTCCCCAAACACACACACTTACACAGACACTAACAGACAACTTAAGCCCGCCGCTCGCTCTGCTGCAGGGGGGGAGCACATCATCTGCGGCTTTGTTCACGTTAAACCGACAACACACTCTTTTCTGGCGCGCAGGGCAGGCCTACTGTTTTGGTGGCACACAGGGAAAATTAGATCAGCTTCTTCTCTGGCATGGGAGGCAGCAGTGTGTGTGTTTGTGAGTGTGTGGTATTATGTTTACAGCCTGCTGAGGGGACATTTTACGAGAGGTGACTCCTCCTGTGCTGCGGCCAGAGCCAAAGTTCAACTAGACTTCTTGCAAATGCAGAAAACCCATTTACACTGTTGTCCTTTTTCTCACACACACACACTTTGCTCTCTAAGCATGTGCATCTCCTCGCCACACACTCCTCATTGTTTTCTCACACTCAAGAGTCCAAGTCTCACTGTCACACTGTTTTCGGGACACACACACACACACACAGGGCTTCTGTTAACCTGAGAGGCAGAGGGTCAATCCCTGTGATCCGCAGCCTGCATGCCTTCCATACAGACACGCCGCCGACACAGCAACCCGACTCCCAGCTAGATTAGGACTAATCAAGCATGGCACAGCTCCGGGCAGCAACACCATGACACACACACACAGCTACAACATGGATATGCTGTATTACAAACATGTGCACACCAGCAGCATTTCCTGTTTTAAATTTCATATAAACTATTGGCAAAAAAATATTGTAGTGAAGCACAGTCACTGCCTGCATCAGTTGTCTGGATGCTCTGTGGGAGCCTTGGACCCTGGATTTCATTCCAGCATTTTCATCCTTACACCGCGGTGTTTTTTCTATCACGCTCCATTCTCCAAAAAAACCCCAAACAAAACAGATAAACTACACATGCACAAATTTTCAGTCTTGTATTTCAATAACCAAAATGCAATTTAAAAAAAAAACATTTGCACTTTGACATGCAGCATTTTAAATGTAAAAGCAGCATGGGATATTTCATTAGATAAAGGGGAATAAGGATTTATGGTTCCAACAAACAGCATCTAGTCATCCCATGTCATCTACCTGAAGACTTGACCAAGTCGATGATCATGTTGCTGCCTGCAATAATTTCTTAGATGACAAGAGGTGCAGTTGTGGACATTCAAGCGCCCCGCTACGTCCCTAACTGGCATACCAACATCCATCATGGCAGTAGCCCATTCTGATCTTTCTCTGTAAGCATCTGTACCATCGTGTCATGAATATAGCTGAATTTAAAGTGGCTGTGGTTAAAAGACTGTCTGTATACTGGTCATGCTATCTGATCATTGTCCTTTAACTCAGCGGTCAAGAATTTGCCACCAGGTAAAAAACTTTTTGTGCACAGTTGGCTGAATTTAACTATTTTCTAACTATAATAGAAATTGGATTTTTAACTTTTTCTTCTTAGCTGTAACTTCCATAGCCTCTATAGCTGCTGTGAATAAGTATACTAGATGAAGTTAATTTAAACACAAGACACTTGTGCTAAAAATTAAAAAAAAGGATTCCTCCTCAATGAAGGACCTAGGATCCCTAGTCTGTCTCTATACCTACCAGTGAGCAGTGATTCCTAACATGTCTCTGGGGGTCATCAGGTGGAAACCTCCCTTCAACGCTGTTTCTCCTACTTAGTCCCACGACACCTCCAGGAGGCTAGGCGGTGAACTCTGGCATCCCACAGTCACCTGTCCTAGTGCCAGTTCACACTGCTCCAACACAATCCAACCAGCACTGCCACGATCAACTGACCCAGGCCTGTTTAGGAGATGCTCCAGGTAGTGACCAATGTCGATGCTACCATTTAGCTAGTGCAAATGCTACTGCTAACCACTACTTGCTTAAAATATACTACTGACAAATGGCTATTGTTAAATGCTACACTGCTACCCTAGCACTAGATGCCACACACAACTGCTAAGTGATTATGACAGAAGGCAAGCAAAACAGGAGCACAAACGAAAAAAAAACATGTACCTTACAACACAAACTCACCTGAGCTGGCCGCATGGTCCAGAGAAACTCTAGCAGGCCACTCCCTCACCTTAAATGCATTTACTTCCTCTTCCTGGAGGAAGTAAGGAAGAGGAAGGCAGACACCCAATAGGGAGAGAGAAAATGGGGCAGGGAAAGCAGAGCAGAGGAGAGGTGTCTGTCTGGACTGTATCCTCTCCTCCTGCCGGGTTAGGCATGTCCTCTGCCTCCCCCTTCCCCCTCACTGCCATTACTTCACCCCACCAGTCTATCATAGGGCTACACAGAGACAGACAACCAAGCACACTCACATTCACACCTACGGACATCTCCACCGTCCTAACTGGGACGCGGACCAGGGATCTTCTAGCTGTGAGGCGACGCTGCTAACAGCACAACAATCATGCAGAAATAGGAACCCCTTTCTTATATTTACTTTCATGCTATACTTTAATTATATTTCATTTCTATTGGTGTCATCACACAGAGAAAGTATGTTAAATTATAAATTGCTCGTCAATTACTCCATAGAATCAAGACCCACTGAGTTTATACTGTTGATATTTATTCTGTCAGATACAGAGAATACAAACCCTAAAAAAAAGTGCTTGTGATAAAAAATAAAAATAGAAAAAATTTTAAAAAGCAGAAGCCCAAGTATAGACGGAGTTCTGCACTCTGTACTGTTCCTAGTAGATTAAACATAACAGTAATGTTTCAGTCTAAGAGAGATTTCCATCAGAGAACACCACCACAGAAAGGAAGTAATATATGGAGATGAGGACACACTCATCACTCAGGTGGTTATGATCAACAAACAAAGGCAGGGAGACACCAGTCTGTCTGTAGCGCTGACTTTTTTTATTTTTTCAATTTTGTTTCTGGAGCATTATTCTCATTTAACTCCCTTTCCTTGAGAATAAAGAGGGAAATATGACGGTTTAACATTTCTACCTGCATAGAATTGTCTGATAGAACAGATATGACACTGCGATGATGAAAATTCATTTTTTTTTAATTACAGAGATCAATCTAAAGCCGTATTTGTCACAACAGGGTTATACAAACGACTCTAATAAAACAATTTCCGTATAGATTCATCACTTTATGTTTTTCAACAAGACAGTCAGAACCTTCCCAGTGCTGTCACATGGCCATAACTTGACTTTTCCCATTGCATTTTTCCCACCAGCCCCAGGTGTGGACCAGTCGTCTGGCCCCCGTGTTCGGCCACAAATGTCTGGGATGTCTCAGGCCGTCCTCAGCTCCCTTCTCTTTGTAGTCTGCAATGGGAACCTCGTTTTGTCTTTGTAGTCGTCAAGCGGAACCTCATTTTGGCAGCCACTGTGTTAGAGGGGACAGGTGATTTATGGCGCAGGGGCCAGCAGGCTGATCCCGCCATTCGTTTCTTCTTTTTTGGAGGGGACTTGCTCTGGATGTTGTTATGGCGTCCGGCACACACTCTGCAGTCTATTAGTACACCGAGAGCGAGACTTGGGGTCCAGGATTAGCGATCAAAAGACTGAGGGTGGGGGGGGGGTTCCTGGGGTAAAAGGTTGGACGTAACACTAGCCCAGCCTGCCCAGGTGGTGTGGCTGAAAAGAGACTCCCATCTGTGGCGTGGATGGGTCGAACATGGGCCGCATGCGTGTGTGTGTGTGTGTGTGTCGGCTTCCAGCGTGCTGTGTAGGGATGTGTGCATGACTTTTACGAAGCGTACACTCTGTGGTGAACTCCGTCTAGTTGGATTTGAACCGTAACAGATTGGATTTCAGGCTCGAGGAGGTGACCCTTGACCTTTTTACAACATGTGCGCCCCTGATTTTTTCCTGAGCCACATTTCAACTTCGCGTTACTCGCTGTGCCACCCAGTGCATCTGCATGAATATTGTAATGTTTGATCAATTCTTTCCTACAGCCCTTATCCTCAAATGAAGATAAGGAAGATGACATTTACTTCATTTTACCAGAGTAATCTTCTCAGCATATGAAGACTACTTTTCAAAGACTCTGTGGGGAGACTGAATACTTAATGGCTGATCACAGCTCAGGAATAAGCTTGAACCATTTTTTTAAGCTGACATGGAAGAAAAGGGAAGATTTTTAACTACAATATATCTGAAAATTGCAGAGCAGCTATTGTATTTCACACATTCAGCACGTTAAGCTGTGATTTTAACATTTCAGCTCCGATATTTCAGAGTTATGGCCCATGTCAAAGGACTGATGTGTTTCTCTTGTCTGGCAGCCACACTAAAACAAAACTCATGTGCAAAAGACATGTAATCTGTCTATATGCAGCTCAGAATGTATAAAAAAGAGAAAAATTTAACAGCTATGGTTTAAATCTTACCCGAAGATGACAAAACTACACAAAAAAGTTCATATTTTACATTCAATAAATACCTTTATTGTCCTACAGTCCTCCCTCAGACGGTTCTACACTCTATTATGTTCTGCCAGCCGCTACACAGATGGTGGTCTCACACGTGGGTGGTCTCATCCTCAGCATCTGTGTCATGTGGCAGAGAGATCTGGGCTTCGGGGAGGTTGTTGCACTGCAGGTAACCGTAAACCACTTGGACCTGAACACAAACACGCACAGAGACACGACATATCCGAACAGAAGGTAGCAGAAGTTTATAACACGTCCATTATCCTTCACACCACATCTAAATACACTGCGGCGCATAAGCATTCACATGTGAACACCTTAAACGTATTCAAATACTCCAAAATGGTTTTATTACAAAATATTGTACAATCAGTGGATTATTGTATTTTAATTGATGTCAAATTGAGATGAGATTTAAATGTCTCACACTGAAAAATGTGTCTCATATCATAGATTTTAAGACATTTCCTCATCTCTATGTTCACCTGTATCACCACCTCCTGAGAGATATCCACAGTGGGGCCGTTGTGCCCCAGTCCAGCCACTGGAGGGCGTAAAAGGCTGGGACCAAACACTGTAGCCAGGTTAAGCAGAGACATCTTGTTAACGTCTTGCCTCTCTGACACTCTGGACAAAAAAAAGGATCAAAAAGCAAACATGAGGAACTAGAAGCAGCTCCACAGAGTACAAACAACATGAATCAGTGATTTCACAAGCTATGCTGCAATTAAAAGAGTATTATGTCACATGTGGGTCTGTTTTGATTCAGCTACAAGTGAATTTTCAATTTATTTACACCTTACTGTGTGATTTATGCAATTTGACTTTTTGCATTTAATTGTAGACAAGTTTAATTGGATTAAACAACAAGTTACAATCTGATTGGTGCTTGTAAAACGGAAGCCTGAGGCTTTTAGAGCAACTTAGCGATTGCAGGACTGAGTGTGTGTGGTTGTGTTGTTTGATTCAGACCGCTGGAGGTGACGCAAGAGGTAGAGGAAGGTGTGGCGGTTGGCGTCAGGACAGGACTGCAGCAGGGACAGCATGGAGACCAGCCGTGAGTTCAGGTCCTGGATGTCTACGGGCAAAGCAGGTCACATGTAGTTGACTTCAAGACTCAGGTGTCACTAGGAGGTGATATCCTGCTGTCTATTACAGTTGGATTTTATGACATTAAATTATACCTCACAAATATGAAGACATTGTGTGGAATTATATGGAACTGAAGTGATTTCAGGAACTGTTTCCTTACCAAAAACCTGTTTTTAATCTGTGTAGGAGTCAGATAATTGATAGGAAGCAGAATAAAAAGGCAATCAGGTAATTTTATTAGCTCATCTGTAAATATAGCTCTTAAATGTGTAAATAAACTTTGATATATCCACTGAAAGGAGGCCAAAAGTCTGATGTCTGACGTCTGATGCAGGGACCGTTTCGAACATTTCAAAATAACCCCATTTAAGTTGCAGTGACGTACATACTGGGTTTCATATGTGCTGAGGACGTGTTCATCTTACCCAGTGCTCTTGCCAGGCTCTGAAACAGCTCAGTGGGTATGAGAGGTTCAGGCAGCTCTCTGAAGTAGAGCTTGAGAACACCAGACACAGCGTTCACTTCGGCACTTCTGAGCCTGCTCACCGCTTCTCGCAGATCTGAGCAGAACAGACGGATAAGGATTGTGATCAGTAGTTCTGTCATTTCTTTGGCATACACTTCCCTTCTTCCCTTAGAAGCTCTGGTTGCATGGCAAAAAATGGTGTTCCTGGTCTGTGTCAGTTACAACGCATTTCAACATGTGTTTTCTTACTGCTGTTGAATGCAGACTTGAGCATGCTGATGTCGCTGGTGGTTCCTGAAACCCTGTAGATTCCCACCTCATCCAAGCCTCTCCTCTCCACCTCCTCCACACAGCATCGCACCACATGAGGAACAAGCACTCCCTGCTGTCTGACAGAGGTGAACAGTTTTTTAAAGTGTTATTATACTGTTATTGTGTAGTTATTCGAGATGCTTGATTCATAGGCGTGTTAAAACTCCACTCTTGCCACACTTCTGCTTCTCTCCAGCCCACTCACTACCATAAATTAAACCACTTCTCTTCCGGAAACTAGCTGCGTGAAATAGCACGCGAGGGAAATAAAACTGTGAGCTGGACTGCAGCTTTCAGTTTCGGTTACACTTCCAGTCGGCCCAGGCGACGTCAGCTGACACACTGTATAGTAACAGGCAGGGACTCACTGTGCCACGCTTTGAATGGAAACGCAGAAGACGGGCGGCTGTTTGGCCGTGGAGCTGGGAGGTTCCAGCGGGTGGGGAAGGTATTTCAAGGAGAGAGCCACCTCCACCTGGCCCAGCTGTAGAGTCTGTCTTCTCCATCGCTTAGTTAGGGTTTTAGATTCCAGCTGATAAACACACAAGATATGCAGAAATCAACATGACAGTGGGGAAATAACATCTCACAAATGTAGACAGGGAGACCTTTCTCATTACTGTGAGTTACTTAAGCCTTTGTTAACATAAAAACATTTATTAAAGCCAGGGTAGGATGTGCCATCATTGGGCAAACATTCCCTACTAATGTGGCCTGGTGGTCCTCCGCTGTCTGCCTCTGATTGGGGCTGGCAATAATAAAGCGAGTTAGGCGAGTGGGAGGTGTGGACGATTTCCTGCATGAGGCCAGAGAGACATGAGGCTTCAGCAGTGATTTGTGCATGGCCATGATATGCATTTTAATGATAGGGGGAGAGACAGGGTGAAAGGGGGCATAGAAAAAGAGACATGCAACAAGGGGCCATGAGCCAGACTTGAACTCACAACCACTGCTGGCAACCTGCACCCACATGGCAACGCCTCAACTCAGCGAGCTATACGGCAGCTTAGAGACACAGGATTTAAAGGATGTTTTTCATAAAAAGGTGTTTTGTTTTGCTTTGGGCAAGTTTAGCAATTAATTCAATCATTAATTGTGTTTTTATTGTTAGTGCTTTACAGCGACTGTTCATCAAGTTTGCACCGTCTCCTGCTGTCCTTTTTGATTTGGTTTGTAGCATCTGTATGTATGAGTTAGTCCACTCTGCCTTAATCCCTGGTAGTACTGAGACTCGACTTATTTGTGATGGTTATTGTCACGTGTGAACTGATTGCGGTTCTATATGATGTGCAGTGGCGTTTCTAGCATGCACTGATTTTCACCCTTGGTTCATCGGGCTTATGTGCGATGGGTATTAATGGTATATATGATTAGAACCCTTTCTGACGAATAGAATTTTATGATATGCACTGTGGATAATAAGTATTAGCATTTACATACCTTCATTGCTTGTCCTTTTAATGCTTGGCCTGTAGTGCCAGGTTTAACACTAGCCTTTCAGCATATTGCAATTTAGTCTCCATATGGCTGCACCTCCTTTTCTACCTTTCAGAAGTCTAGCCTGTGATGGGAGATTTTAGCCAATTGGTATGTATAGCACTATATAGTATGAGCAGCAACGCAGGATGTAGATTTGAGATTTTCATTCCGAACAGTAGCGTTTGAACCCCGTTAAAGCTACAAGTTATTGTTGACTTTAGCTTGACTAACTTTCTGGAATGGGCGGCTGTGGCTCAGGTGGTAGAGCGGGTTGTCCACTAATCACAAGGTTGGCGGTTCGATCCCCGGCCCCTCCACATGCCGAACTGTCCTTGGGCAAGACACCTAAACACAAGTTGCTTCCAATGGCAGACAGACACCTTGCATGGAAGCTCCGTTGCCATTGGTGTGTGAATGGGTGAATGTGAAACGCATTGTAAAGTGCCTTGAGTTGAAAAAGGTGCTATGTAAGTGCAGACTATTTACCATTTAGGGGGGTATATTTTCAAATCCTGTTGTGTTTTTTTAGATTTCTGCCTACTGCAGCCTTAATTCATCTTTAACCCTCTGAACCCCAGGCAGTTTTAGAGCATTTGTTTCCTCCTATCACATTTTTACTTTCTGTAGGCTCATTTTTCACTGTAACATTAGGTTCTGTACTCAGACATGTCTTTGTGGTTTATAAAGCTGAAGCCAAAACATCCCTGAATTTTCATCATATGGTTCCAGCAGACACTACTGAGACTTTGCCTGGTGTGCGTTTTCACAGAGTCTGGTTAGTGTGAACAGTTTGTTTTTGGCAAATCTTCAAATGGCACATGTAGAATGAAGTGATTTTGATGAAATATGATTTTCAGTTCTATTTGGTTACGTTTCCGATAGAAGTGCTAGTGACACACGATTAGTTCTGTCAGAAATCCCATGATTCTTTCCGTTTTAAACAGTTGCTGGATCTGGTAAACGGTGTCATTATTTTGGACCCTGTTGTCATTATCATTGAAAATCTTCTTCTGAAAACAAACTTTAGGGATGATAAAAGTTGATGGTAAAGTTCTCCGGTGTCTTTGTACCTTTACGGTAGTTTTCCCCAGGACTGTATCGTTCTGCCCATCCGACTGGCTCACACATAGCACGCTCATGTTCTGTGCACCATCTACCTGGAAAGACAGCTCCTGTTTGAAGTAAGGAAGATGACAGATTTCAGTTTCCTCAAGCTGCAACAACAGACTTCATGTCTTATTATAAGCCTTTCGCTACCAGTTAGAATGAGTGTAGATTTCACTGGCATGGTCAGACAACACAGTAGACCTTCTTAATCCTCCGAGCTATCAGATGCTGTCTAGACATGCAGATGCCGTTTACTACCCTGAACTGGTCATTAAATCCTGCAGTATCATAAGACATCTACTCACATGTGGTGCTTTTGATATCAATTATTTCCACGTTTAGAGACAATTATAACCAATAACTTGAATTCAAAGAGCTTGCGTCTAACCTGGTCCCAGTGAGGGTTGAGGCTGTGGACTGAAGAGTGTGTCTGGGCCTGTTTATCGTAAAACCCATAGCCATCCACTTCCACACACACATACACACCTGACAAGAGAAAAAGACAACCATAAATGATCTCACAGCTGCAGCATTCAGATACCAACCTCCCAACCTTTTTCCTAATCTCTGCTGCAAATTTATATATTTAAATCATTGTGATTTTCAAGTTTAATAATAATAATGATCAAACATACAAGCTGGTTGCTGTAAACCAATAGCACAATTGATCGCCACACTCAAAGTCCCACATAACGACTCCTCGTTCTCTCCTGGTGACAGACGGAGACAAAAATCTCACTTCATTTAATCAGGCGGAACAAAAGTGCAACAGTAAAACATAACGGACGTGTTCAACATGATTGTGGACAATGTGAAAAGATCAGCGGTGAAACCTCACACAGTCAGTGTATTGAATTTCAGACACAGGAAGTGATTCTGTGGTGAGGAATCGAGGACGGACAGACGGACACGCTGACTGTACCCGCATTGGTGGTTTGTAGTGGCGGCTGCTGGGTCATTCTCAGTTTCGTGCACGCGCTGGTGAGAGTGAGCAGGTCTGGAGGGACGGTTTCTATGTCTGCAAAACATTGGCACCAGTCAGCTTAACAGACACTGGCAGAAAAAACACATTTGACTGAAATCCAGCTGAAAAAAAATGTAGTTATTAAAGATAATGGCTTTGTGTTTGACAAAAAAAAAATGCAAAGTTATGCAAAAGTATGCCCTTTCTTTTCCTTTTCCTTCACTAGCCAGAATCCTCACTTCCATTAACACCTCCTCATCATTGCTGCCAGCTGCTAAAAATCATTAAAACATTTTCTCAACCACACCCTTTTACATGGCAAAAATCAAATGCACCTGAATGGAAACATGCTAACGAATCTTGCATCAGATGTTGGCATGGACGTGCAGCAAAAATATCCAACGTTGAGGCTAATCTCAGCCTACCGAGTACAGTTAGCCTCGGTGGAATTAGCTGAGATGTAATTAAATCTTCCACAGTAGCTGCCTCCCATTCCAAGACAAGACATCTGCCTCTGCACAGATTGTCCCAGTTAATCATTTCCCCAGAGAACATCAAGTTGTTATTACTGTTACGACTCTCTTCATAAGTTGGTGATTGTCCTCCTGTGCCTGCGCTCTCTGCATGCTTCGCTCTGTATGCAAATTAATGTGTGCCACAGCCAGGCGGTGATTGGGTAACCTTCCCGGTTCGGGTTTCTGATTGGTTTCAGCCGAGGAGCGCACCCAATATAAAAACGGCCAAGATGGCGGTGGCTGGCGGGCAGCGGCGTTCCTCATCTCCCAACCGGCCACATGTTGCTTTGTTTGATCCTTTGTGTTAACTTCTGTTGAGTCGTAGGGGTGGCCTGCCAGTTTGGTTCACCTCATTTTCTCCTGTTTGTTTAGTTAGGGAGGTAAGTCTTTTGTCATCGGTTTCTCAAGGTTGTTAGGTTGTATACTTATTTTCTAGACAGGATTGTTTAGTTTGTTATTTTGGCCTTAGTGCCCCATGACGTCTAACTCGGTTATATCATTTCATTTTTGTAAATAAATTCACATTCCTTACTCTTTATACCACCTTGTCTTTGTGGCTACTTGGCACTCGGGGAAGATGGGGCCTCTTCATGTTATGTCTCAGACACCCCGAGACTGGGCGAAACATTACCCTTTTTTGGCACGTGGAAATAAACCACCATGACCTTACATTACCTTAAAGTACATTTACTCAGGCGCAAAATCTCCTTGAACATACCAAGCCAGCACTTTCAACACAGGAACAATGTATGTTTACTTCTCACCTATACAGACAGCCGACCTTGTCACAGCTACGCTCTCACACCTACATCCCACCCAACTGTCACACAAGGGTGGTGTTAACAACTCAGTATCTCAGTATTTCTCTTCCTTAGTGATGACAGTATTTTAGGAAATGAATACACTTGATTACAGGCTGACGGGTTGACATTAAATAAAATTTGCGTTGAAATGAGACATGTACATTTAAATGACCAGTGTCACCATTGTAATACTCTTTGTAATGTAATACCTTTATACTTTGAATTAAGAGATGTCTTTTAAGAGGTGCTAATGAATGAATGTTTTCATGACATATACTAGTCATCTACAACATTAAAACCACTGACAGGTGAAGTGAAAGTCACTGATGATCTTGTCACGATATTATGCTACCCACAGACAAAGCACACCCCCAACAGCAACAGCATTCCCCAACGCCTGCAGCCATCGCCAGCAGGACAACACACCCCACGACACCTGCTCAGGAACAATTCGAAAACCACAACAAAGGTATTGACCCAGCATCCTCATTCCCCTGATCATAATCCGATCAAGCATCCTCGGGATCCAGTGAAACAAGCCCAATACACTGAGGCCCCACCACGCAACTCAAAGGACCTAAAGGATCTGCTACCAGGAACCACAGGATACTTGCGTGCATGTGCTGTACATAACCTGAACTGTGTACGAATGACGTTAAAGATATATCTGTGTTCAAAAATGAAGAATACAAAAGATTTTTTGTCATAATCTAGCAATTACGGCATAATCTAGAGTAGCCTAAAGCTGTCAACTCACTGTCTGTGGTCAGTTTGTGGATGGCTTCTCTCCATTCTTCTAGTTCATACAGGGAGGAGAAGAGGAGAGTGTGACTCTACGGTGAGACAAAGATCATTTTATAATTATTACCCATTATTGCAACTGCACTGAAAGTATTGCGATACGTGTGTGTGTGTGTGTGTGTGTATACCTTGCCACTGGGGCTGTGCAGCTCCAGTCTGTAAATAGGAGAGTGTGTAAGCAGCATCAGCTCCATCTGTTCCAGTTTCTTCCTGTTCCTGTTGCGAGCTGCCATAGCCAGGCCCCTGGAACCCTTTTTTATACAAAGAAATGCATTATTATTTCACTCATCTGTTAAAAAAAAGAGGCCCGGTCATACTCCTCTGTTGTCTGTGTCTCTTTAAAACACACCACATGTTGTTGTAGCTGCTGGTGCAGGAGGTACATTTTGGTTCTGATGGAGTGTAAGCGGATGTTTGTGTCTGATGGTCGCTCTTGGTCTGCAAACCAGCGAAGTCTGAGACCAGCAAGAGGCAGATACCAGCCAAACCTGTACTGGTCCTGCTTCCTGGAAGAAACGCAAACAAACATGCGCATACGTGTTCACACAAAGAGATCACGCCACTGAAATTTTACACATTTACACAAGCACAATTTTAAAAACATGCCGTGTTCAACAGATGAGAACAAAGCAGTTGCATACTGTGTATGCAGATTCGTTGCTGCTAGCTTCTTGAAATGTTGACCACATTTCCCACAAGCCCTGGTGCTCTCTCTTTCACTCACCCTCTACTTGCATGTTTGAATCTGGTGCACAGCAGGAGGTCGGTGTAAAGGAAGAGGTGACGAAGGCTGCGTTCCCCATCACTCATATCCACTACAAAGCCATCACGCATCAGCTGACGCCTCTGGGAGAACACACACACATGAACACACACATTGTCTTCTGTTGGGGATTTTAATGCCTATTTTGTCAGAAGGGTCAGTGGGGATAGCTGCACATGCAAATTAAGATTTCTCCATGTGCATTTGGGCAGATCTTGAAGAACACACGACTCACCATGCCGTGACTGAGCGTGACCTCCCGTCTGCACTGTGAACTCTCATTGACACCAGACAGGAAGCTGCGAGACAATCTCAGAGCTTCTTGTAAGAGTACGTAATCTCTGTGCTCCGCCGGTGTCGTCTTCAGCAGGTCCTACAGGATCACAGAGAGGTTGCCAAGTCAGAGAATGAAAACTGAAAATTCCAAGATGCATTGATGAAATAATCCAGAGTTTTCTCACACGCAGCACTAATGTGGTCTTGGTTACTCGATCCAAAGGCTTATACAGTAGAGCTGTAAAAAGAAACACGACTATTAGATGCTGACATACAGAAATGTATTCAGTAAAAACACACGTTTACAGCGCGCACCTTCAAATGTGTACCGAGTCCGAGCTTTGTCTGCCCCGTTGTTGGACATCATGCTCTAGAAGAACAATGGATAAAGCAGTTTATTAGATGGCTAATCATGCATTCATTCTGTTCTGGAAATGAGTTATTAGTACCTGGGCCAGAGTTCGGAAGCGAGGCTCAGAGTCTGTGCACTTCCTGACAACTTCAACAGCCTTTTCATAGTTTTCGATGAAACCGCCGTACAGACCAATCTGGTTCACCTACAAAAACAATACAGTGGGCAGAGGTGGGTGAAGCACATTTCAAACGTGGCGTGTGCAGAGAGACACGCTCAAACTGAGTAATTATTATAAAGCTGTAGCTCTCTTTCTACAATTATCAGATGTGTGGTGTAAAAAGTTGAACACATTTTCTTTAAAACCGCAATTTAAGTTGTGCATTACTTTATTAACTTTACTTCACTATTGATGGGAGATGCTCTGATGCTGGCAAGACTGCCTCACACTCTTCTTCCTAATAGAGCTGCTTCCAAGACTAAAAAAAAAAAACAATTAAGATGTCTCATATGTGGACAATGCATTTCTTTTGTGTTTCTTTGATGTATTGAAACCTTGGAGGTGTAAAATACAAGCAGTGAAAATACGAAGATGCTCACTACTGCAATCCCTCCACCTCTGTGTTTTCACCGATATGCTTCAGTGCGCAGTCGAATTACCAGTAAAGCCGTTGTCATTTACATGTTTTTCTGTGTCTGTTAGAGAACAGAACGAGTGTGAAGCTGTGACAGTTCATTTAGGCTACTTGTTAGCCAGCAGTCGCTTCAGAGACATTGCGAGCTGCTGCTGTGCGCCACAAAACCACTGATTTTATACCTCCATATAAAAAACACCCTACACATGAAATAACAGCTGGGCTACATCATTCAGAAAGAAAATTAGATTCATTAAAGGCTAATTTGTGAAACTGTAAAATGTCAAATGAAGATAAATGGAAAATTTTGATTTTAATGGATTAAAGGTACATAAAGCGCCATGTGTTCCAAGCTTTCCTCAGCCAGCATCAAAAGGGTTATTCTTACATGTCTGTGTGAAACAAGAAAAAGGAGGAAGTGATGGGATAGTTTAGGTCTCTTCTTTTCTTAGCAGATTCCTAAAATGGAGTTGAATAGAAACGCAAAAACAACAGTAAACTTACCATTCTCAGGAACAGGTCCCCCACCATTAGCTCAGAGTCTTTGCATCTCATTCCCGTTTCGTCCTCAGAGCTGACCTCAGTCTGGCAGTGAGTGCTAAGACGGGCCTTCAGGCCTGAGTAAAAGCTTTGGTGCACGTCTCTGAGCTCAGGTACCTGATAGAAGACAGTCTGGACCTGCTGACTGGACAGAACTGGCTGGGAGGTCCAAGCTGAGGCCCTCAGAGCCTTCATGGGCTGGAGAGAAACATAAGAGCAAAATGACTGATGTGTCCAAACAGAGCTGAAGGTTAACTGATGTAGGTGACAAGAACATGCTGGTGGGTGAGAGGATGAAAATAAAGACAGAGAAAAGGCTGTGCTGAAGTGAGAAAGACGTGAACGTGTGAATACTCTAAATCAAGTGCACAGTTCACATTTCCTTCGCCACCAATATGCATTTCAACATCCTCTTAACTTTGGTACATGCACTCAAACCCCAGTTGTGCAATGACATGTGCACACTGCTGAGTGACGGCAGCACAGACAAGATGCATCAACTTTCATTTCATGTCTCACATCCATATTTCTTGCTTTTGTTTTGTTTTTTTGTGAAATGAGCTTCTAGAAAAAGGGAAACAAGGGTTACTGTAGCTATTTATTGCAGAGAACACAGAAAGAAGAAATGACCCACCATTATTTCCCGCCTTAAATATCATGCGTTGCCACTGGTAAACCGCTGTGGCGTCATTAGGCCTTTGCATCTGAGGTTATAGCCCCGAACAGCCCCCCACATATAAATGGCCCTGGATCTATTTATGTTTTTTACAGGTCATGCATTTCACCCCCTTAGAAATAAGAAAATAACACTGATCAAAAGCAGAAGTAGTGCGTTTTGGGTCCTCTGTGTGTCGTTCAAGCAGCAGATTTACTTCAGATGTCTTGCCACTGGCTCATTTTGTATGACCATGTGCGAGAGAACGCACCAGTTAAAAGGTTTGTCACTGTTGGTCAACGAAATTCACTAAGGTCAGAACGAAAGCCTTCAGACAGCATCATGTATAAGAAGCGTTTTCAAAAAGGAAATGGATGAAAGCAACAAGGTGCAGGCAAGACTAGAGGAGAGGATGGAGGAGTTATCCCCTTGTAATATTACTATGTTGGATCACTAGATTACAGAGTATTATTGACCTTTGTAACCCTCCAGACTGATGATTGTCAATGACTTTGTTTCACATTTGTCCTTAAATCTCTTTAGAACGTGGCATCATGAGCTGCTTCTTGAGACCCTGTAGCTACTTCACAATACCAGACAGGTTCTATTTAGTCATGTTTAGATTCAACAAGCCTGGCAGTAATCAGATGTGAGTGTGGATGGTGAGACTGAACCCAATTGCCAAATGAATCTGGTCATTTGGTAGACTGGTAGCTAAGGGGGCAATTACTTTTCACATAGGTCAAGATTTGCTGGACAGCATTTTTCCTTCAAAAAATAAAATCATTTTCTAAAAACTGCATTTTGTGTTTTCTTGGGTTATCTTTGTCTCACATTAAAATTAGTCTGAAGAAGATTTCTGTAAATACTTATGCATGGCCCTGTATATGCAGGTTCTGTCACCTTTGACAGGCTTATTGCTTCCCCTTGTTTACAGCCTTCATGTTTAGCCAAGATAATCCAGCTACAAGCTGTAGCTTCATAGTAACTGCAGACATGAGGGATGTGACAATCTTTTATGAAAAAGGGGAAGCTCATCGGTAATGCAGAACAATATTAACCACTTTACGGAAGCTGAACAAAGACACTGTATGTTAGTGCTGGATATAATCTTGTATCATGCAGGCAGAAAAAAACATGTAATTAGTGATAACACTCAGATACAGTAAACAAAACAAGAGAACGAGTTTCAGTATGATCATTCAAAATTTAAAAAAACTATCATTGGAGGGCAAAATTAACTTGAAACAAGTGACTTGTACAAGTGTAGTTAGAGTTGAAACACAAAACAGAAGTTAAACAGAAGGCTAATAATAATTATATCAACAAGGATTTTGTGCTTTTGCAATGTGATTCAGGCCAAATAAGCTTTTTGTTCTCTCAGGTTTCTGTGTGTGTTACCATCAGCAGGGTGTCCAGCTCCCTGAGATAAACCTCTTCACTCTCCAGGATGCCTTTCAGGACCACAAGCCTTCTCTCAAACATCTCCTCCAGGCTGCACGACGTCTGGTTCATTCAACAGGACGCCAAAACACATCACAGTCAGTATCAGAACCAATGTTACTGTCAGACAGCTCACTCAGTGTGTGATGCCGCAATTGGTGCAACAGTTGACAGTTTCCTCCTGTGTTGTCATTGTCATCAAAACTTACATTTGTGTGATATGCTGGTTCATACCCTGGCACTGTGGCTTTGTGCTAAAGAGCAATTAACAGCATCTTCACTTGCTGGTGCACACAGTAAATACAAAACCTGCTTATTATCAGTCAGGCCTTGTGATTGTAGGCATGTTACAGTTAGATGCTGATGTTACCATTTAATAAATACAGCCTCACAGAGCCACAGCAGAGTTAAGCGTTTGGCTTGGCTGTCTGCTTCTTGTGCTTTGTGGTTTCCTTTCAGATACACTAGAATATAAGTCGGTGGATAGAGAGGCAGAAGAACTTGCAATATTGCTCTTGCAAAATATAAGATGTAGCCTGAGGAGTTATTTTAAAGGTTTTATGGTGCATCTTCACATGTATGCATTTAGCCTTGGTTTCCTTTTCTTACTGCCATCAATAAACAGTAGTACTGGCAGACTGAATGGCCACTTGTGAAAACAAAAAAACTATAGAGAGCCTGCTGAGTGATGTTTGTGATGATGATGATGAAACGTGAACTCACGGGGGTGTCGGGGAAGTCTATACTCTCGGTGTTAAGAGGAGAAAAAAGACAGGACTCTGCCTCTTCCCGGAAAACATCCTCTTCCAAGACGTCCGTTTCTGCCTCCACTACAACAGACATCCAGACAGTCAGCATGTATGAGTGAGTGATCTCACGTCAGATATGTGCAAATATTAGTGCTGTTTTCCTGCATCCATAAGCTCTTCAATAAAGTACTACTTGCACAATACAAACATAGGAATGTGATGCATTTAAAAGAAGAGTAGAACAAGTAAATATTGGGTTTTCCACTCACCTGGCACGTGCTGTGACTCCAGATAATGCACAGCCTCCTGGTAGACGTCCATAGCAGAAACAAGCGCCGTCCTCACAGTGCACGCTGAGCACTGGAGGCGCTGCATGTGAAACGCACTTAGCTGGTGAGACAGAAAACTTCCTCTTTCTGTTAAGGATGCATAAAAGGGGAAAATACAGCTTCCTGTCTATGTTAAAAAAAAAAAAAAAAAAAAAACACGGTAAAAGTTGATGAGAACTGGCACCTGATGTTTTATCAAGCCAGACAGTTAAGCTTCACTTCCTGCAAATGGGTGAATTTCAACATACCTCCAGCAGAGCATTTGCAATTCACAAATTCCCTACCGAACACAGCTTACAGAAATAATGAAGTCGTTATATAGGAGACTATATTCAGATTTTCTATGTTGGGATGCCGCCAGCTATTTCGGCAGTAGTAGATTCCAGCTTCTTCAATCTGAATATTTTCTGGTTTCTTCCCTCTTTTATGAAGCTAAGCTGAATATTTAAAAGCATAATAAAGGAACAAAACAAGATCTTAGGCTTCAGGAAACACTGATTTACATGTTTCAGCATTACAACAACGAATCAAGAAAATAAAAAAATAAATATGATAAAGAACATAATTGTTTGTTGCAGCCCTAATATCCTGATAGGAATGTTAAAACATAACTGCTATTACTCATAATGTGGAAAATTCAACAGTTGAGTAAGAGACAGTCTCTGTTCAGAATAAATTACAACAAGCTGCTGCATATTAACTAGTGAGTGCAAATACCATAGTAAGTAATGAGAATTGTACTTCAAAAACAAACAAATACACAGTGTATTGCACTTCATATCATACTAACCGCTAGATATCTAATTAGTTGTGCTACCTGAGTGCACATTGTGATTGCAAGAAGCATTTAGTAGCATAATTACTGCCCCAAAAACAACCAGATGTATGATTTACAAATTAATATTGTTGTGCACCAGTCAGCCCCAGCATTCTGAACACTGATAGGTGAAGTGAATAACATTGATCATATTGGTACTATGTGCTGTTCTGATGGAAAACCTTGGATTTTAACATCCATGTTGATGAGACTTGGACACTCAAATAAACATTGTCCCACAACAAACACACTCCCTCATGCAAATGGAAATCCCAAATGTCACTGGTCTACCCCCACAGGAAAATGCACCCCACCACATGGAAACAACATCAACCAATCAGGAACATGTTGAGGAACATGACAATGGTCCAACATGTTGATTATTTGACCTTCTGAACTTCTGATCAAGCATCAACAGGATGTAGTGGAACAAGTTTGATTGACAGAGGAACCACTGCACAAGCCAGAGTACCCAAAGGATCCAGTGTCAACATCCTGGTTCCAGACCCCATAGTACACCCTGAGAGGTCCTCTTGTCCATGTCTGTGGCGATGCTGCCCTCTACAGTAAAACAGGTGTTAACACTCATATGCCTCTTACGAGCTGCTTTTTGCATTTGCATGAGACCATGACCAATACAAATCTTGCATCCTTCTCTACAGTCCAACCTGCAGCCGTTTTTGACACAGCTCATTATTTCTGTCAACTCTTGTTTTGCACTCTGACTGGGCTGGTATGATGAACACCACCACAACACTGAGGCTCTCTTTCCTGTGGCATCATTTTTTTTTAAAACGAAAACGTCAACAACATTCTGTTGCTACTGGTTGTGGTTTGTGGTGTCCTAAAACCATATCTAGTTGCTGATGCTGGTTCTAATAGCTGCTGCTAGTGTTACATTGTTTTAAAGTCAATACTTTAAAAAAAATCTAACATCTACTCATATCCCAAATGAATGAATCAATTTTATGAACCATTGTGTTTCTCCATCAGACCAACTGCACTGAAGCAACAGAAAACATGCATTATTTACATTTAGTCGTTGTCTAGTGTTTATGATTGTGTAACGCATGTAGGCTAGGCGATTGACTGTGGCTACAATAGTGGCAACAGAAGACAGTTCTTTTAAAGAAGCCTGGGTTAAGCTGTATGTATTAACAGAATATTTACAATATTTATAAAAAGCAACTAAAGCACCATCCAGATATTCAAGACTGGGTTACTCAAAATCAAACAATGTCCAATAACAAAAGTGTTCAAACATTCAAAATAAAGTTTTTGAAAAATAAATAATTTAAGCCTTTGTGAAAAGAAAATAAACTAAAATCCCAAAAAGACTCGTCCGGATGGGTAGGTGTGATACAGTTTTTGTCCTACCAGGTCACTGTCCTAACTCGTCAGTGTGTGTAGAGATGAGTTGCTCAATCCATGTGAGATGAGTTTCAAAGTTGGTCCAAAATAAAATAATAAAAAAACACCTGACCTAAAAGGTCAAAAACACAGGTAAGTATTTCATTCAAAATAACCAAGTCAGTGTCTGAATGCAATCACAATAAAATCAATGTATGCATAACATACACGATAAATGCAAATGCATTAATTAAACAACTATTAATTCTTAAATATTCAATTCAAGCAATTAATTAGCAATTAATAATCCAAAGTTCAAGTTAAAGTCAAATTCAAAGTGCACTTTCCATCATTTATTATTAATCAAAATATTCATTCAACAAACATTCAAACTACTCAAGTAGAGTTCATGATTCAAATGCAACGAGTGTTCAGAGTGTTTTAATTATTGCACAATGTTCATTCAATTAAACCCTAAGAGTACAGCCAGGTGCGTCCCAATTAAACACGCAGTTACGTTCCATTCACAGTAATGAGCGTCAATGCCGACCAAACCTCATCTCCGTTTTGGCGTCAATCACAAAAGTGTCAAAACTGTACAAAAGAGAAATAATGCTCTAAACTAACGACAGGGTGAATAAATTCAAGTGTGGCCTACAATTCGGCTTTCTTATTTTAATTAAATATTACTAGTTATCTTTGAAACGAGTGGTTATCACTTAGCCTCCATGTACGGTCCGACAGGGAATCAGCGGTGATTACTAGGTGTGGTATTGAATGGTACACGTTCAATACCGGTTCTGCTAAAACAGCGCTGCAGTGAGCGATGACACGAACATTTATAACATTAAACGATTTTAAATATTTCGGTAAACGACTCACCAATACGTGACGATTCTGAACGCAACATTTAAAGAGCTCCAGTCAAAAGTTTGACACGCCAGCTCGACCACGCCACGGCCACAGTGGAGACGGGGGAAGAAGTGACTCTTTGACCTGCAACTTAAAGGAGGTCAGACCGGAAGTGGACCGAGGGAAAAAATAATGAATTACTAAATGCGGGTTACAGTTGGCTTTATATAAACTGGTACAACCCCACATTTTCAGTGTGCTGGTTCTGGTTGTTGCCATCTTAACAGCACCCCATTCCTCCTGCTTCCCAGCTAATCCATAAATGAACAAAGAGGTGGAGGGGGACTAGAGCTGAGCTATCTGTGCCATGGAAGAATAGTGGAGTTTTAAATCTGGTGTCTGGTGGCAACATCCCTGCACTGGTGCAATGCGTTTCACACCAACCAGCAATGACTGGTAGAGTGACATCCAAACAGGGAGGCAACCATGGCAGCAGAACTAGAGTAGGTCATGGCAGCTCGAAAAGTTCCTGATGCTCTAGATACAAAAAGAAACTTGGTGTTTAGAGGAAAAAATTGGGCAGCAAGGTGAAAGTCACAAGCATGCATTGATAGTGTTCATGCATTTGCTCACATTGCCAGAAGGGGGAGACAAAAGCTGTGCAATGCATACTGAACTGTAGGTAACGTTATATTTTATTGATGTCATTTTTTAATGCGTTTCTTAGATTGTTCTTAAAAAGATGTCTACATTATCATACTAATTAAAATAATTAAATTCAAGTAAGTATTAATCCATTAAGTTCTTGCTGTTTGAATCTTTATGCTAAGCAGGATTTTGCAGCAGCTGTGCACTGAAACCTCTGGATGACATGATGTATCTTATTTTCCAGCATTAAAACAAATTACAGACTCTTCCCAGAAAACCCAAGAGTGTATTAGAGAGGAACCAGTAACCAAACGTGAAAGTGTAAACCTAACTGAAGAGCTGGTCCTTGAAATGGCTCAATGCCGCGGTGACCCCTGACTGAACCAAACCACATTACTGCTGGAAGACGAGCATCTTTGGCCCACAAAGACCTACAAAGTTCGCAGTCGCTGACAAATGGCTGAAAAAAGGATCAATAGCTGTGCAAACAGTGTTTCAACAAGACAAACATGCAAGTAAGACAAAAACTTCAGGAATACGCTGAAGTGTTTTTGCATAGTTGCACGTTTGTTTACATTTTTGACTACTTCCTGTTCTATTTTGCAAATATGTTCATTTCAAAACATCAGGCGTTTATGGCCTCGGCTCCAGCTGCAACTCTCCATCGTGTTTCGAAAGTTAAAAACTAAATGAGCGATAGTGTGTAACGAAGAGGACTCGATTTTATTGTAATTGTTTGGTTTCAGCTGCAATCGTGTGTCCTGTCAGTTTAGAGATACATGCAGTCTACTGCCCTGCCAGCAGCTCTGTCAGGAAGCAACTGCGATATTTACCGTGCTCACTGACTGAATGGGTGCAAAGTTTCACAGCAGTTCATTTAGTGGTTGTTGAGTTATTTCTGGACAATGTGCCTCTCATAAAGGTGTTAAGCCATCTTTGTTAAACTGGAACAGCCGTATCTACACAGAAGTTTAGTCACTTATCTGATACTTGTCATATAGTCCTGAGATCCCTAACCAGACAGTTTCACCAAGACTTAAGCGCAGTTTTTTATTTACACTTTGAGCGAATATCTATGTTGCAATTTTACGACTGTTCCCACCCTGAGCTTCGCGTCATTAACGGACCATGAGCCTTGTGATTTGCCAGGGAATAAACTTTCCTCTACTGATGCACTTTGGATTATTATGACGTGGATGGACACAACACACACACCCATGCCCACACACACCCACACACACGGAGAAATCTTCTACTTTCTACGTAAATGTTTCAGATCATCCGACTAACTTTAATATAAAACAACGATAACCCAAAAACCACCACAAAGTTCAGTTTTCAAATGATGATTTAATTTAATGAAGGAAAAATGCCGTCCAGCCCATCCTGCCTTATGTGAAAAAGTAATCGCCCCCTAAGCTCCCAGTCTGCCAAGCGACCAAATTCATTTGGTAACTGGGTTTAAAATGTAGTCCTGGGTCACTGTATAGCTTACCGAGTTCGGGTGCTACCATGAAGGCGTGGGCTGCCAGTCATGAGTTCAAGTCTGGCTCATGACCCTTTGCTGCATGTCTCTCTGTTGTCTCTCCCTCCAAAAAATATTTTAAGAAAATGTAGTCCTACATAAACGTAACACAATTTTAAAATGTCTTCTCTTGCACATTCATGTCGTCAGCTTTAGACCTGTACTTTCTACAGTGCTGACACAGACAAATCTTATCTTATTACTTTTATTGCCGCTTCTGGTGAGTACAGTAGTCATCAGAGTATTAAAACTGTTGTAAGCTGTAAACCGACTGTTGAACTTTAACCCCAGTCTAAAAAAATGACTATTTGCTTTACACCTTCTCGTGCACACCCAACATTGCTGACACACCTTTAGTTGAATAAGTAGGTGTCACCGTAACTCCGGTCAGAATTCAGTCTGTGATTATGTTCAGCATCTGACTAAGAACCAGAAGCTGTGACATGCGAAGCGCAACCCCACCAAGTTCCACCATCACCCATAGTCTTAGTCAGTCCATCTGTACATTGTATAATTTGTAAAAGACATATGAATGTACCCATTACATATCCCTGTGTGGAGTATGAGGCCTGCCCTGTCTGAGTGTCTCTGGGCATTTTGGTGCAAAGTCACAGCTTTGGAAAAACCATAACGGTAGATGATTTGAGGAACACAGGGACCATACACCTCTCTGCCAACCAGTCATTACACCGTCTGTGCCAAATGGCCCAGTTATATTGACTCACTTAATCTCATATAGCACATAAATAGCTAGTCATGTGGCTGAAGTTACATCCAGTAGCTACTATTTTTCTGGCAGAAACAGACAGTCTAGAAATGCATCTGTTTTAATGTTAATAAGGAATCTGTTTAGACATGTTTTTAACAATTGAAGTATGTGCAACTCTTAAAGACTGTATGAATAAAACATACTTTGAAGGGCTCCTGGGACAAGTGATGCAAACTGCTGAACAAGGCAAGAACCTGCACCCGAAAGAAACAAACTAAAAGGCTGGATGGACACGGTGTGATGTCTCAGCTAGGTGGGTGTCCTGAGCAAAACGAGGATTCTTTGGACATAAGAATCTTGCGGATACTTGTTTTTTGCCAATTAAAATGTAATTATCTCATTTTTTAAAATCAAATTTAGCAGCCCCTCAGGTCACTGTGCCGGTGTGGCAGCGACGGTAGCTCAGTTGTAGACCCTGTCTTGCTATATCCTTCAGACTATATGTATGTAGCACCATCCACCACCACAAAGGGAAGGATAAGTAAGGAAAGCAAAATAAGACAATAATAAAAAGTGATTAAAAGTTTAATAAAATGTATAAACAGAGAAATAAGTAATGAAATAAATTTTAAATATATATTGTAGTTGGGGGTATGTGGTGTAAAGCATGTGTCAGAACCAGAGATGGCTGTTAGATGCTTGTTAGATGCTAAGCAGTATGTTTTATATACATAGGCTGCAGGAACCATATTAATAACATCTGGAGAAAACTGTATGTGGACATGTAATCGAAGTTTAAATCAATTCAGAAACAACTTGTTTAGCACTTATATCAATAACTCAACACTACAAATGTTTATGACACCAAAGAACGTAGTACTGCGCAAATATTAAACTAAGATGTATCAGTGTTGACTACTTAATATTCGTCTCTGGCCCATTAAGATGATGCATCATATGAAGCTTTTCTTGTGACATGGTTCATACTTAACTCAAGAGGAATGAAATTAGCAAAACAGCGTGTTTTTTTTTTTTTTACATAAAATTGAAATATTTTATTGGCCAGAGTGAACCAGATAACAATCTTGACCACAACCTGAATCATACCGTTCAACATGCTATTATACGAACAAAACTCCTAACATCTGGCATTAATAGTGAATTTAAGCAAGGTTATTTCCCTTAACAGATAATATGTGTATTATAAATTCCAGAGCGCTATCATATGAATCTTTATAATGCTGATGCAAAGTAAATGCTTTGTCTTTCACCTTGTACTTATAACTGCACAAACAGAACTAATCTTGTCTTAAATGTTTTCATCATAACAGCAGTAAGAAATAACAAGTGGGCAACATTTGCATGACATATGCCCTCAACACCACAACCCAAATAGCTGTTTCCTAAGTACCGACGACCTGCGTGGTGACCACTGTTGCGGTGGTCGGCATCCGGCTGTTCCTGATCTTCAGCTCACGATTCATCTGGCACCAGACACATGCGTAGCACCACATCAGGCTACAGCAGTCCCCACCGCACGAGCCCTGCAGGATGAAGAGAGAGAGAGAGAGAGCTGTAAAAATGATGCGAGTGTATGTGTGTGACTGCATAGAAAATAATATTTTGAAACTTGCTTATGTTTCAAAGTATTTGTCCATCCCTGGCCACAGCTGCTGCTATCTTTTATGGTAATCACACATGAAAGATGGCAACAGCTGTGGCCTCAAAGGGTGGTATCAAAATTAAAATCCAAAAACTAGACTAAAATGTTTTTAGAGTTTGTTTTTAATTTAAACCGGACCAAAAGAAATAAAAATCAAATTACATTTTTAACAGACTAAAACTAAACAAAATCTAATCTCTGACAAACTAACACCGGCCTGGCTGCAGTGGAGTTGATGTAAAGCAATATTAACTGTTTTTTATTGACCACTTGGAGATGGCAAAGACAAGCTATAAACACACCAAATGGATAGAATTTAATTTGGAGTCGTGTTCTCGTTCACCTGGCGAATGTAAGCCATATATTTGTTCTCCTTTTAGCACGGCTTCGGTCTCAAACCTAGAGAAAATATCTTCTATTTAGCACTGTCTGTCTGTAACTTGGTGCAGAGTAGGAAGTGAAAACAGTTACCTGCCACAACTGGAAACAAGTGAAAGCAGTGACGGTGAGACCTTAAAAGCTGCTCTTCAGAGTTGCGTGCCAGTACTAACGGGTTTATTAAAATGGCGTATCTGAACACATTTTCATTTCTTCCTACTGTGTTTTATGCACCTAAATACATATTCCTAACACAATGTATATATAGCATTAGATCAAACATGTCAGACATGTTATATCCATGTTATTTTTAAGATATTATGGTGGGGCAAAATCCTAATGCAGTTTGCTCACACAATAGCACTGTGTGATGTGGTTAACAGTAAACAAGAGAGCAAGCTACTGATAATAATCAAAAGGCCACAGAGCCGGTTGGGTGAGTCAGAAGGTTCTGTGCACAGAGAAACTAGCATTCATTATTAATATATAATACAATATAATACGAATGTTTACTACTTTCAAATAGGGAGGGACTGACCATGTATAAAAAGGATTGTGCAAAGCCAGTGAGCTGGTTAACACCCTGTACATCGTACTCGTCGCCTACAATCAGGGCTCCAGACTAACTTTTTCGCTTTCTTATTAGATCACACCTTCCACCTTGTCCCAGGTGAAGCATCTCACTTGCTGAACATCTGCTGATCATCAGACTCTACATTTACTGAGGTTCCCTAAACGCCTCATTGTGCAGACTGTGGTAGAAGCTGCTTGGTGGCTGCAGGGTGCTCAGACAAGTGTTTGACCAAAATTTACTTTGGAAAGAGAAAAATAGGACGTTCTACTGTCAGATCTGTCCAAGATGAAAGCGAGTGAGTTATTTCTACATGCGCTGTTTCCTATGAAAGGAAAAGAAAACAGCGCATGTGGGTTTTGTAGGTCTCATTTCACGAGAGGAGCTCATTTTTGAGTGTAAATACCAGTCGACTGTGTTCATGTAATGGTGGAAAGCTAAAAGCATGATTGTGATTAATGTTCATTTCGCTACTTCTGTGTTAGCCATTGTAATTGAATGCATTGCTTTGTTCCATCACTGGTTCAGTTGGTATCTTCCTGCCTGCCCCTCCATTCTGATCAACAGGTGTGTCTGAGTCAAACCTCTCCCTCGCCACCAGCCACTTCCTCTGTTCTCATTTTCTTTTTAAACAATCAGCTCCTGACTACCTTATCTTTATAACACAGCAACTAAACATCAGGCAGGGACAGAGTGACGGAGCCACTGAAGTTATGAAAGTGCTTTTTTCCACCACTGTGGTTAACCCAGTGGCTGCATGTGCTGGTTAGAGCGATACAAAACCGCCTTTATGATCATCACATACTCGCACGACATTTTAACTTGCACACATCCAAATGCGGCCATTTTGGTCACAGTCTGGACCCCTGCCTACAACAAAACTGAGTGTGTGTGAAATGATACTGCCAGTTTATGTATTACCTATTATTCATGACACAGTCCTCAAGCCTGTATGGTAACTTAAAGTATCATAGCAATGCGTACTTGTACTTTAAGCATGTATATGTATTTAAACATGTATACTCAGCCTTACAGGGATGTTGTAGCGCTCTCTAATAGAAGAGCGCATTATGCAGGACACCACGCAGCAGAAGTCCAGGAGTGGCATGCAGCAGCACCATCCAAAGTCATTGGCTGTCTGACACTGCATGCAGGGGAAGCACCAATAACCAAAGCAGCCTTGAAAGCAGAAGAAAAATATAGAAGTTAGAGGACATTGGTAGAAACCAAAAACAGAGCTGTGCAAATACAGCACGCTCCAGCCAGCCAGAAATATGACGGCAAAAAAATAATAATGTTGCTCTGCTTATACTTGATAAATGGCAAACTACTGGACAGGAAGTTAGATACAACTTCCCAACCTCTGCTAGACATTGAAAAGTATTGGCATTGCATTTAGCCCAGGTAATTAGCCTTTTTCAATTTTTCCTCAACAACCAGTATGATCAAACATACATCATTTTAATTACATACTCCTCTTCCTCAGCATAAAATGCTGTCAAGCTAGTGACCCCTTTGAAAGCGTGTGATGGACGTACACCCATGGGTGACCTCTATACGGCGCTGGGTTTCAGCATTGTAGGCTACAAATGATAAAATCATGCAGCTGGATAAGTAAGCTATATATATATATCAATTTACATACATTGACTCAATCTATCAAATAAATTATTGTGGAAAATGTGGTTATTGTGCTTTTAAGAATGTTTGTAGCATCCTAATGGCATGTAAAAATCTGTCTATCTAATTTTTTTTAATGATATCTCGTACTTTGTGCATTACTGTTTTGTTACTGACTTCAATCCCTAACTAAAAGAACTTGCATCTAACCTTGAGGACTGGCAAAACAAACAATCTTTGTTACAGTTTAGCATCATGGAGTTTGAAAGATGTGGGCAATTACTAAAGAAAGAGTGTCTAAAAAGATGCTTTTTAAAATCGTTTCTGTGAGTACATCATGTTTATGGAAGAGCTGTACTAAATAGCTTCTGTCCTACAGTTAAGAATTCATATATTTAGTTTATTTTACAAAGATGTACACCAGTGTTTTGTGCTTTTAGTAAATTAATGCCAATATAGCTTAGATTTCCAAAATGTTTAGCTGTTTTTAAGATCACACATAAACTCTAAGCCTGAGCTTTAATGCTGTCACGGTTGAGAGGTCCTTAAATCCTTACACAAATGGTAATAAACACATCAATAATTCAACGACAACTGGGAAACTCCATTTACTGGTGCAAACTGGAGAGGAAAGGACTTGAAAGGTTGTTGCCTGGGTGACTTACAGGTGCCCAAGTCACTGCAGCAATCGCACAGGCCGGTGCTCCAGTTTGAAGGGCCTTGAGTAGTGGTGACGGTCACCACCTGGGTTGGCTGCTGTGTGAAGGCCATGTCTGGAGGGTACAAGGCAGAAATGGAGACACTGGGGAAGAAGATTGTGGCCATTGCTCCCGAATACATGACCAGCCTGGTTTAAAGCATCACTGTCCATAGTCTTTCAGCCGTAACATGTATATCAGGGTGTGTTACTTTGTGTTGCTCATGCAAAATCTACCTTTATCTATGTGTTTATCAAAATGCACATGCGCAATGAGAAAAATGAGTTAGCAGGACTGCCATATGGCAACACTGGACACAGAGGGAGGATTTTATCCATACTGCCTTTATGTCTAAGTGCCCTTAAACATTATTTAAAATTTGGCCATGTTGTAATAGGTCTACAGGTCTTTAAATTTAAAAATATAAGTACTCACTTTTACTCCCACAGTTTAAAAGTTTAGCCGTCTTCACAATAATGTTAGCATGTCTGACTAGCTCTAACCGGTTTACTTGCTTGAAATTTCAAATACAATCCTTCAGTTGCTAAATTTGACATAAAATACAGCTTCTGATTAAGGTGGCAGTTTAAGTTAATTTAAAATAATTTCGTTAGACAGAAATCACAAACTCTTTGTGGGTAGAGCCTCCTGTATGTTAGCTAGTGGGTATTAGCTAGTAGCCACAGTTCAAGTTCTACACCGTTACATAGACGCAAGATAGCTATATCTCTTTTTTCATTTTTAAACGGTTAATTACACGCTATTTGAATTTTTAGAATTCATTATTTTTCCGCTATCCTAAAAACCGAAAGGTGTAGGGAGTCTTTGATAAAAGTTTAAACAAGAATGGAGGTATTTGCATAAAGTACAGACCTGTTAAATTCGTTAGCTAACGTTCTTTCACTTAATTGGCCCATTAGCTCCGATGTTTTATTAGCTTTCTAGCTAACTTCAGTAAAGCGGTCAGAAGAAATGATTCACATGTGCTGATTTAATGACACTATATTAATAATACATCCCAAAGCAACTTTATTCAGATGACTATACGAAGTGAATAACTGAGAATATAAATGTGACTCTAACGGGTAAATAAAAGCTACTTTATGATTTATAAAGGGACTGAAAAAGGCACTGATAGCAATGATTTTTTTCCCCTGTTTCTTAGGAAATGAAACTGTGGCCGTTGCTAGCTATAAATCAAATAACTTGAGGCTAAAACAAACTTCGGTAAATGCATCACGTCCTCTTCCGTTCTGGACGTTTTTATTACAGCAATTAGCCTGTGAATTACAGCAAAGTAAACCAATGATGCTAAAGTAAAGTGGGCTAAAGTGATGCTGAAGTAAATACAAAAATCAGTACAGTATCTCACATTGACAGATATGTCTAGGCTAAAATACAGAGCTTTTCTTACCTTTAGTCTGATTTCTGTGAGCGCCTTAAAAAAAAGTGTGTTCAATTCAACGCACAACACCTCAGAGGACTGAGGAGAGGAGAGGTTTAGAGGGCTGGCTCTGCAAACTTCCCGTTTACTGGGAAAGCCAACCCCCTGTCCTGTGTACACATGAAACATTACAGTACACCAATATGCCAATGGATAATGCAATCAACAGTGTGTGTGTTTATATATATATTTATATTTGTGTATAGGGATTTAAATCTAGATCTGGTGTAATGTGGTCCACATGTGAAAAAAATAAATAAAACAAAGCAGGCACAAATTCCATTTTCACAAACACAACAATGCTTTCACAGATGTGAAAGTGTGTTTCAGACAGCAGGTTTCACAAGACCTGAGCTCTGTCTGATGTGGTTCAGACGCACAGAACTCCTCTTTTTTGCATTTTCACAGACAGAGTAAAGCTTTCACAAATGTAAAAGTGGGTTTCAGACAGCATTAAGGCTTTTTACAAGCTTTTATGTAATTAAAATTCGTATATGTGTAGGGCTTGAATTGGAAACAAATTTCATCTTTCATGTAATATGTTATAAAGCCAGCTGGTGATCATTTATTTCTAGGCAGGCGACATTATTACAGCAGGAAAGAGATAAATTTAATATTGCTTCTGCAACATGAAGGGCCTCTTGATTATAATTTCTAAAATAACTCATCTTTCTCCACACAGGTGTTTTGCATGCACATTAAATGAACTGACAAATGACGTACACAAACGTACGGCTGATATAACCCGAGGCCAGCGCAGCCTCGTGTGGACTGTAGATGAGTTTAAGTGATGTCACACTGGCGACCCTGTGAGGCCGTGGAAACCATTACACGTCAAACAAACACAGCTGGATGGATGAAAAAATGAGAAACAAAAGGTGAAGGGCACACAAAGGGATCAGAGAGGTCGCTGATGCAGAGCCTGACTGCTGATAAGTGCCCTGTAAACACACAGAGGTGATTTTAGTCATTGTGCATGATTGCGACAGACTTGTGTACAGAGGGAGGCTGTCATTAACTGACACCTCTCTTACTTTCCTGAGCAAAATATATCCCATTCTTCCCTGTGTGTCCTGTAAAGCTTTGTCAGACACCTTGAGCTGAAGTTTACAGTTTACTCCTGCACTAATCCATTCCAATGGGACGTAGGATATAATACAGTCATAGTGACCTTTAATACAAAACCCTGTGAAGTAGCATCAGAAGGTGGTCCACTGTGGTCATAAAGGGATGGACATGGTCAGCAGCAATACTCAGGTAGGCTGTGGCATTTAAACCATGCTCCATTGGTACCAAGGGGCCCAAAGTGTGCCAAGAAAATATCCCTCACACCATTAGATCACCAGCAGCCTGAACTGTTGATACAAGGCAGGATGGATCCATGCTTTCATGTTGTTCTGACCCTACCATCTGAATGTTCAGCTGAAATGGAGACTCATCAGACCAGGCAGCGTTTTTCCATCTTCTATTGCCCAGTTCTGGTGAGCCTGTGTGAATTGTAGCCTCAGTTTCCTGTTCTTAGCTGACAGTAGTGGCACCCGATGTGGTCTTCTGCTGCTGTAGCCCATCTTCTTCAAGGTTGGAAGTGCTGTGCATTCAGACACAGTATCCATCCATCCATTATCTATACACCGCTTAATCCTCTGTAGGGTCGCGGGGGGGCTGGAGCCTGTCCCAACCGACTCAGGCGAAGGCAGGTCGCCAGCCTATCACAAGACTACACATAGAGATAGACAACCAAGCACACTCTCATGCACACCTACGGATAATTTAGAATCATCAGTTAACCTCTGCATGTTTTTGGACTGTGGGAGGAAGCCGGAGAACCCAGTGAAAACCCACGCATGCACAGGGAGAACATGCAAACTCCACACAGAAAGATCCCACACGTCCTAACCAGGACGCGAACCAGGGATCTTCTAACTGTGAGGCGACGCCGCTAACCACCGAGCCACTGTGCAGCCCCCAGACACAGTATAATAATATAAAATCCAGATAAAGTTCACTCCAGAAAGACTTTTGCAACCTGAAATAATTTATTATTTACTCAACTCTGGTCTAAACTCTACAGAGAGGTCAGATGTAGTTACCAACTTCACCCATATTTGTAGAAACGCAACACAAACATAACACGACTGAAACCTAATGCGATGTGTTTGTGATTTATTTAAATATGAAACATGTTGTTGATGTGAAGTTTGCAAGTTGCATGAGGTCATGGAACAATGGCTGGACCTGTACCACCAATGGCACTGCAAGGCCTAACAATAGGACCTGTTAAATATGTAAACGAGTGTTAAAAAATAGTTTTTTTTATGGTATCTCAAAGTGATATATGTAATTTGTGGCCCTTACATGGTGCAAGGAATTCTACAGGTGGCATCTTTTATCAAGTTCAAGGAAGACTTTCCTTTTTACAGCAGCAGGTGGCAGCAGCAGATACTGCCTGTGCAATATGAAACTGATTTTTATGAACTGAAGCAATCATGAGATGTAATTTTTAAAGAAGGGAACAGTAAAAGGGAAAGTGGGAGTAATTAGGACTCACTGATACAGACACAAGAAATGCATCATTAAAAGCTGTTTTGGCTGAATCATTTTGAAATTCCATTTTAAATTTTAATTGATTATTTATTACTGAAGACAACAAGGAAATAGAACTATTATCTTTATCTCCCATAAATGCATTTTCATAATCAAAGATTCAGTAAATACTGTTGGGGAAAAAACACATATATTAACTATGTGTCATTATTGATTGGGGTTGTGTGTGGATGGACATTACAGTCTTTGTGAGGACCAGTTTTAGTCTCACAGTTTCCCATTGAGGACATTTGTGCATTTTGGGGATGAGCAGTCAAAGGGATGTTTGAGGGTGAGGAAAGGGGCTGCAGTTGGGAATTGAGTTGTGATGGTTTAGATTTGGGGTTGAGGAAATGCATTGTGTCAGTGGGAGACTTCACAAGTGACAGACAAGAGAGCGACAGACAGCCAGACAGAGAAGAGAGCGCACAGGAAGTTTGAGTCAGTTTTCAGAGAGACGGCGGACCGAGAAGATCATGCGGCGCGCAAAGTTTCTCTCCCATCAGCTCCGGCGCTGCCTTCATCTGATCGACCCATCCAGACCCAGCTGAGGAATGATGTCAGGAAACGGCACCGCGGAGTCCTACACCTGCGTGCGCTTCTACGTCTCCACCGTGTCCTTCTCGGTGCTGCTCTTCTTCAACCTCATCATCAACTGGACCATCGTTCGGGAGGAGCGGCTGCGCAGTCACGCCCGCTTCGTGCTGGTGTTCCACCTGCTGGTGTCCGCCCTGGTCCACCTGGGCACGAGCAGCGCCTTCTACTACCAGATCCACCTGGACGCACGGCCGAGCCGCTCGGCGTGCCTGGCCTTGATCACCGTGTTGATCAGCAGCGCCTCCAACATCCTCCTGACGCTCACGGCCATGGCTTTGGACCGTTACTGCGCCGTGTGCCACCCGATGCGCTATAGCTCCGCCTGCACGGCGAGGCGCTGGCCCTGGCTGCTGGGGGTGCTCACCTGGCTGGTGGCTCTGCTCATCCCCCTTAGCCTGCTCCCTCACCCGGACTCCGAGGACGGCACAGACGCCTACCAAGGGAGGTGCGGACCGGAGCAGCAGAGGAAAGGCGAGCTGCAGAAGGTGCTGTTCATAGGTCTGTGCACGCTGCTCATCCTGTACAGCTACGTGAGGATCCTGGTGGAGGGCCGCCGGTTGGGGGTCCTCAACCGGCGCAACAAGGCGGGATGCAGGACGATCGCCCTGCACGGCTCGCAGCTGGCCGTGTACATCCTCCCCAACTTTGTGAGCTTCGTGCTGTCCATCCTCTACAAACGGAAGCTTATCGAGGCGGAAACCAAAGAGCTGTCGGCCGTGGTTATCTTTGCCTTCTTCAGCTTGGCGCAGTGCGTTGCGCCGGTTGTTTACGGCTTGCGTAAAGAGGAACTTCTGGAGCAGCTGAGTCACAGGTTCCCCTGCTGTTCCCGATACTTGAAGACTGTCCTAGGGTGGACTGTGCGAGCCAACTGGCCTCACACACACCACATAGCAAGGTGATCCATCCGTTTAACAGCCAGTGTCCAGGAGATGGCATATATTTAATGAGACACAGATTGATTCTGTTCCTCACCTTTAACAATCTAACAGGAAACACAGGGTGCCATCCAAGACTGTACATTTCATAACCTTTCATAAATCTATTTCACAGGTATTTATCAAGTGATACATCTCCTGCAGTGAAGGACATTTATTCAAGTTTTTTACTTACATTTTCTCATACTCTTTTACAGTTCAGAGGCAAATATAGTTTTTCATTGATAACTTTAGACACTTGAACCAGCTAGTAAAGGATGATGCAATATTGCAGATCACACTTCATGAATCTGCTTTTAACATTTAAATGATGCACACATTAATGCATCACACTCCGATAATGTCCATTATACTGAAATATACCATAATCAGTGCTACTTTAATATATTTTGATGCAAATACTTTTGTTCTTTTAATTAAGTTAAAACTCAAATGCATGACTTTTACTTGTGACACAGCGTTTCTACATGCTGGTGTTGGTACTTTTACTTCAATATAAGATCTCCAACATGTAGATTGCAGGCCAGAGCTTAAATTAAAGAAGTCAGTGTCCTGTTGGAATGCCACAAATACCAGTCAGAGACTTTCCGCAACAAGCTGCAGGTGAATCAATAATAAACCTTTTGTTTCAACCTGTTATTCTCGAGAAAGAGTTGCTAAAACAAAGACAGCCACAGCAACCTAAAGTTAAATAATACAGGAATAAAATGAGATGTTTTTATATGAGAACTGATATTTGCATCTAGTGGAAAATTATTCAGATGTCCACATTTGGAGAAAACACCGTCACATGAAGTCACATGAAATATTGTCTGAATACAGCGTCCAAAATAACTCGCATGGTGACCACCTCTTCCAGAACTCTTTTATTCTTCTCACAGGTAAATGGATTAGTAAATAAGGTCAGGGGTGAGGCAGTGAGGCAGCAGCATCACCCACCATTACTCAGCTTAGTTTGATAAAACATCCACGTCCCCATATGGATTGCTGTAATTCTCAGAACATTTCAGTGTACAGTGTGTGGCACAGTGAGTAATATCAAGATAAGGGCTTTCAGAAACGTGTGAAACTAGCGGATTTGCCATTACTATGACTAATGCCACTATACTACGACTAAATGTGTTGTTAAAATGCACACGTTTGTGGGGTGATTTCACAATCACACAACTAATTATAAGTACTCTCATTTTAAGTGTTTTGGAAATTTGAGTGGCCACAGCGCCACACAAACGGCAAACGAGCTCATTGCTTCTTGTGTTTCCTCTCCAGGGAGCGCACACTGACAGCTCAAACCATCATCTCCCTAGAACTCCCGCAAGTAACGGAGGAGGAGAGGGAAACCACGCCGATGCCAGTCAGGAGTCCCTCACATGACTTGCGTGATTGTCACAGCGGTACAGACAATGCCTGATGGGGGGGAAAAGACGGTCATTGTCAGGATCCTAACTGTAACAGGAACATATGGATGAGCAGCTGGTGCTCTCAGGCCTGGAAGGAACTAAAGGAACCCCCTTTAACTTCATAACACCAGCCACAGAGGTGTTCTCCTGACCTGAGGACATTTGTTCCAGGAATTGCAGCAACATGGGGCCTCGGTGTATTTTTATTTTGGTCTATTTTTGACCTTCAGTCTGGTGAGGACACATGCTGACTAACAGTGGAACTGATGGCTGACCAGAGGGAACAGTTCTCTTTATGCAGATTTCCTGGCTGGTCCAGGGAATTTTGCCTTCAGGTCCCAACCCTGCCTCTCTGACCTCAAGGTGGTAAACAGTTCTCCATCATTTAAGGTTATAACGACATGGATGGACGATACGTTTACACATCCTGTGGTGGATCTTGTTCCTATTAACGTTGTGGATATTTAAATGTGACCTGCCTGAGCCACTAATTGCAGGTCTGTGAAATCGGTAGAGGGGAGGTCATATGAAGGCATTTAATAGTATATTTTACATGACTGGTGAAATATTTGCTGTGTGGTGATCAGACCATTGTTAGGAGACATTAGAAACTAAATACAAGCTGAGTGCAAATGATTCATACAGTCATTAGAGTTAGAATCCTATAAGTTATTTTTTGAAAAGCTGCATTTCTTTCATTGTTTCTTTTACAAACCTAAGAACTCTCTGAATTTTTGTACAATGACTGTTGGTCACAGCTGAGTCCGTCATGGCTTCACAGTTGCATCGAGAAGCCCAGAATTTTTTGTTTTTATAGAATTTGTTTTGTTTTTATTGTCAATTTCTTAAATGAGACATGTAGAAAAACAAAAGATTAAGCTTTCTTCAGCTTGGATTCGCTCAAGTTTTCCGACAGAACATCAGATGAGAAGTTCAAAGATTGTTGGGAAGCTGACAATCTCACGACTATTTCTGTTTGTACAGTTTGCTGCTGGTAAATGGTGACATAAGGAAATACATCAGGCTAAAATACACTGTGGTCATCTCACAGTAAGGCACAGAGAGAAAGCACTTGTAGATTTAAGCATGGTTGTTTCATGGTGTCCATTCTGCTGTAGGGACACAATGTGTTGGAGCAACTACAACTTATTCCTCTGTTAAAAAGAATGGATAGAATTCCATAAAGTATTGCAAGCTGCAGCTATATTTTGCTCCGTGTAGTTTGTTGATGATTAAAATACACTGAAGCAGCCTTAAAAAAGATGAATAGACCTCAAACATTACTAATGATGGCAAGATGATGGGATAAAACATGTTGAATCTTCTTAAGTTCACATCACACAAGAGCATTTGGACAATTCTGCTTTTGTGCAGAGCAGTCGAACAAGACAGAACAGGCGAACCGGTGAATTAAATGTGTCTTGCATTTGGCAAAACAAGCTACAGAGGAACTGTGAAGCTAAATGTGAAGCTGCAGTAGTGAATAGATGGTTAGCTTAAAAGTAAGGTGAAACAGCTAGCCTGTCCAAATGTTAGCACCTCTGAACGTTACTAATTCAACAAGTTACAGCTCACATGTCTTATAAATAGACATTTTTGCCCTACATTTTCTGTATACAGAGAAATGTTTTAATTGGTGAGGTTTGGAGGCGATGGTTGTGGTTTTTGATCCCACAAGATTACCTGTTCGCTCCATTTCCAGTTTTATGCGAAGCTAACTACATGCTGGGTTTAGCTTCCATTTAACAGACACCCATGAGAGCATGACAAAGCTGACTGTGTTCTTGTCTGGTTAGCTCTTGGCAATAAATCGAATAAATGTGCGTTTTCCTTAAGTATTTCTTTTAAAGCGTGCTGTGTTTCACAGATTCTGAGATGCCTGGTTCTTTCTAGAGAACTTTCCCAAACCAAAGCCGACTTTTTCTTTTATCTCTTTTAAATGCTTCCTCTCAGCGTTCACCGCCACTGAAGCGAAGGAAAAAAATGTAGTCATTGTGGGGGCGCCTACAAGCGAAGACGGTCGTTTTGCTCGACCCGTTGCACGGTTGCTGCTGAGCTCGTCTGTCGGTTTTAGTCAGACGGAGAAACACATGCGGGGGAATTCTCAATGCTTAAAACCGCAGACCCTGTGAGGCGCCGGCGCAGCCTCGTTATGTCTCACAATCACAAAAGTAACACTTGTCAAGTCAATGTGAATACCGGTGCAGGAAGGGGTTCTTATTTGTATTTAACGGCGGAACCCGTATGCAACGCCAGCAAAGCACTTACTGGCAGGCCGGTTATCTTCCCTGGAAGCCCTCGGCTGCAGAAGTGAAACCAAAGCGGCAGGTTGTTGTTAAGAACGTGACAAAAATAGGAAGTGAGTTTGGCGCCAAGGGGGGGGTAAAAAATAATGCTTTGATGGGATTCTTTTTTTCACAGCTTCATTAGTTGGTGTTTTTTTTTTTTAAAGTAGCAAAGGCTCCTACAAAAACCCCAAACCACAGACACAGAAGCTAACGAAACATTTCAAGAACTTTGCTGAGGCAATACTTTTTCAGGCAAAAGCCCAACAAAGCTGTTTAATGACAGAAAAACTGCAGTACAAATAAACTACACTTATATGGACAGTCATTGCGCTTACACATGCTTGCTAAGGCAGATAAATTGATGATGATTATTATTATTATCAATCCAAATCGTTTGTTTAAAGTAGATCTGCTCAAACACAGTGAACCCACTAAATCAACACAATAAGTCGAGCGGTGTTTCTATCAGATCCCTTTTTAGATATTTGATCTCTGTAAAACAATATGATCACATTTAACAGCAGTATTGTTTTATAATATTCACCTGTAGATTGTGTCACTCTGTTATATGTACATAGACAGTCATAAGCCTAAAGTTTGAGCAGTAAGAAATAAGCATTTCTTAGAATTATATTACAACTAGGTATGCACACTGTTACATCTTTCTTCTACAGTTACAGTTAACAATGCTTGCCACCTCTAACTGAGGAAATGAGCACTTATGAGGTTAATATGAGAGCCATAGGTGAAGAGTAACGTTGGAGAGAAAGCTTTCTGTGTTGGACTCCGGTCACAACATAGCAGAAGCTTCAAACAGCGCCTGTGGACCAGTTTGTAAGGCAACGGTTTTGCTTCTGGCATTTACATATCTGTGAGCACCGAGTGAGCGCAAGAGCCGGAAAGGCATGAAAGCAACAGAGACGCCTCGCTGTTTTCTACATTCGAACACAATGTAGATGAAAATCTGTCGTTTAATATAATTTCGCCCATAAATGTACTCGCTTACAACAGATTAACTTCCTGTCAACTGGCCTCTTGTGTCACATTTGCATTGATGTTGTCGTATTTAAGTTAAACTAACAAAAATAACGCCATAGCTTAATGTTACAACAGTTTAAATAATTAGCAACAGTCATGAAGGTTGATATAAAGTAAACAGTGCCTTTAAGAGTCTCGGATGGACACACTGGGAGTGTCAGTCATTGGCTATTTTAGATGCATGTAGGAGGACTGAACTGTGATATTTTTGAGCAGCACATTTTGGTTTTCTCAAAAATACAACTCAAACGCTAGAGGCTTTGAGTTGGAGTTCAATAAATAAATGACAAAAAACTGCTGCCAGCATCAACACTGGTTACAACCGAGATGAAGGTGGAACAATAACTTATGATGTCTGTGTAAAAGCTAGGAATCTCTCCGTTTGTAAATTGAACTCCCTACGTGAAAGCCTAATTGTACAAAGCAGGTACAAGGGCACTGATGTGTGACGGAGCAATGACGGCAACAATGAAGTTGATAAAGTTTGGGAGCAAGACCCATAGTCTGGTTAGAGATTCAGAGTGTGAAGAAGGATGTGTGCGTGTGCGAGTGTGTGAACATGTGGTGTTTAGAAACCCAGTGGGTGAGGAGACACTGGTCCTCCATTCTCCACCACTGCAGCAGAGATGGCGCGCAGGTTCTTGAAGAGCTTTTTGGATTCACTGGAACGCAGCAACTTGATGTCGTTCATGACCCGGCCATAAGCCTGAGGGATTAGAGGGAGGATGAGATCGGGTTAAAATGGTATATCTCTAGAATTGCTAAAATGACACCAAAACATCCAAGCGGTAAAGTACGGAAGCCTGTTGGGATTCCACACTGAATGCAAACAGAATTTACAAACTATGTAAGTATAATACTAGGGATGTTCTCACAACTATTTTTTCTTTCTATCAAGCAGAAATCTAAATGTATACTAGTCTATAGAAAGAAAACACTCAAACTGAGCACTTGTTAATAAATGAGCTGTGTTATCATTTCAGACAAATTGCAATTACAGCATCTGCAAGTAAACATATCTTCACGTCACACTGGCTTGCCAAGTGTTGCCAGCACTCACAGTTGCAGCAGCCTTACTTTGCAGGCTAACGTCCGTGAGTCAGGCCTGAATGTGGTTAACCACTGCTTAGGTTGAAAGGTAATATATCAGTTTAATCTGACACAGCCTACATACATTTATTATTGTCATGTCAAATCAGGTCAAACCAAGCTGTGTGACAGATTAGGTACTGTGAACAATGAACCTGCATTGCACAATAATAACAGTCTGACTGACTAGTATTGTTGGTGTTGACAAGTGGGGGCAGTAAAGTTTTAAATGTTTATTCAGCTAACTGTGCACATCCCTGCAATATTTGTTTTATTCAAATTGATTAATAACTAATATAATATTTCTTCTTATAAAGTGTCAGCTCTCCCCTAAATAAAGCTTATTTATGAATAGTATTTTCTTATCAGCTGGTACGGGAGCCATTTCTATTTGTAAATGCGTGTTACATCAAAAAGCATCTGAAATAACAGAGATAGTTCCATACATTTAAAAAAAATACAGAGAAATTTTATATAAAACTTACATATTTTGTTTCAAACAACGTAAGCAATATTGCGTTTCTGTAAAACCATATCATGACATCCATGTTGAACATCTCATCATATGTGTTAGAATACACCTCTGGTTTCCAGACAATTGTTCAACTGGAATATCTTGATATGTCATTAGAGATCATCTGGGGCTTTGTTTGGTGTAATATGGCGTAACTAAAATTGCCCTTTCCCCCCTGATATTAACATTTATTGCAATTCAGTGACACAAACATCTATGTAAATATTTGTCACTGTGCAAAACTAATGACTACTGCCTGACAATGTTATCCAGGTTAAAAGATTGTTCTTTTACATTTTATTATCACCAAGTCATATCTGTAAAGAAGCTACTTTTCCAACCTACCATCTACCACAGTAACTCCATGTAACTGTTTAGATTATTACATCACTAGTAGTAGGATGTGTACCATCTTTACATAGCTGCCACCCTCCCTCCTCCACACACACACACTCCACCCCAGGAAGTCTGGTTCTGAAGAGGATCTTACCTCCATGCACCATGTCTCACACAGCATCTTCTCATGCTGAGCTGAAGCATGGCCTTGACTCAGAGAGCGTGAAGCCCTGCGGAAAGGAAAAGAAAAAAAAAACACAAGAAGTGGTGCTTGAAGGCTGCGTAGGAGTTAGTATGTGGAATAAATGAAGACCGTAAAGAATAAGTAGGAGTGTAGACAGTGTGAAATGGGGACAGACAAAAGGCCAGGGGTGGTTAAGTGGGAGGGGAAAAAAGAACAGAATCTGACTCCGTTTATTTCTTTTGTTCGCACGTACCTCGACAGGACAACCACCATGGCGTAGAGGTCAATGGCGCAGTCTGCGACTCTCTTCAAGACGAACTGTTCATCTGAAAAATGAAACTGCTTGTTGAGCTGACTGATGGCAAATTTGTTAAACTGCCACAGAACAAAGTTGCCAGGTGAAATAAAGATTCCTTGCAAGGGGCTATAAGTCAACAATTTCACTTTCAAACAGTTGGAAATGACTGGAATATTTCTGTGGAGGAGTTATGACCTTTCAAGTAAGCTAAAATGTGCAATTATAAACATCTGAATTGACTTTGCCTTTAAGTGAAACACTAAACTTAGTTTTGCATCCGACACCCACACATATGCACTTACCAATGATCTTCTTGCCATGTTTGATCAACAGCTCCTCAATGACGATTCCAAACTGTTCAATGGCTTTAACTGTCTGGAAAGCAGCAAAAAATAGAATTAAGAAACATGATAATTGTAGTATAAATTGATCATTAAAAGCAGAACAGCAGGAAAAATCCACGTGATTTCAACACAAAAACAAAGGGCCTGCTGCTTTGGGTATGAACTGCACCTAATCTGGTTTACTGTTGTGTAGGTATTCACATACAAAAAGTTTCAGCCAAAAAACAAACAGACAAAACTGTATCCCAAGCCCAAAAATAAAGGTTTAACATACCAGTTCACCGCTCTGTGCCAGCTCAGGATGTACAGTTCCCTGCAGAGTCAGACCTGAGCTCAAACCTGCCCTTCTATAAAGACAAGAAAGAAGACCATGTTAACTGTGTGTATCTGAAGATGCACTGCAGTTAGTTTTCAGGATAAGTCAGTGTTTCCATCAATTAAGTGTTAGATCGTTGGGTGGGAGGAGTGGGGATGGCAAAGGGGGTACAAAAAGTAGGCATTGAAGTTACATGATGAGCCTTTTGTCTGCAGTGTAGTGGCACTCAGAGCCTGACAGCATTAACTAATCTGCTAAAGACAAGAGCCAGAAATGGTAACTGCAGTTTGCGTTGGCAATACAAATATCTGGAAACAACATTTACACTAATGCATTTTTCTGACAGAGGAAGTGACTATAAAATTCCTCCAAATCCTGTAAATGTTACATCTTGTATATGAGGAGGAGTTAATAATGTCAGTTGGCTCAGACATCAGCTACACCTGAAAAGTTGCATAATAAAGGTCTGAGCTGACATCAATCTGAAAATCAAACTGCCTCATGCATGTAATGTGCATTGTGAGGGGTGTCCCCATCGCCTACTGTCAGCTACAGCAGTCTAACACTTCCTGTCTGGCAGAAAGAAGGAAGTATGTTGCTAAAGGTGATGCAACCTTTTGGCTCTCTTGGTGATTTCTCCTGCAAGCAGCCCGGCATTGCCAAGGGGGTTCTTCAGGGCTTTCTGTAAGCTCTTCAGTTGGTTTCCAGCATTCTGGAGGAAAGCAGAGATGGGATAGGTCAGAATATGGTTTTGAGCAGCATGTGGTCATTTGGGCTAGTCATTGTTTAATTTGACCATATGACCAAGTTATATGATCCATCGTGTTAAAGTGGCCCTTTGTCTTTTTCAATTTCAAATGAATGACAGCGATGTCTGGGTGTTAGGGAAAACAGCCCAAATACAGTGCTTGAGGAAGTTGCTTCTTGATCACCCATTTTTAAAACTAAAGCATGCCGCTGCACATGGAAAGGCAAATAGGAAGTACTGACGAGAGTTTCAGACAGCAAGCACAAATCACTTCCTCTGTACTTTTCCACACACCCATTATCAGGTCACCACAGCCACAAACATTACGGCAAGGAGCTTTAATGTTACCTGGAAGCCATTGAGAGCCACAAAGAGTCTCAGGATGTCATTTGTGCCCTCAAAGATCCTGAAAATTCGCAGGTCCCTCATTACTCTCTCCACTCCAGAGTCCTGTGGAAACATAAAATTGTTAATGGCCTTCTAATTGCACATTGTGGAGAGAAGCATAGACTATTTTTTTTTCTTCAAATAATTCCAAAATACAGCTGCATATAACCACCAGTTTACAGTCATGAAAGCACAGACTGTACTTCTTCTATGTCTCACACTTAGAAGACATTTCAAGTCTTCGGTTTTCACACAAGTTAAAATAAGATAACAAAAACCCCAGCTGCAAAGAGGAATCAAGACACTTCCCGCTCGCGGCTTTTGATTTCTTTGCAGGACGCCGTTTGTATTTTAAGCCGCACAGAAATGAAAATGTATGTCGAGGCACTTTTGACTTTTGCTTCCTTGGTGAAATGAAACCCTAAGTCAAAACGCACACTATGAGCAGAATGAATTAAAGCCTGTTGCATCAGTGTCTTTAGAAATGTGAAAAGAAGCAGAATTATTTTTAATACTTTGGATAATCTGCAGTCACGTGGTATTTCACAGTAAAAACTTTGTGAAGCTTAAACTTTTAAATTTCTGTTTACGTGTAAAGAATTTCTGAGATTATAGCAGCTGCAGCTAAACTCATTTGCATTAAATTATACAGGTCGCTTTGTAAGTGTTACCTGCACCAAAATCATCACCCCTGCTCTGAGTGTAGAGAGCATGTTTCCATGACAGGGCACACGTTCCACTGCATTAAGAACCTCGCAAAGTGGCACATTTCTTCGAGGCAGCCTGCTGTATCATGTGGTTTATTTTAAGCACAACAGCATTACTGTTTACAAACTTCTCTTCGCCCCCATATCGTTGGCAAGCCTGCTCCAGTCTATTCTTGTAAGCGACTTGGTTGACTTTCATTTTTTTGATACCTGAGAAAACCATCAATGTGGTTTTAGGTTTTTTTTTTCAGCGTGAGCATGTCGCACGTAGCAACTTTGTGACTCAATACCACAATGGCAAGCCAAGAAGCTGTCACCATATATACTATATGCGACTTCTCTGATAAACAAAACTGTTGCCTTAGCTACATCAGTGCTGTTGTGGTAAGTATTTGAAGTTGGCAGCACCGTTAGAGCTGGCTGATTATGCAATTACTTCTAAGTTGATTAAAATATTAAGCTACAAAGTCCATACATTGTTAACGCAGAAATGCACTGACAAGCAAATATTGTAAATTTAGGTTGGTTATGACTGCAAATAAAAAACTCAATACAACCATGATCTAAAAGTTCCTCAAACATCCTTGTTTGAGGTTCCACTATGCCTGTTTAGGATGCACTCTTGCACTCAGTGGAATATCAACAAAGTTTAAAGATTCCCTACTGCAATGTTCATGGATGTTTCAAAGTGGGAAACCAAGAAGTGGAACTGAAAATACAAGAGTAGCTGCAGGGGAAACCATCTGGGTTCTGCACCATGTATAGCAGTCATGTATTTCAGCTTCATACGTGCAGTATATCCGCTTTATTTGTGTTTGACGTGTTAGTGGTGTTTGAGAGGGCAAACTATTCCCTGTAAGATCCAGCTCTAGAAATTGACATTTATGCCAAAGCATGGACATCTTTGGAAACAGCAACTATGAGCAAGGAACTCTTAACACCCTGGTTCTTGTGCTCAAAACACAACTAAGGCTGGGGTAGCAATATTTTTGGACTTGAAAAAATGTCAACTTTTGCACCTTTTCTTGGCTCGGTTTTCAAGCTGTAGAAAATCTAACCGATCTCCGGTCTTTTATAAGCACATACTTAAAAATGCTAAATTATCATGATGAGTCATCAGTAAAACGAGTCCAGTCTATACAGAGACAGGGTATTTTCTGTGTGGCCAGAAATTGTGGAGGATAGGTCAAGTTCCTGACATCCTAGAATAGCAGTTTTACTAACCTGCTATGTCAGCCATTTGAAACTAGATCTACTGTATACGGATCTCACCTGCTCTCAAAGGGATATTAAGTGCTAATTTTTAAGGACCAATTCCAGCTATCAGCAAAACAAACTGGTAAAACTGCTAGTTCCAAGGAACTTCTCAGATTTTACCTGGTTTGCATGTGATTGCATGTGCACTAAGCACTCACCTTCATGAAACCCATGCCGCCCATAACCTGAATGCACTCGTCAGTCACACTCCATGCTGCTTCCTGTAGCAATTGAGAAACACACACGTACACACAAAGAGATGCAAATGAGCATTTGCTCTGTCAACTGCACCACAAATTTTCATGTTGAACAGCAAATAAGCCTTGAGACATCTACTTCCTCTATTTACCAGGCTTTTACAAAATAAGGAACATTAAGAACATTATGTAAGAGGTGTTGTGTAAGAAGTAAACATATGTACAATCAGGAGAAGAAGAATGCAATAATTTCTAAAAGGCTCCTTAGTTAACTTCAAATCTGACATTAAAAGGCCTCTAAAACTCACATTAGCCTTGATAAACTGATCGACTGACACAACATGTGCTATTAAAGTTCTTACGGAAGCAAAGATCTTGCTGATTGCAGCTTCTATCTGGAATTCAGTAGCTCCACTGTCCATGTTCCCACTGATCATGTAGGCCATTGACTTGAAAAAGACAGACAGAAAAAAGTAACTTCAATATGAATTCATGACATCTTGTTCATTGATGCTGCAGATGTTCCCTACATCAGTAGAGAATATTTCACACCTACACAATGCTTTGTAGAAGCACTAGAGTGTAATTTCATTTAATGAGAATTCAAACTTAAACCTTTAAATTAGGTGGTGGTGGCAAAGCATAGATTTCGTTGTTTGACATTAAAACAGAAAAAAACACTACCTGATACTTTTAACATAACAGCAATATGTAGTTCAATACTTTTGCTTACACAACTCAGAGCCCTGAGGCAAATTAGATAAAGTTGAGATAAATGTGATTCACATTGAACTGCAGGTAAAAAAAAAAAATCAGTGTTTTGCGACTGACCTCAGTAACATATTGCAGCATAGTCATGCGAGCCATCTTCTCCTGGATGGCTCCATAGTTGTGGATCTTGCTTCCAAATTGGGTTCTGTTGGCTGCATGGTCCACCTGACAAAAACAAAAATGCTGGTCACTATCACCAGGGGAGGAACCAAGGGGTGGCTCTGGCAATCCTTGCGGCCACCCCACACCATAATAATGATGAAGCCCATTAAAGTCAGATCCAGTAAGACAGACCTGTTTTGCTGTTTTGCAGAATCATATCTCCATGGTTGGGATTCCCTTTTGGACCTATTTACCTGCTGAACCACTCACCATTCAACCCAATACAACTTGTTCTGACCAATCAGAAAATGTTCATACTGGGTTTGATGCAATTCAAGGATTTCAGATTATTGACACTGAAAAATGCACAGATAGTATAAAAACGTGTCTGTGCTTTTATATGTAAACGATACTCTATTGCTAATGTGTTTGTACAGGCTTTCACTCGTGTGCATGATTTAGGTTTAGCTGTGAAATTAGTTGGAAATCGTCCACACATTCACACAGTCTTGCCTGCATAAGCAAATTGTAAGAGTGAGAAAAAATGACGACATGGCCTACTAGACAACAGTCTGCTAGACAGTTCACTAAAGTTTGAGCTCTACAGTTCCTCACACTTACAGTAGCCTTTTTGGGCTCTCCAGAAACACTGCCGTTGTCTAGTTTTGTGCAAAAAGAGGAAGTTGGATAGTCTGTACGCCACCACAACAATGGGCATGATCACTGTTGTGGTGAGCTGCAACACTGTTAGAAAGCACAATGCCACAAGCAGGGCTGTCAAAGTCATTAAATTATAGCTGACGATTAATATGCATACAAATAGTTGTGATGATTTTGCTGTACTTTTCTTTTCATCCTACTTTCAAGTTGGGGCTCAATAAAGTGGACGATCAGACTTATGAAGAGATTTTTTAGTCTGACTGGAGAACAAGTACACTGTAGCTGCATAATACTCTACTGTGACAGCTGTTTCAACTTTTGCCTTGTATTTTTCATGCAGCCCAGCCCACATACATGTGTGATGGTATTTTTAAAACCTTTGTTGGTCGCAAGGTGAAAAGTTACCTCATCTGTGATTTCTCTCTCACTGTCTTGTGCTAATCCCCAGATTTAAATTTAGGTCTCTTGTACGTTGCATGTTTTAGTTAGACTAACATATTAACCATGACTGAAACTTGTATTGAAAGTACATAAACAGTCACTGCATTAGGTACACGATTCAACACTGTCTTGTTTACATCTGGAACAAGATTACTTGTTGGTACTTTTTGTAAACACCACAATCAGTTAAAGTATTGCTAACATTTCAAAATACAGATTTGACTACACTGCTTCTATTAATCTGAAAATGACACTCTTCAAAGAAAACAGCAGATTCCTTCAGTGCCTGTAACTTCAGTGAGAAGTTGCATAGCACACACAGGGCCCCACCAGAAGGGGAATTTCCCAGTAACCCACAACGAAGGAAATACAAGACTGCAACAAAGGGTGTAACAGACAACACAGGTAAGAATCAAATAGAAAACCACAGAGCACATATAGAAACAAGGCAGTACATAAAAGCAACAGGCTTCAAAAGAAGAGCTCTTCTGTCACAGCTTCTCTCCCCGTCTACACTTACAGCTCTATAGGTAGTTTACTTACAGCTTTGGCGATGGAGCCCTTCATAGTGCCGGAAAGGGCGGCTGCCATGCCGAAGCGGCCATTGTTCAGGATGTTCATGGCCACCTTGAAACCTCCTCCCACCTCGCCGAGTACGCAGTCGGCTGGCACACGAACATTATCGAAGTAGACCTCAGCTGTGTTGGATGCCTTGATGCCCATTTTCTTCTCTGGAGGGCCGCTGAAAGTCAGAGAATGGGGTGATGTTGATGAGAGGGAAGAAATAAAGAATGAGAAGAACGATTTCATTGGTCCAAAAGAAAAAAAACACTTAAAAATACTACTGTACAATTAAAGAGAAAATAGTAGTTCCGAAGCATCTAATCTGAATCAGAATTTAGTGACAAGCAGTTGATGAAGTTAAGAATAAGTCTGCTCACTTTGTCACTCCTCCAAAGCTCCTCTCAACAACAAAAGCTGTGATCTTGTCTTTCATCTCCCCTGTCTTGGGATCCTTCATGGGTGTCTTGGCGAACACTGTAAAGATCTCAGCCAACCCTCCATTGCTGACAAGATGAGAGAAAAAGTTTCAAGACACAACACACCATCTACTTCTAGCCATTACTTTATGTTACTGGAGAGTTTATGCAATGCTGCCTCCTTGTGGTGACAGTACCAAAAAGCTGATGACGTATACTGACACTGTGTCCTCACCTGATCCAGATCTTGCTTCCATTGAGAGTGAAGTACTGTCCGCATGGGGACTGAACAGCTGTAGTCTTGATAGAGGCGGCATCAGAACCGCTGGCTGGTTCAGTCAGGCAGAAGGCGGCTATATGCTCACCTTGGGGTACACAAACACAAGCGAAGTGTATAATACATGCAACAGAAGTGATTGATCAGCAACAAGCACATGGTGACATTCTCAAATGTCTTTGCAACACAAAGACATTCAGTGTACCGGCACAGAGAAGCAAAGAAACCAGGAACTATTAAAATTTAAGAAGCTGGAAAAAAGTTTTTTAAATCATTCAACCGGCAAATAATTTAAGAGTTGACTACTAACTGTCTAAATGGTTAATAGCTGCAGGTCTAAACGCAACATATTCCTGTTTTTTTTCTGCTTGACTGTATTACTGATAAATGCTTTAGTAATAGATATCCTATTTACAGAAATAACAACCTGCTGTTTTTTTAAGAAAAGGTCACAGACGTTATCTGCTTGAGTCACTCCTGTGGAAAAGTCTCAACACGAGATCACCTGCCAACTCCTCATCTGAATTGTCCTTACCAGAAACGATGGACTGTAGTGGCAGAAGAGGGTCTGAAGGGATTTTTTTTTTTAATTAATGGATAATCGGCTGTGCTGTTTCCAAAGGGCCAAGTGAGAGTAAGAATATTTATGGATCTGACATAGGTACAGGACATCCTGCACAGAACTGTTGTCCAATCATAAACATAGCATTGTTATGATGACAAGCATCTTGTGTCAGTGCTCCTCTCTCTGCACTAGTGCACTCATAATCTCACTCGCACGCACACACGTACACAGATATATGATGATGGTTGAAAAGAAAAAAAACAAGAAACAACAAGAGGCATATAAAGTTTAGCAGCGTTGTCTCCAAAACTGATGACAAAATGTAAATAAATGGTTGCAGTCTGGAAGGCTCCTCTGTACTCAAACGCTGACATATCTGATGTGTCTTAGTCCTCTGTGCCACAGATCCGAGGACAACAACATCCTTTATACTATAACCCGTCAGAACCTATTTTCAGACTAACAAACATATCTCCAGCCTTAACCTACAACAAACATGTTCACTACAATGCAGAGCTACAATTTAGATCTAAAGGTGCTTGCAAATCAAGATACTAATGCTAGTCTTCTTACCTGTGGCAAGCTTAGGCAGGTACTTCTCCTTCTGGGCTGGATTCCCAAAGAGCAGAATTCCTTTGAAGCCAATTGACTGGTGGGCACCCAGAGTGATGCCAACACCCAAGTCATAACTACCAACAATCTCAACCAGCCGGGCATACTGTAGGATGGATGGATATTATCACATTAGACTCATTGCACTCACCTGCCAGACACAAGTAGACAATATTCATTAACCAATATGTGCTGTTAAAGGTAATATCCCTAAACCTACTCAAGCATTACCTGGGTGTTTGAGAGGCCAAGGCCATTCAGGTCAGCTGGCACCTGCAGGCCAAAGGCCCCCATCTCCTTCAGGCCCTCCATGGTGTGATCCTCCACCTTCTCCAAGGCATCATTCTTGGCAGGATCATTGACCTCCTGTCCATAGGAAGAAACACGGATGAGCAGGGGGAGGTTAGGATGTTGTAAAGAGGCTGTGGCCATGAGGACAAACAAATGTATTCACTGAGGTTGAAAATTACCTCAAAGAACTTGTTGACTGGCCCCACAAGCTCACGAAGAAATTGTTCCTGGTCATCACTGAGGACTATAGAATAGGCAAAAAAGATTACACTGCAATCATTTCTTCAGTTCCACACAGCTTCTCAATCATATTTTGGCAAATTTTTTAAACAAATATTGACATGAATATCTTGGGGATTACCTGAGGGAAAGGGAAACACTTGAGCAGTTGCAATCTGCCCCTTGAAAATGCTGACAGCAAATGATTTGGATTCCTGTGGAAAATTAAGCAAACACAATAAATCTTGTGTCAACACAAAAACAGTGTACAAATGTTCAGTTGAGGCTGGCCTGTGGAAATTCACTGTACACACACGTAATGTTTACCATCACTGTGAGGCCTAACAAATTTGTTGCATTTACTTCCATATGAAACAACCGCTTTTTAGCGTTCATGTATACTAGCTTGCAGTTTCCTCCCCTGCCTTTGGTGGTGCATTTCTGTGTGTCTTTTACTTTCACTTGCTGATCGATGGAATGAACTGAAACCATCAGCAGGACTGTGTATTCTGTCATTACAGAGTGTGTAATTATGGGTCTTCAAATAAAACAGGATCCATTCAGAAGAAAACCAGTCAGGAAGCCTTTAAAGCTAAACTATGCAATGATTCACTCAAACATATTCAAGAATTTTCTTTTGTGTATGCTTTCAAATCTAGTGTACGTTTGCTGGTTTCCACAATCCTGCATAGTATAGCTTTAACTATCAAGATGTGTCAACTTGATACATGGATTTGTACCATTTAACCATTGAAAAGCTAAAAATTAATACATTTTAACATTAAAAAGGCATAATATTATCATCTGAAACATATTTACTTATAAAATAATAATTGATAAATAACATACTGCAGCAACTGCACTCTTCTGCACATTAGTAGCCGCATCACTGCTGACTGCTGCCGGCTTCTCCAAAACTGCCTAAAGAGAAAAAGCAAAACAGGGCAGAGAACAAGCTTAGTAAAAAAAAGTATTGGAACTGCAAACTGTCTCTGTAGGCAACTGTCATCAGTGGCTCTGGAGCTGCACGTTTCTGATCTCTGGTAACCAGCCCACCCAATCTGCCAAGCGTTTGCTTTGTTGTTTCTCGGTGCTCAACTTTACTCTGTCTGCTCCCCTCTCTGCCCAAACCAGTCAAGTCAGATGATCACCCAGCCTGTGTTTAGTTCATCCCATTAAAAGAAGGTTTTTCTTCTCCATTGTGACTTAAGTGCTGCCCAAGGGGGATTTGTTGAGTTTCTCTCTACAGTATTGTACGGTTTTGAAGTTATTATATGAAGTGCCCTGAGATGACTTATTATTGCTTGGTGCCATACAACCAAAATTGAAAGAATAAAAGTAACAGCATAGTGTAGAGCTTTCTTAGATTTACAAAATAGATGGGAAAAATGTCAGGTCAAAAGATAGAGGAGGAAAAACATCTTAGTGCAAAGCTTTGCCCTCATGTGAAAAAGAACCACTTGGACAAAGGGAGTCGACAGTGTGCTGTCCAATGGGTTTCATGAGTTGGTGCCAGTGAAACACAAGTAAACATTTTTCCAATTCCAGCCCGGACACCTGCTGGATAAGATGCCTAAGGGACTGTCCATGTTCCAAATGGGTGAGAAGTGATGCCAGTGTTCCATGTAGCTGGCTGAGTGCTGTGCATATGATGCATATTTTAAAAATGTAATACGAGCAATTTCTCTAATACATTCCAAAAATCAGTAAAGCAACAAAAGCTATGCCACCAATTTGCTTTATTATTGCCTTCTGGCTAAATGCATATTATGATGGGACTTTTTACACGACTCTTGTATAGCAATGCATTCGATTATACAGATGAAAAACTGGTAGTCCAGGGTAAAGCTGTAACATTAAACAGGTTTACTCTGGTATTCCAGAGCAAACCTGTAACATTAAACATATATATGACAACATATAACTGTGACATGCTTATCAGAAGTAGACTAAGGCATAATATACCTGAGTGGATAAGTGAGAAGAGGTGAGCAACATTTACAAAATAAAACCCTTCACTTCAGTCTAACCACAAGTAAAACAGTTGGACAAAGCAGACTGACCAAAACATAGATAGATCTGAGATATAGCTGTTGCTATTTACACACTTTCCTATTCTGTCAGAAAGCAGTCGTGCTGTGACAACAGCTATAATGATTTAACTCAGTGCTCTAGAGGCAAAAACATTATATAATAATTAATACATAGTAAGTACAGTGACAAAACCTCTGGCACCACATCTAAATGACCTTCAGACATGTATCTGTGCTCATCAAACAGTTAAAATGTCGCCTTAAGACCCTGAATTACACTATAAATGTAGCAGTTGAAGCATATGCACCCTGCTTCTGAACCCATCTGCATCAAATAAGCCAAAAAAATATATAAATACCCTTTTAACATTACACCTCCACGACCCTCGCAAGCAATTTTCTCACTGTTATCTTTTCTAATTCTCATTCATCCTTTCTTCTTTTTAAAAAAAAGATCTCTGAGCTCTTATATCTGCTATGACGCGCTTGTTTCAAACTGGATATAGTCCTGCACAATCTGTTCAGTTGTCTCGCTTAGATAACATTGTAAGTATGTCATTAGTTTTATAATAGTTTTGATTTGCCACACTTGCTTCCTAATCATATTTTAACACCTACAGTTTACGTCACTTGAAGCACTGGCTTTTGTATATCTTCTATTCTTTCTTACATTTTTTCTACTTGTGAGGTTTTACTGTTTCGCACAAAGTCATACTCCTGTGAGAAAATCTAACTAGCAATAAAAACAGATTCTGCCTCTCATTCTGATGATCTCTAGCTCTTGCTCTAGACATCTTCTGACGCTTTCCACAAAGGCAGCAGATGAGGAGGTTTCGTTAAATGCATATTGACAATGGCAAAGCTGCAGCAGTGTGGAGCACAGAAAACGTATGACACCCTCCACACGGCTATCCTGTTGTGAACCCTTGTCTGGACAACTGCAGTGTCACCCACTTTCATGGTGTCACCTTTAATAACTGAGTCACATGACCAGTGAACTTTCCCCCACTTCCAGCGGGAGAGGGTGATGACGTTAAACAGACAGACATTGGACCAAACAAGGACAACAAACTAACCATGTACAAGTTATATTAAAATTACAGTGTGGAGCAAACAAACAGGACAGAGTGATGTAAATAATGATGATAAAACAGAGAATGCTAACGGTGTCATACCTCCGCAGCTTGACTGGCGTAAAGACGGCTGTTTTGCACCGCTACCACCCCGGCCTGACGCTGACCTCTATAGTCCAGACAAGAAATGATATTTAGTTCAAACATGTCTCATTTATAACTAAAAAAACACAGCAGGTTCCAAAAGCAACTGTAAACATTACCCACCCAGATAGCACCGGAGGAATCCTGAGAATGGTCCCGCACAGGGCGGAAGACTGGCTCACCTTACGAAGCAGCATGATTTTTATTTTGTTCTAAAAGAGACAAATGACATAAAACAGTTTCTTACACAACGTAAGGAAAACATTATTCAACGCAGACAAAGACGGTGAAGGTTAACACAGCTGGTAGCTAGCGGCTACGTAACGACGCTCGTTTGTTTTGTAACTTGGCCAGTGTGACTCCTCGAATAAAACACAAAACAAGGCCGGTTAAAGCGCTTTGCTTCCTTCTCAAATACCAACAGTATTTTTTGTGACAGACCTGTTCAAATAATATTTCAAACAATATTATAATAAGTCCCCGGCGTCCGAGCAGCAGCCAGCCGTTCCGAAAAATGAACCGCAACCAGCGTCAAACCTCCAACCAGGTCAGTTTCTTCATCTGTTTTTTTTATGTCACCCTTTTTCTTCTTCTTCTTCTTCGTCTTTTTTGGCTGTTCATTGGCGGGCTGCAGAATTGGTGCAGTAGCGCCGCCAGCTGGTATGGAGTGTATCTCACATTATTTCATATTTACAACTTACTTCCTCATCTTGGTCTCCTCCAGGTTTTAGTTGCTCGGTGTTATTGCTATGCTATGTTAGTGCTATTGAATTAGCACCTTCTTAGCAACCCTTAGCTAATAGGCTTACATACCTAAATGCTTCTGCATCTACTATATTTATGCTGTGTTTGTACTTTCTGACGGTCTTGATAAAGAGTAAAAAAAATAAATAAATAAAAGTACAATAAAATATTTAAAGTAAAACATAAACATCATGTAAAACTTTACAAATCACATTTTTGTTGCAGAATCTTAAAAATAGAATTCTTATATGAAAATGGTGAATAACCATAATCATAATCATACAAATGGCTCCAGACCTTCACCTGCAGTGCAAAAGTATTTGCCCCCCTACAGAAATCTTCTAGTTTTGCATGTTTGCCACACTGAAATGTTTCACATCATCAAACTCATTTTAATGTAAGACAAAGATAACCCAAGAAAACATAAAATGTCGCTTTTAGATAATGACTTTATTTTTTGAAGGAAAAATAGTGCTAAGTCCGACTTGCCCAATGTGAAAAAGTAATTCCCCCCTTGGTTACAAGTCTATCAAATGACCAAATTCAACACAAATGTTTTCTACAGCAAGATAAAGACCCAAAGCACACAAGCAAGTCCACCTCTGAAAGAACAAAATGAAGGTTTTGGAGTGGCTAAGTCCAATTCCAGACTTTGATCTAATTCAGATGCTGTGGCAAGACCTTAAAAGAGCAGTTCATGCTCATAAACCATCTAATGTGACTGAATTAAATCTATTCTGCAGAGAAGAGTGGGCCAGAATTCCTCCATGGTGATGTAAAAGACTGATCACAAGCTGTAACAAATGTTTAACTGCAGTTGTTGCTGCAGAGGGTGGACCGACCAGTTCTAAAGTTAAGGGGGGAAAATACTTTTTCCATGGGGTGATTTCACATGTTTTCAATAATTCTTCAATAAACCATAATTTAAAAACAGCATTTTGTGTTTTGTGGGCTATCTCTGCATAATATTCAACAAATATAAACATTACCTTGATGATCTGGAACATTTAAGTGTGAGAAATATGGAAAATAGAAGATTTTTGTAGGGGGGCACGGCACTATAATTACAGCTCTTCAAGCTTAGAAAAATAGATGTAATCTTTTTTTTAATTCAGATTTTTATTTTGAAACAAGAAGACACGGCCTGCTGTCTGTATATTAGCAACACACACTTGCAATGACTTTGTTATGCAGAACAGCCGCTGTCAGTTAAATTCAGCTCTTCATCATTTGCGTTTTCAGTAAATATTTATTTGAAATGGCGATAGGTCATGTATATTAAGACCCAGTAGATAGACGCGTCCATTGTTTATGTAACTCAGCTGAGTTTTTTTTTTATTATGCTAACCACAATACAGGTAGCTACAGCATATTAAGACCAGCATACATTTGTGCAATTTGCCCACTAAAGTCTTAGCCGGAACGTGTCAAGGACTAATGTTAATAATCAGCTGACTGTGTGGCAAATTTCCCGTTCACAAACCAATTACTCTGAAATCCCCTGACAAAAAAAATTCAGCCTGAACAGTACGTATGTATCAAATTTATTCTCAAATACACAAGCAAAGGTGGCAATATGAAATCAAACAATGTGACATCGTCAATGTCATTCTTTCTGAAATGTTGACTCTTCATTTAGCACCTTAACAGTTGGGTTACACATGATTTATATAGTCACTCATACAAAATGAAATGGGTGAATAATGCGAGTCAGTAACATAAAAATAAGCATGGAGAGCCGGAGCATGTGGATCAGTTACTTAAGATTTACACTGCATGTAATCAAAAAGTACCGTTTTCAGCCTCTTCTCTTTTCACCGACTAGTACCACAAGGACCATCAAGGCTCTACAGTCACATACCAAAAACCACGACACTCCTCAAATCAGGAGTGATTCCATGACTAGGCCTAGACAGTGATTACTAAACTCAAGTTCCTCTGACGTGTTTGGACCTATTTTCTTTTCACATTAGAGCTTGCTGTTCTGTACTGTACTGTTTCATTTACATAGGAGGAGTAGATATATACAAAGACGTTCATTGTCAAACAATGCTGGAATAAAGTGAAATATTTTATGTACCTGGAGTGTGAAAATGTCTCTAAAAATGGAAAAAGTAAGGCACTCGATATACACCTGCCAATGCATCTGGCATGATATTCCTGACATATATGCAGGATTGTATTGTTTTCAAGTACACTGTGTACCTGGCACCCTCTAGTGTTAATCTGCGGTCTGTGTGTTTCCTGGATGGGCAGCTCTTAGACCAGTGGCTAATTTGGGAATGTGGTTCCCCTGCCATAATATTATTTATCTTTTTTGACGATTGCAATAACCAGAGTGCTGAGCAGCTTTGACAGGCACTCCAAATATTGTACTGACAGTTTGCTTTTAGAGGAAAACAAAAAACATTACAACTGAGAGAAGGAAGAAGAACCACTCATTCTGGTTTTATGGCTAAATAAACTGACTTATGGAGTCGATTTGTATAGTCAAAACCAGACTTTGTGGACACATCTGGTCAGACTATATCCCACATCAATTATGTATTCATTTTGTCTTGTCTCCTTTGTCATTTTAAAACCCTGTTTCACCAAATTTGTAACAAGTGCCTTCAATCCAATAGGCACTTGTGAGGTCAACAAGCTACCACCAGATCCTCATCAAAAGAAGTGGGAACCGTACACTAACTTCACATGAATGGTCACTCGACATCAAGACAGCAAAACTACATGACATCCACGAAGAACTCGCTGGGGTTGCCCATGGCAAGGTGGAACGACTGGCGTGATGCAGTCAGCTCTGGGGGTACAGAGCCTAGGTCACGAGTGGGCGGGGCACCAGGAGGTCCCCCAGGAGTGGAGGAGGGGGGTGGGGGTAATGCCGGGTGCATGGGAGCTGTTGATAGCTGCTGTGCGTGAGGAAGAGCGTGAGCGGTTGCCATGGCCGGGTGTGGGTGCTGGGGTACCATCATCACCATCATCGGGTTGTAAGGCAGGATTCCTGGCGGGTAGGGAGACATGTGGGGTGGCTGGGGCATGCGGTGGTGATGTGAGCGCTGGGAGGAGGCGTGGCTGTGCTCGCTGGGGGCGGCCGAACCATGGCCACGCCTCAGGCTACTGCGGGTGGAGTATTCTGATTCACTGCCGCTTCCGGAACGCGAGTCTGCTCCACCACCTTCTCCACCTCCGCCAGAGGGGGATTTCTCCCCTCCACCGACGGTGCTGCCAGGGCCTTTACTGTTGCGACGTCGCTCACCCTCACTTCTCGTCGATCCACTGCTTCGGCTCCCTGGGGGAAGAAAGAAAATGCTCTTAGATGAATTGTAAACACGTTTAGGCAGTCAGGCTAGCTTCAATGTCCAGAGCTCGTATCCTTCTCAGTTAAATAGACAAGCCTAAAGAGCCTGTCGGAAACCAGCCTCATAAAGAAGTTCTATATGAGTAGTTTACTATTTTTATCAATTGATCTTGGGTTTTATTAATGACTACAAATATTAAAACATACTACCTTACAGTCACACACTTTTCAGTGCATAGCAGTGTTTTTTTTAGACTGTTCAATCTCCACATAGCCAGCATTTGCAGAGACCTTTTGTAAAAACTCCTTCACTTTAAAATAAATGCTGCCAATCATCTTAATTGCAAGACAGAAATTGATAGTTATCCTTTCAACAACATCCATGGAGGCTAAAAGTTAATCCAAATAATTTGATTCTTTACCAACAACTTTTGACAGACTCAGATTTCAAAGATTTTCGAAACAGGACTCTTGCACTTTAATATAGAGACATACTAAAACCAGATAACAATGGTAACAACTGAAGCCAAAGACGTTCTCAACAGTTTGTCAAGTGGCTGCCTTCACATGTCTGAATGAGAATGGTTGTGTGAAAACAGTCTATTAATTTAATATTTCAGTTTTAGTGGCCTTTAACTGACATTTCTCATCAGCCTTAGTTGGTGGGCCAAATGCCATGGCTCGACAGTAAAGCTGAGAGTATGAGCAAGTCGTGGGGTCAGAGCTTGTTCAGATTATAATTACAGCAGGTCAAAGAGGACAGAACGGTGGAGAAGTCTTTAGCCAGCAGATTATACCATCAAAATGTTTTTTGTAACTGTTGGTGAGCTTTATGATTATGCTTGTAAAACTCCACAGAAGCTAGCTTCTCTTGCTTTTCGGTAAAGCCGGAGGTCTTTTAATTGATCAAAACTGAAGCAACAAAGACCAAGTAATTCTAGGTTTTTTTTGGATGTAATGTGATGTGTACAATTCCCAGAATGCCTCTCTACAATGTCTATTATTAATAGCCCAGATGCAAACATCCAGAGCCACAGGATAAACTTAAATACCTTTAACAAGCACATTATGCAGGACTAGAGAAACGTGTTCTTGTTTACAGCTGCATTACCATACCATAAGCATACAACTTCGACAAAAATACATTTATATAAACCAACAATATTCACAACTGGACTATCTCAAGCAAACTTTGAATTTTTACAGTAGGTCTTCATTAATACGGTAATTCCTTATTAATTATCACTGTTCATGCTCACCTTCACTGTGCTGGCTGCCGGTGCTGCCAGGCGCATAGCTGTAGCTGGTCAGCTCATGGTACGGAGGTGGCTGGCTGGAGTAGGGATGTGTTGGGTAGGGCTGATAAGGGAAGGTGTGCATCATGGGCCACGGCGAGGCCCCAGGGAGTGGCAGTGGGGCCAAGGTATCCTGGTCTGAGGCTCCGCTGGAGCCATCATTGTCATTTAGAGACAGATTTGCCATGTCTGTGTGGAAGATAAGGAAGAGAAGATGAAAATGAAGGCAAAGGAAGCATTTAAACAAACTATATAAATCTGCAGTTACAGAAGGTTCCTTACAACTGACACACAATAATCTTTGCATTACATCCGCCTTCAAATGTCCCCAATGGACATGAATAGACTGTCTTTTGCATGTATTAGTATCCAGTCGAGACTGCACCAATGAAAATAGCCACAATTAAAGCTGTAATAACAGCTGCAGCTTGTCAACAGTGCGTTGGTTCTCTCTGCTTGTTATTACATGCTTTCTGGACATTCTAAATTTAGAGATGGCAGGACATTAAGGAAATCTTTCCATAGCTGAAATGTCACATGTTTTACCCCTACAACCACCAGTTTTTCCACAAAAGGCCTGTGTGCAAAATGTGATTAAGTATAACATTTAGCAGACTGATATAAGATGGTCTTTGATGTCAGTGTTTTTCAGTAACTCACAATTTTCACAGTCGCTTAAGTCTCCGAATACGTAGTAGCACTGTTCAGAAAAAGTGATCTTGTTGACAGTGTGTCGAATGAAACCGGCCTTCAGCAAGTTGCTGGCATACTTCCGGGCTTCACGGCGGTCCTGGAATCCTTCGATGTGGTGGAACAGCCACTCCACTACGTCTGAGCCTGAGACAAAGAGGGTAAGATGAGACAGAATTTCATTCATCCCCAAAGAAATGATTTGTGCCAAAGACTTTCAGTGTACTTTTACATTTAAAATAAAAGTATCTTGTGTATATAGTGTATATATTGCATAATAAAATAAAAATGCAAAAACATATGCTCATGAATTCAAGTGGAGGGTAATGTAAAAGATTACTGTAAAAAAAGGTAGTCCTACAATTGCTGCAAATTACATTCCTACAAGCATGGAGTAGCCACAGATACGATATCACACACAACTGAACGTACTAAGAAGGACCAAATTTCAAGTGTTTTCATCGAGAAGTAATAAAACGCAGCAAAAGAAAGCACAGACTCAAGGCTCGGATCACCTAATGCTGTGTTAAGTGGCTGAGTGAGGATTTCATTGTAAGCTGTTGAATCTTTAGTAAGTTTTGTTAAGTCTGAAAAAAACAAAATAAAATAGGGAATTTAATACAACCCCAAATTTTCATTCCAAAAAAGCACAAATAGACAAACATGTAGTTTACGTAATTATTCCTTGTGATTCAGTTGCAGGTGATTCCAATTTAACACATGTTTTCATTCAAAACAGGCATTCATGTCTGCACTTTGGTTTCTTCCCCCTCGCTCTAGTCACACGGTTTTAATTCTGTGAACATAATGCCTGCCCTGTAAAGCCATGTGAGGCACACAAAGTTCATGAATCAAATGTAGTCTTTTTTTTTCTCGTTTCCACTTTTTGTCTTACCGAGGAAAGCATTGGGGATGGTGATTTTAAGCCACATGCGGTCCCTGACCTCAAGACCTGACTCTGGTGAGGCCATTGCCTTGGCAACCGATGCCATATCAGAATGCAGTGATAAATTAAAGTCATCAAAACCTAAAGAGAGAGAGAGAAAAACATTTTAGGAAAGCTCCGGAGGAAGAACTCTAGGCATGGAGGAAAAATAAAAGAATGACAGATGAAATCAGGAAGAACTGGAGCTTCGAAGGGATCAAAGGCAGGAAAGCAGCAGCCATCATTTATCACATCACATAACAGCAGCGACAAAAGCAGAAAGACAGATGTGAAAAATGATTCCTGTGCCAATGTTTTCCAGAGACAAAGATGGACAGAGACTGGAAAAGGGAAAAGATACTTTACAATGATGAGCATCTTGAATATCGTCAGTCTGACAAAGAAACTAGGCAAGGTTTAAAGTAGAGAATACAGTTATAGGAGAAGATTATCCAGATATGAAAGAGCTGAGAATAAAGAGGAGAGCTTAATTACAGCACACAGAAAGCAATATGATAATGGAGACATTAAATAAAGACTCTCACGTTCAGTCTCAGTGACGGAGGAAGAGGAGGTGATGGTACTGAGGGAGGAGCTGCCTGGGTAGGGAGGGTAAGCCCCAGTCATAGCCACAGAGTGGCTGACCCATGCTGCTGGGTCAATGGGTCGGATCGGTTCGTCTGCACCAGTAAAAAAAGAGATTAGCAAACTGTTACTGACATCAACCTCAGAAAAGCTGCTTTGACATTAAGCGTGAGGTAGGTACTTACTGCGAGGCAGAGTGAAGTAGCCCTGAGGAGACGGGTCCCAGCACTTGGCCACTGTGAGGATGATAGGCCTGGAAACATCAACAGAAGAAGAAATCATCACAATCACTGATTAACACTTGTGTAGAGACAGAACTTGAACATTTTGGATGAATAAAATCTAACATTAGAAAATGACAACTCACCCTGGCTTGTGTACAATCTCTCTCAGTACCCGCACTGCGTCGTCATTACTCATATTTTCAAAGTTTATGTCATTCACCTTGGAGATTAATGAAGCATAGGAAATAGATTTTTATCTCAGTACACCATAAGGGATTAATATCAACTAAACTGGACAAACACAGAGCTGGAAAAGATCCTAAAATCCGCCCAGAATATTTCAAAATTTTAAAAAACTGCACTGGTAGTTTTCAGCTCAACAAACAGTAACTTCAAAAATGGAAAAACAAAGCCACTGCCTTTGTATTTAGGATTAATCCATTATCCCTCCTCACCTGCAATAGCATGTCACCAGGTTCAATGCGTCCATCTGCAGCCACAGCTCCTCCCTTCATGATGGAGCCAATGTAGATGCCTCCATCTCCCCTTTCATTGCTCTGTCCCACAATGCTGATGCCCAGAAAGTTGTACTTCTCTATATAGTTTAAAAATATCAGTAGTGTTAAAACTAAGTAAATGTTTGACAAAATATAGTGCAGTAGCAGTACATTTGATTGTTGTTCATGCATCACAAACAGAGTGAAGTTTAAACCAAAAATACATTATGAGTGTACAGACCCATGTTGAGAGTGACGGTGATGATGTTCAGGGACATTGTGGAATCGGTCACACTGCTGAAGGAGGAAGCCTGAAAACAATAACATGACACTTTAAAATCAGGTTGCAAACACTTACCTAAGTACACGTAAAAATCGAGAAAAAAAACCCCAAGTTGTCAGAGTGGTCTGTACATACCCTCTCCAGACGTGGGGGGCGTTGTTTCCTCCGTCGACGGTGCCGCTTCAGAAGCCTTGAGGCTGTGCTCTGTTCTGTTGCACTGCTGAACCTACAAGTTCAGTGGATTCATAAGAAAAAGATGCTGTCATAAACCTCTAATACTTTGTCTCCTCATTTGTGTTTATAACCCGTAAAGATAAGGGGGAGGCCATTTAGAGAATATCAAAATTATCAAATCGTAATTTTAAAATCAAAAGGCTTTTTTTTTTTAAATTTGGGTTTTGATGTCTGGAGAGGATACAAAATGTGAAGTATACAGTCTAAGTGTCAATAACAGAAATAAAGGATTAAACTGCTCTTAAGTTAAATAAGGAGGCAACCACAAACTGTAGCAATGGCTTGTCACTATTGTTGTCTGCATGTTTTGATACACAAACATATATCCCATTCCACCTGTGAAGTTTCAGGAACTCTTCTTTTAACAATATCTCACCTGCTCATGGTGTCATCGTCCTCAGAGTCGCAGAAGCTGGTGGTTTCCAACTCGCTGCTCATCACTGTACTGGAGCTCTCATATCCTGCCAGGTGGCGTTCCAGGCGACTCTGCCCATTCATACGAGGCCCTGGCACCCGAGAAGAAGCCCCAGAGACAAGAGAAAACATTCAGCGTGATTTTTCATGTTTGCTCAAGTCAGCGTTTACCTGTTTTCCTATAGATTACAAACATTCCTCACTTCTCAACATTCCTTGATGATATCATCGTGTATTAAGAGTGGGGAGGATGGAGGCATGCCAGATCTTGATATAACACCATAATAAAAGGACTGTTTTCATCAGCACTGTGATCTGCCGTTTCTCACCATGCTGCTCCATGCTCTCTCTGTGTCGAGGTCTCTCTCTCCTGAAGGAAACTACAGACTCTGTTTCAGTCTGGTCGTCCAAAGTCTCTACACTGCCAGTAGCATTGGGACTGTGAAGAAAGCACAATTATAGATGGAATTAGAGCATGACGGAATTTTAACTTTCAATTTAATTGTGGTATTCTGCAATAATTTTGAAAAGAAATACAGCTTATGACCAGGACATTTTTAGGTACTACAGAAATCTTCCATTTTTCCATCAATTATGACAAATCATTCAGGTCCTGTGGAAGTCAATCAAACCCAAACCATCACACTACTATCACCATGTTTCACTGCTGGTATGATGTTCTTCTTATCGAATGCAGTACTAGCTTTATACCAGATGTAACGGGACCCATGTCTTCCAAAAAATTCTACCTTTGACTCACCAGCCCACAGGATATCATCCCAAAAGACTTGGGGTTCATCTAGATCTTTTTTTGCAAATGCCAGGTGAGCTTTTACGTACTTTTGATCAGGAGTGGTTGGCACCTTACAGCTCTGCCATGGATGCCATTTTCATCCAGTTTCTTCCTTATTGTGGAATCACGAGGTCTGCTTTTAACTTTAGCTGACCTGTGAAGTGGTCCTTGCACAAAGCGAGCCCTCTCTGATCAACTCTTGTTGTTTATAGTCCACTTGTTGATCAGTTTTTGTTCAGCAAGTAACTGATCCAATAACTTGCCACTTTAGTGAAAGAAGACATAAGATCTGACATTATGATCTCACATTACATTGCATACAGAAACGTAAAGTTCCATCTACTGTGGCTGTACCTAAATCTTCAGAGTGGATCTGATAACAAAAGACCTACATGCTACTTAAGAATAAGCAGTTTCATGTGACGACTGGGAAGCCCAAAACCCCTTAATGTGAGGATTCAAGGGAAACACATTTGACCCACCCATTATAGTCTGTTCAATGGCTCAACAGTCACCTGACCTACTCATTTTGTTACATATATAAAATCAACATAAAAAATACAATTAAATAAAAGTCACATCAAAAGTACCTTATATAAAGTCACCCCTCAGCCTGAACTGGATGCTATGAGAAATGCTGGCTGTAGCTACCTCTCAGCAATACATTTAGATGTCACCATGAATGGTTATGTACTTTACTTTAGGATTAGTTCTTAGTTAAAAAAAACAAACAAATAAAACAAAGCCAAATTTAGGAAATATCTGCAGTCTGTTCTTGTGCAGAAATGCCCTGCCCACAGTCAATCAATGAATCATTACTACAAAAAGTACACAACTTAAAAGCCCGACTAATACTGAATATTTGACGTCCACAATAAAATGACAGTTTTCAGTATTATTATATAATAAGAAGTACACTTTACAGTCACTACATACAAGGATATGCAATAACATAGTATTGGTTCACCATGAATAAAGCCAACAAAGACATCAAAACACAGCAAATGGTGAATGAGTGCACTGCAGCATTGAGGGGAGTTTGCACCTATGTGTGTGAACTCTATACAACCACCATCAAACCTAAAAAGCTTCCAGGAAACAAACTAAGACACATGGTTAAAGAAACTATCAATACCATCTCTATAGGAACAGTTCAAATCACAGCAATCATTTCCTTACATTTTAGTAGAACGGCATGGATATTACAGACAGCAGTAAAAGATGAAGAAAAGCTGCTTTATGATATTCTATCATTAGTTACTTCATTCTGAAAATGAAAGTTTTTTGTGCTCCTTGAAACCGTTTTTGATCACACAACCAAATATTTAAGATGAGACATTTTGCTCTTATTGACAAACCCAGAGAACCATTAGCAAATTATTCAGTTACCTAAAGCTAAAGATTTTTTTGCCTTTCCCATGTCTCTCATCATTTTGGTTTTCCAGCCAAAACTTCACCCTTTCAGTTCAGTCCAGAAGCAGGTATAAGATTGCCATTTTCGCTGCACATTTCGCATGGCAACGTCATCTACTTCTACTGTCTGAATGTTATCATCTTTAAAATTGGGTTCACTTCAAGAAACCACAATGACAACAACATTCAAGCAGCAACCCCCAGGCTGAAAATGGTAACTTTTGACAAAGACTTGGATCGTGCAAAAGGCAGGCAAATTTTCCACCATAACAATTTCCTCCCAGAAACATTCACAAGAGCACCGTTGCCGCGTCCTGGGCACAGTCCAAGACCGTGATTGTTTTAAATAAATACAAACAAGCCAGAGTGTTTAGTTCCTCTATATTAGAACGATAATGGTTGCAGCCAGACTATACTCATTCTCTAGAGCTGAATAGATAGGACTGGCTATTTCAGAATAAATAGAAAGTTCTGATAAACCCATTGTACAATCCCTGCCAAGCACCTAACGCCAAACAATATCGCGGATAATATGAAGTTAAAGATCCAGAGATTCCCATCAGGGGTTGGTGAGGACCCAGACAGAGGTAAACAAAGAGTGAGTACTGAACATAAATAAACGCTTACGTCTCTCTGTGCCTGCTGAATGTGTAAATGAGCAGACACATTTGCTATATGAATTTAATACAGCGATAATAAAAAAAGTGTTACTGCTCTTTACACCTTCCCCATTTGACCACAACAAAGATTTTACATTATCAGCACTTTAAAGCACATTTTAAAATCTGATTTGTGCACACTGGGGTACAGTGTATCAGTGCACTTTCCCAGAGCTGGTCCTGGTAATAACAAGGGCGGCACCAGCTAAGATCAGTTTCAGATCAGCTGTAGTATTCTTGCTATTGCTTTTCTTGAAGGAACCTGACACTGGGAGTGTGAGATATTCAGAAAAAGATCGGTTTTTAACAGTAAAACTATGACAGAAGCACAACTGTGTGTTCACTTTTACGGTATGAAATGTGCGAGTTAGAGAAGGTTTTTGTGCTGTCCCTATTCATGTAAGTACACAGTGTGTGCGCTTTACTTACTGGAAGGAGGGTGGTCTGGAGTCCCCGATGCCCCCGGTCCTCTCTACAGGTGGGGGTGGTAGAGGTGGAGGAGGAGGTGAAGGCTGGGTAGTCGCTTCCACAGGGGGCACCACTGCCACTGGAGGCTCTGCTGCTGGAGTGTCTGAAGACACCAACTGATAAAAGGAAGGAAAAAAAGAGAAGGGGTTAGAGACAAAAAGAGATGAAAGTAGACGAGGTGAAGGGTAGGTCAGGATGAACAACAGTAGAAAAAAAGGCGAAACATTTGGAGAGAAACTTGCACCAAACAAGTGGTACAAATTGAGAAAGGGCAGAGAAGGGAGGGTGAGAAATAAAAGGAATGAAAGGAGGAGTAGAAAGGAGGTAGAAGGTAGAGGGAGGAAAAACGGGTAAGATGTCAATTACTTTGACACACAAACACTGTACTCTTTTCAGATGGACGTCTCAAGGGCAAACTGAAACGCTATCCTACACTTAACCTGTCTCTCTCCATTATACAACAAAAGTGCCCACACACATGCACCCACATACACACAGACAGAGAAAGGTAACACACATCAGCAATTAGGATAAATGCCATACAGCATCCAATTACAAGAACCATAGAAACATAGACAGGAAGGGAGTGAGACAGAAAATATAGGTGTAAAATGTGATCCTAAAGTTAAAAATATTCAAATCTGGGCATTTAAACATCAAATCACAGCAGAGCATTTGGTAATCCCCACACATACATATTCATATCACATACTGTGTATCAATTCAGTGGTTTTAGGAAGCTCAGATAGATACGCTTTGCATTCACTGTCAAAATAATTCAACAAATGGAGTCTATCAGCCAGAGCAGACATTCACCCTCTTTTTCTAGTCACTCCCTGCTCTTCCCTCCCCACTAATGGCTATGTGACTATGAAACACTCGTCTTCTGGGATCCATCCATCCGTCTTGGCGTGCAGATCACATATCAGTCCCTCTGGTCTCTAAGCTTTGTTCCCCCTCTCTTTAATGCCTTCTTTCGTTCTTATGCACTTAACAGATGCTTCAGCCTCAAACCTGCTTATCTGGGCCAAGTCCTGATGTTTTGTCTTTACTGAAATGTAAACTGCAGGGCGGGGTACAACAACTGGGCTTTCTTCTGGAGAAATGCAAAGTATGAAAACTGTACCTGGCAGCTCACTGTACTGTAACTGCTAACAAGTTGTGAGGCGTGTAGCTCATCACAAAATTACAATGTGTAGGTTTGCTAGATTATGCCATGTATCTTCAGGCTATTAACTTGGTGACTTTTCAATTGCTTGCACAGCAACATTTACACTCTAAAATAACTGAAGAAAAAAATTAAACCTTTTCATGTGCTAATTAGTTAAGATGCACTACTAGTAGCATAGAAATATTTTAAGCTTTTTTGTTTAAATATTGACGATTATGGCTTATAGAAATCCAGTATCTCAAATTATTAGAATATGTCCTAAGATCAGTTAAGAGAAAAGATTTACAATAAAGAAATGTCTAACTTTTGAAAAAGTATGTTCAATTATACATGGAACACTTGGTTGGGGCTTCTTTCCCACAAATTAATGCATCAGTGCAGCACGGCATGGAGGCGATCAGCCTGTGGCACTGCTGAGGTGTTACTGAAGCCCAAGTTGCTTTGATCACGGCATTCAGCTTGTCTGTAATTTTCAGTCTAGTGTTTCTCATCTTCCTCTTGACAATTCAGGTCAGGCGACTGGCCTGGCCAATCAAGCACAGTGATATCATGGTCAGCAAACTATTTGGTAATAGTTTTGGCACTGTGAGCAATTACTAAGTCCTGCCGGAAAAGGAAACCGACATCTTTATAAAACTTGTCAGCAAATGGAAGAATGAAATGCTCTGAAATCTCCTGGTAGACGGTATTGATAAAACACATTGGACCAATGCCAGCAAATGACATGGCATTCCAAATTATCATAGACTGTGCAAACTTCACACTGGACTTCAAACACTTAGGATTCTGTTCCTCCAGATTCTAGGACCAAGACTTGGCTCACCTAAACCCCAAGCCAAAGACCATCTGTGGTCTACCCTGCTTGCAGATGGGTTGATGATCATTTTCTGGACAATGGTCAAGTCAGCAGTCTTCCCCATGATTGTGGCTGCGTGTCCTGAGCTAGACCGAGAGATTTACAGTATTTATGCTGTTTGAATAATAATTTACTTAAACTCAAAATGAAATAATTCTAATCATACTGGTTTTGTGTTTTTCGTGAGCTATAAGCCATAATCATCAAATGAAAACATAGGCTTGAAATATTTCTATGCAACCAGTAGTGGAGTAATTTAATATTTTTCACAATTATTTAAGTGAAAATGTAATATATTCTTGACTTATTGCACCTGAAGTGAAATAATTAAAGCCTTCTTTGTTTAACTAAAGATTTTCAATTCATTAAACTTCTTACGTCATTAAAGCTGTCCAATCCGGTTGTGACCTTTTGCTTTTCTTTCTTGATGTTACTACTTTGGTCCAGAACAAGAGAACTATACGTGTGGACACAACTAAAGATTGCATTAGTTTTAGCGACAGTGTAGTTCATAAACTAGCAACTGAGTGTAAACTGATAATGCTCATTTTTTGGCTTCTCCATTTACAAACATGGGGGAAAAAATATTGAATATAATGCATGTCAGTATAATAAACTCTAACTATAATCTACATGTTCAAATATGAAGATTACTGAATTTACAACCAAACCAGTTGTGATAAACTGCATTAGAAATTAAGGGTGGCTTGGTCAACTGGTCATAGAGTGTATTTTGTCTTTGCAGTCACTTTACTTAATTCGGGATTTTTAATGTAATAATACGACTGTATTGTGTGCATTGTGTGATCGGTTGCCTGCAAAAATGTCTTAACTAAAAATGGATGCAAAACAGAGATGTCAACAAATATTTTAAATTTGATTATATAATTAAATTGTTTTTTTTTAAAAAAACAGAAAGACATTGATTTGTGAAAATTATTTATAGTTTGTGGTGGAAAAATGCAGCACAACCATAGCTGCTTGCCTCAAGGTCTAGTATAGCAACAGGCCTCTGTACTGAATGCACTGCATGAGGGACAGGCGTGACACAACACCACTTCAACTGATTGAAAATAAACTGTGGTAATGATGAAAGACTGCTCACAACCCAATTCTTCTACAGTGATTTGCACTCTGAGCAATCTAAAAAGCCCCATTTAAAAATTTGACTGATTTTGATCCGTAGAAGGCACAATTGTGGAAAGTTATGAAATTGTACATGAGCTACTTAATCTACAGTTGGCCACCCATTTCAGTACAACCAAACTGAGAGCACATCTCAAAAGTACACACCCAAATGAGTATTAGATATGTGACATATTTAAAAGGAATAACCTAACATATTCTAAATTGCCCATAGGTGTGAATGAGAGTGTGCTTGGCTGTCTGTTTCTATGTGTAGTCCTGTGATAGGCTGGCGACCTGTCCAGAGTGTCCCCTGCCTTTCCCCCAGTGGGCCGGGATAGGCTCCCGCACCCCCATGACCCTGCAGAGGATTAAGCGGTGTATAGATAATGGATGGATGGATGGATGGATAATCTAACATCGTTTGTGACTAACTTCGACAGCTCTGGTGTAAAAGGCCTCAGGCTAGATGGATGGGCACAGCATGAAAAGTATTTGCCTGGGTTTCTTTTGATAGAATACGTAAGAAATGGATCAACGTCACTGCAACTAACAATGACATTATCATATCTGCGTCTGAGTAAATCTAAGACAATACAGGTATTTTGACTTTTAAGTAAAAAACCTGAAACCTAAGTCGCTCTCATGTCTTAATGATGCTTGTATTTTATGTTACTTTTGCAAAATATCTTTTAAATGTTACAATAAAGGCAAACATGTCATCAAAGAAAGATACAAAGAAAAAAAACAAACATTAGATGAAGGCTGAGATCAACATATTATAGTCTAGTGCATGTTCTGGCTACAGTAACTCTGCCTGTTCATAGAGCTCCAAGAATATTTTTCTCATACATCAGCTGAGTCTGTTGCCTCCTGCTCAACCTGACCTGACGGTTAGTCTGGTTCTGCTTTCACATTTTTTCTGTAGATTATTTCCAAGTTACTTTTTAACCAAACACTCACTGAGGAACAAGCCTAAACAAGATCTGCAAAGTCTGTGATGTTGCAATGTGACATACAATTATACAAATGTAATTGCTTCATTTTATTACTGCTCGTTAGACAAGCCCATTAATCTGATGAAGGTTTGGAGGAAAGCACAGGAAAAAGGAGAAGTGGTTTCTGAGAACACCCTCTGGCTGATAGTGCTGGCTGACTTTTGAGATAAAAGCCAAATCTTGACATTTTCAGACAAACCTCAGGAGGAAATTGCTCAAACTTAGCTCATTTGTGGATTTAGAACAATAGCCACCAGACAAACGTGGGGAGCTACCACTACTGCTTCAGTTACAAATATGCAACAGTTTTATTTCTTACCCATGACACCACTCTGCCGTTGAAACATGGCAACTTGGCACTATCATCAGAAATCTCTTCCTTCACCACCCTGGAAAACAAAGGCAGAGAAGAGTTTAGGGAGGTATAAATTGTCCTGCTTTCATAACATTATGGCGTAGCAAGTTTCACAGAGCCAGTGGAGGAATGAGGGCTGAAAAGTACATCAAGGCCTTAGTCAAACCATAAAGAAAAAAGTGAAAGTGTAGGAGAGTTAAATAGTTTACATTAGTGACACATTACATACAATATATGAGGCTATGATAACAACATACCGCAACTAAATCTAAGATATAATACTAAAATGAGTTCAGCAGCTCTAGTTGAACAATACTCCAGCAGCTTATGTAACATCAGAAAACAGCTAAGAAAATCACCTCAAATTTAAAATTTATTTCATCATAAAGGCTCCAGCCCCCCAGTAAGATCTTGCATACAGAAGTAGGACAGCATGTAAGTGAATCAGAATCAGAAGTAAACATTCTAACAAATCTATCAAGAGATTGTTCTTAGATAATCAAAGAATTTCTTCACATTTGATGCAAAACTTCATCAAATATTTCTGCTCATTGATTTGGAACTTTGTCCACAATTTCCTAATGTAAATAGAGTTTGACAGTAATAGCTACCATGGTAAACACAGCATGGTTGACAAATATACATCATCTTATGATACACCATGATTTCACCAACCATCAGGGCTGCCGCTTTTGGCGCTTGAACATTGGCACGCATCTTCTTTTGCATTAAATTGAATAAATTGTGCTTTTTAAAAACCTGTAGGCAGAAAAAGAGAACGTTTATTCTTCATGACCTCTGTCTCCTTGCATGGGAATCCAGTTGCTCTATGCTGTATGTAGTTTAACTAACAAATAAAGGCAACCATGCTTTCATTCAGCTTCCCTTTTCCCTCAAAAAAAGTTACTTACGAATGAGAATGCAATTGTATCTCTACTCTACTCTGACTTCAAATCTTAATACCAAGATACCCCTTTAGCAATGAAGCCTGGAATCTGCACAACAACAACAAACAGGACTAATTTGCTTCCTCTACTAAGTGAGAGATACTATGGAATTTGTGTCTGTCACAACAATGAGCTAAACCACTCAGACTCTTTCTGCTTTTGTGCCTCCGTTCAAATTACACAACCTGGTCAGCTTAATGTGCATGCAAATCCAATATACACAACATCAGCTACTTCACAGTCACAGGGCCAAGGCTCTTTAAAGACAGCACAGCCGTCCGGCAGTTCTTCCCTCCTCTATACTCATCTTCCATGTTTGTCAGAAAGGTAAACATTTGGTTTCAGCTATGTATCCCCCCCACCCCCAGCAGAGGGCTGCTACATTCATAAAGCAGTTTTACAAGATGGGCCTGGGCACAAGTGCTACACAGAGGACACTTGACTACTCCAGCTCTGTTAAAAGTTTCTTTTTCCAGTTTCATTTGCCAATGTGCCACTTCTTATGTGTGTTAGATTTGGTCAGGCTCCACTGGGCTTTTGTAAGCAGCTGTTGAGAGCTGGTTTTGTGGGCGAGTGTTAGCAGAAAGCCAGACTGTTGTGGGAACTGGTGAAGATCTGTAGTAGGAAGTCTTAGCTTTCGAGAGCTGTGTGCATAGGGCCACTGACTGCTAGTTAGCAAACAAACTTCCTCCATCTGATTTATTTGACCTTTTCCCTCCTCACACGCTGCGAGAAACTGCATCGAGACAGCAGATGAACAGATGCAACAACCCTGTCCTTAGAGTATAATTGCCTCCATTCCTCTGCCCTCTAAACAAACAAGTGACCACACTCATTTCACATACACTCTAAAATGCCTCCAATAATGCCCAAACAACCCTGAAATATGTTGAGTCCTGTTGTATTTACTAAAACCTTAAGCCTCCCCCTCCCACTTCCTTTCTTCAAGTCCCTTGCTACCATTAAATTCCTCACACTCGGCACAGCATCACTTTTCTAACAATTAATCTTACTGAAACAGCTCCCTGATCCCCTCTAAGCACACATGTACACAGCAGAATATCCAGTAACTCTATGAGAACACCACACTATTCTTTCTTCCCTTTCTTCTCCCTGTAGATACCCCAGACACCCAGCAAATGGCCTCCGTCCAGCCCCAGGTTCCCAGCACCAGCCCTGGCCTGCTCTGCTGCGTGGATCTCCCCCTCCGCCACACACACAGCTCTGGTCGACAGCTGGCCTCGTACCAGGGCAAATGAAAACACACACTATTACACACTCCTCTCCTGGGTCGGAGAGGGGGGGAAAACGTCCCTGCTTTGATTGGACAGCTGACTCAGAGCTATGTTTGAAATTTTTCATCTGAACTCGGTTGGAGATATTCAGATGAGAGAGTGTGATCCCAGGCAATGCAATTTAACTTGAGGACAGGGTTTTTCCTGGCCAGTCTTTGAAAGACTTTCTATGCTCTGCTCTGCTGAGAGAGTTTGGTGTGAGTGGCTTGTCTGAGATGAGGACTTTTTGCCTTTGGAAAAAGATGAACATTGTGGCCTCACATACAAGCATGCTAAATGTAATCATCCCGTGTTTAGTTATGCAGGGACGAGCTCTTAATTTGACAGCTAACTTGAAAATGAAACCATGATTGGGCTACGTCTAGTCAAGTTAAAATAATTGATGGAGACCGTTACGCTGTAAAGAGGCCTCTAATGGTCTAACTGTGGGCATGACAATTGCAGGATAATAGCTTTTCACAGTTATAAGGTGTACACACTCAGCAGTTTATTAGGTACATCTAGATAAAACTAATGCAGTCTGAAACACCAACCCTGCAATAAAGCCTAGCGTGTGAAGTTTATAATTTTCTGCTTTTGTTAAAACAGTTTCAACTTTATGGTCATGTTAGACGCTGCAGTTTGTCCTACTTTTAAATTGTATTAGATACTGAGACCATCCACCGATATTTCATTAACTCTTAAGCAAATAATGATTCAATCAAAAACTATTTTAATCTCTCCAAGAATTTTTCTCTGTTTTGCATAATTGTAAATCTAATATCTGGACTGTTGGTTGAACAAAACAAGATATTTCACCATATCCCTTTAAGCTCTGTAAACTTGAAATGGACATTTTCTACAGTTGACATTATTTAGATCAATGATTAACATGGGACAGACGTGGCCATTAAACAGGCTGGAGAACAGGCATCACATACAGAGACATAAACTGATAAAATGAAAACAGTTCACTGTGTTTTCTTTTTTTCATAAATGCTTAAAATAATCAAACTGACAATGGAACACATTGCTTGTCAATGCACTAGACTAGATGACTTAACTAATCATTTCCAAAAACCGTAAGTTTAAAAGGTCCCGTCCACAGATTTTTCCAAAGAAATATCTCCACAAACCAGCTATTGATATTGCTCCTATTAATATTCAAATTATCTGCATCTCATGGGCAGCTCTATCCCACCAGCTCTGTCAAGAACCAATAAAAAGCCATCTCAACCATGTCATGTGTCTGGGTTGATATTGTGGCTCGCTTGGCACAGACTCTGATGGTGCCATCCAACAAGGAAAAGAGGCAAATAGCCCAGTCTTAATACTCATCCAAGACTACAATGCATTTAACAGAAGCCCTAAGGGTCTCACTGAGTGAATAAACCACAAACATGCATTCCTCTGCAGGAAAATGCACAGCAGCCACACAGAAAAAAAAGATTAATTGATAGAGGAGGAGAGGAGACAGCTCTTTCTGGAGGAGAGGGGTTGGAAGAAAGGGGAGAGGAAGGGAGGAAGCCAGGGAATGAAAGGATGGCTGGCAGGCCAAAGTGTTAAAGAGGGGAGACAAAACCCTGGCTTCAGTCCCGAAAGAAAGAAAAGGCGAGGATTTCACCAGATGATGGACTGAAGGAGGGAGGGAGGCATGAGGATTAGGGCAAAGAAAAGCAGCAGGGACAGGGAATGCCTCCCATTGTAATGATGATGTTTTCTGAGAAATGTCCCAGCCTACATACCATTAGTATTTCTAGAACCACTTGGATATTCATCACCAGTCATTATAACGCTGCAGTTTCTGATAAGAGATGTGCTGTTTGAAAGGCGACCTGACTGCCTGGCTTCATTCATGTTTATTCTTCCTCTACCACAAGTTACTCCCTGTGACAAACATACCACAACCAGGTCACAAGATAGGATTGTACGAGTTTTTGACACACCAACAGTCTGGCGTTTCATTAAAGACGATCCTTCTTGCAAATCAATCAAGCTTTTTTAATGTCAACGCTAAGCTAAGATACCGCTCTTCCACTCAGAAAATACGGGCTTTGGATTACCTTTTATCTTTTGCCCCAACGTTTATCTTGCATGAGGTTTTTACTCTTACTGATTGAGCTTTTCAGCTTTTCAATGACTTCTTATTTTGCATGCAAATCACAGAGCTCTCTCCTGCTGAAGGAAAAAAAATCACTGCAGCTCACCCGAAGTCTTGGTCCATAGACTTGAAGAAGAATTTGTAGTTTGGTTTGTTCAAGACCTGTTTAAAATCCAACAAAGTTATGTTTTCGGCAGCAATGGGTATCTTCACCAAATACGGCGTCTCCTCTTCGTCTATATGATAAATTATTTTGGTTTCCGCCATGTCTACGTTTGCTTTTGCCCAACCTGAAAAGAAACACACTAAGAGGCGAGGTAGCGTTAACTTTGTTGGGTAGTTAGCTAGCAGAGCTAGGAGGCTAACGAGACGGCAGAGGTGAAACGATGATGGCCACTGAGATTTTCAGTCCGAGCCAGAGGACGTAAAGCGCTAAAAACCCTGCTCAAAAGTTCGTTCTCCGACTTTACGAAGGTAAAAACTCGCATTCCCCCTGTTTCCGAGGGGCGAAAAAACGACGGACACGCTACATTCACACGACCTAACTACCAACAACTTTTCCCCCAACAAAAACATTCAGGGGAGGGGGTCTGAAACTTTTCACCACTTGTTGCGAGCCAACGCGGCGTGTGACGTCATGACGTACCCCCCTTCTTCTTTACGTACTCTCAGGGCCAGGCCCCCACAGCCCCCAGCGTTTTTATCACACATAAATCATTTCTGTGTACGTTTGTATTGTAAAAGTAAAGTTATTGCTTTAATAACCAGCCGTTCCATTACAGAAATACTATTAGATTTACCTAACAACTTTAAATATTAAAACCCTACAGTTTTATTATGTCAGTTTACCTGAATAACTTAAATATCAGTTATATGCAATACAAAGTTACGTGACCAAATTAAATATTGAGCTTAAGACTCTACAATATGAATAATTATTATGACTAATTTGCACTACTTTTGTCCCATACTTACCTCAGTAGCCCTGCCACTTTGCACCCACACTGAAAATGCTGCTATTTATGGGTGTTTATGTTTATATATATATTGCTCTTATTTTTATTGTTCTTTTACCTTATTTTTGGTATTTGGTTTGTTTGTTTTTTTTTTCTAATTACAATACACAGAGAGCCAAAAGATACACCAGAGTCATGTTCCTTGGTTGCATGTGAAAACTTGCCCAATAAAGTTGATTCTGATTCCGAAATACAATGTTTAAGAAGCTGCTTAGAATACGTATTATGTAATACAAATTAACCTTACTAACCTAAATATTGAAGTTAATAAGCTGCAATATTATATACTCCAACAATTTTCCTGACTCATTTAAGAATTAAAGCTAAGAAAGCTACAAAATTGCATCTGGAAAACCCAGTGAATCCAAACACTCCCTATGAGCAGAGTATAGTTGTGACAGTGGTGAGGAGCAGCTCCCTTTAAACAGGAGGAAACCTCCAGCAGAACTAGGCACAGGCAGGGCAACCCTCTGTCATGACCAGTTGGAGTGAGGATAAAGAGGAGGGAGACAAGGATAGCAGAGAAACGCAGACATAAAACAAGAGAACATAAACACTGAAGACTGGTGAGACCATCATCCGTAGATCACACCTGTGCAGCTCCACAGCCAGTAATACCTGTGGCAGAAAATAAAACGGGCAGGGAAGACAAAGTGCAAACTGCAGGAGAGAAAAGACACAAAGTTAATAACACACACTAGTGCATATGTAAATGCATGGAGGAAGTGAGAGGAATAATCGAAAACTCTAGTATAAACACATGTGAAGACAATCATATGAACAGGTTAGCCGAGGTAAAGCATATTGGCTAGTTTATAGAATTGTAAAAACCAAAGATAAAACGGTGTGAAATCAGGCAACTGATCAATACACAAATAACCAACAGAACATCCATAACTAAATCAAATTCATACACCTTAGAAGTTTTTGTATTTTTGCTCGAATGTTTCTTTTGAACAACTTTGTTGTTTTTATCGTATGTTATGTGATCATTCATTCATTCATTCATTCAACTTCACATACAATTAGGTATGGAGGTTTCACTTGCAATGTAGTTGCATAAGAAACTAAAAAGTGGAGAAACACAAAGAGGAAAAAACTTTTGATTATGATAAATTATTTTTAAAAATATTAATGAGAGCATTGGTCATTTAAAAAAACAACAATCAAATCAAATAAGATGAAATTAGAAACCTGTCTTGCCTTAGTGAGTACAACTGGATTTTATAAGTTGAGTAAAAACAACAGGCACCTGAGCTGTAATCCAACCATTTAAACGTGTGTTAAGAGCCCACATTAGGAGACTGCAATGAAGTAATGTAAGGGGATTTTTTTTTAAACAGCAAGGTACTTATAAAGAAATAAGGCCTGGTGTCAGTGTCTATCATGCCTTACCATAAAGCTCACAGTTATTATAAATATCACCAGTAATAAGGCTGAATGATAAACAGTGTCCAAGGACTTAGGAGTCACAGCTGATGCACGCATGTGAAAAATGTCTCCATAACTCAACACTAATAGAAAAGTTGCCTAAATAAACGATCTGCACTTATATCACACCTTTCTACCCTAGTGGTCCTCACAGCTTTACAGTGTTTCTCATTCACACACCAATGGCGACAGAGCTTCCATGCAAGGTGCCTGCCTGCCATTGGGAGCAACTTGGGGTTCAGTGTCTGGGGCAAGAACACTTTGGCATGCAGAGGGGCCGGGAATTTAACTTTGAGATCAGTGGACAAACCGCTCTACTACCTGAACCACAGCTGCCAAAAAAACATAAATGTCATGGGTGTCGAATGTGTAGAAGAAATCGTGATTAATTACTGAAAAAGAAAAACAAATTTTTATCATCATTTAGTCACCTGTTTAGACTTACAACTGAAATGTCAGCTTCTCATCAGTCCAAATTTGAATGTATTTGTAAAATATTTAATCAGTATTGGTTGATTAGGTTGTGACCTCTGTGGTTGACATGAATTTATGAAAGTGTACCCTTGAGAATACAAAATACCGTGATGGAATGGATTGTAAATGTACTGGGGGTTGTGCACTGTGAAAGCCTTGAGGCAGGATTTATATAATCACATGTCTTGTTGGTCTTGGTTGGGCTTCTGAGTGGAAATTAAGACAGTAAATATTATTACATAGCTTGGTGATTCACCAAATGACAACAGCAAGAGTGAGGATCCAGAAAATATTTTTCTCCAGGGCTCCTTAATCCCAGGGAAAAAGACAAACAAATAAATGCATATAGTTTTATTTCTTACCTCTGTACGTAAAATCAAACTGACCAGTTGTCTGCATTTGTATTTGTGCCGCACCTCTAATGTCAACAGTTTAATTTGGAATCTAATTCAGTGTGTTTCAGCAATAAAGAGCACTAGAGTTCATGAACAGGGTTAAATGCATGAATCTATCACCATCAACGAGAACAAACACACACACACAAAGAACCACACGAGGAAAATCAGTTTAAATGCCATTATTAAATTAGTAAATTATTTTATCTGTCCAGCTGCCAGATTCATCACGCTAGCCTTTCAAAAACTATTAGCAACAGCATTGTTTTGAAAGGTAACTGCATTCCTTATCCAATGAAGAACATCTAGGATGAGGAAATTACATTGCTTATCGTGGAAATAGTTTTAAATGTCCTGGAGCTCAGATTAGATGTAAGGAGTGTATTTGACATCACAAGGGAAAATTAAAGAAGTTAGTGCAGTTTAGGAAATAAACACATGTAAACTCTCTCACAGGGACTATCATTGCCATTTTCTGTGTTTTTCTCAATACGTACACACCTGACACAGTGTAAATGCATCACAAAAGCCAGCTTCATTCGATTCATTGGCAGAGCAGTCATCAGTTGTATTATCAGCACAGTAACTTTCAAGCAGTCATTGAGACAAACAGCAAATAACAATAATGATAAATGAAACCTCAAGGACAATGTTAAGCTTTAAAAAATGATAAAAATCACACATCTGAGTTCAGTTCATCTGTTTCCAGACAAACCACTAGAGGGACCTCTTCATCAGTCTATGGCTGATCAAACAGCTGATAGGTGGGGCAATCTATCATATATAAAAGTAGAATTTGACTTAACTACTAGGTAAATAGCAACTACATTGGTCAGAAGTACCTTCATGAAAACATAACAAAAATGTGTTTTATGCTCCCTAAAATTTTATGACTGCCTTCTTTTTATAGAGTTTTCCTGCAGAGTGTATCATGACTTCATATAAAGAGGTGAAACTGCTATAAAGAGGAGATAAATCCGTTTTTTTTATTAAAGACTCCTGTTCAAGAAATGTGGCCCGAACACTACTGCGACCACGAAGATGATCACAAACAGCACCCAGAAGATGACTGCCAGGAGCTGCACACAAAACAGAGTCCTCTTGCTCTGCTGTATGACTTCCTCTTCACCCACCAGGCCTGGCGCTGTGCCGTATGGCCTGTCTGGGTGCATCTGCTGCACCTGCAAGCTGACGGTGGGCAGGATGATGAAGCGTGTGTCCCTGCTGTTGCCCTCTAGGGACAGCACCACTCTCTGGGTGACCGTGGACAGGCGGGTGGCCATGGTCATGGGCAGGCGGAAGGTCATGGGGGGCAGCCTGGCCAGGATGCGGGAGTTGCAGGGTAAGGTGAGGGCGTCCCCGGTCTCCAGTGGGGTTAAATGGCGGCAGAGGGGGCAGGGGATGGCTGGTGGGCTGTGGGCGTCAGAGGGCTCGCGGGGGCAGAGCTGGATCCTCTGGAGGCACTCGGTGCAAAAAACATGGAGGCACTCCAGCATCCGGGGGCATTTGTTGTACTGGTTGTACTCCTGGTAGCAGATGGGACACTCCACATCCATGGGCTCCCCAGGGCTACTGCTGGGGCTGACTGCTGCAGCAGCTGGGTCCCCCTGCTGGGGAACTGGGACAACATCCCCTGTCATAGTGGGAAGGCGGGATGACTTGTGAACTCAGTGATGGGAAGTTGTGCAAAATGTTTACCAGCAGATGGTGAGATCTGTAAAGAGAAAACAGCTTCAGGTCTACTTCTGTAAGACTAAACAAACTCCAGAGGCTTAAATTGCCCTTTATACACCAGGATTTGCTCTCCCAGGGATGCTGCTTTGTTTCTTCTAAGTTTTATGAACAGATTCCAGAGCTCATGAGTCATAGCATTCGTCCATTTAACTGCCCAGACATCCACCTCCCCGATCTACTCACAACCACCTCAGCTCCATGTAGAGCGTGCTGGACTTCATGACACAAACTCAGAGCATGTCCAGAAAGTTAGGAAATAAAAATACAGAAGAAAGAAAGGAAGAAAGAAAGAAAGAGCCATAAAGGAAGTAATAAGTCATTGTAAGACTTTCTCCATGTGTGTGTGTGTGTGTGTGTGTGTGTGTGTGTGTGTGTGTGTGAGCACATCCGTTTTTCTCTACTCAGATTTATTTTATGTCAGTCATTTAAAGGGGTACTACACTGGTTTTGTTGATTTAAGAAAGCATTGTATAACAGTATCAGCAGCTGTTCCTCTGGTCTCTCTGAGAGGAGAGCTTGTGTTGCAAACTGAGGAGAGGCCAACGTCAGTACTAAGCTGCGTCATGGGAAATGTAGGATTCAGTGTTTTTGGATGGTTGAATCATAGCTCAGACTAAAAGTAAGAATATGCCAGCTTTGATTTGGACTGTTCTGCCACAAAATGAGTTTCTTGTCATGCAGAGCCATCTACTGACTTCTATATGCAGTCCACATTTGTGTCTCTGCAGACACTATGCTCGGATAGAAGCGAGTTCTCCAAGCAGACCAGAAAGTAGTATAATAATAACAACTATGCAGATGACTGTGTGTGCCTCTGCAATGGAGTGTAAGGGAGGATTAAGTCTGTCAACTTTATTGAAGTGTTTAAAAGCAGTTGGAGTGGCCTTTTAACAGGAAATGAGTCCAGGGCAAACTGAGTTTAAGAGCAAACTGCTGACCCTGGTAGTCAAAGATTTTAGTGTGTGAGACCCAAATAAAACATATCATTGAAGGTAGAGTTAATATTAAAAGATCCTGTTATGGATGGTTACATGAGAAGATTGATAACACTCTCTTCAATTAAAGACCACAGCCAGCAGCCTCTTGACAGCTGGTCTGGTTAAAAAAAAACACCCACTAGCATCTCAAACTGTCATCAGTTAACATTTTCTGTATCTCAGTTCCTTCACCCCCACAAACACCAAAGTGTAAAACAAGTTACAGTGTCGGGTGCAGAGCCAGACTAGCCTTTAGCTTTTTCCTGTCTGTATGCTAAGCTAAGCTAACTTGCTACTGGCTGCATCAGAAAGGAGAGCAGTATGCAGCAGTGGAAGAGGTGTTCAGATCCTGGTGTAATAAAAGTACCAGTACCACAGTGTAAAAATACTCCGTTGCAAGTTAAACTCCTGCATGAAAAAAACTGCTTCAGTAAAATTATCCAAGTATGAGCAGTAAAGTGCAGTAAAAGTATGTAGGTACCACAAATATGAAAGTAAAAATACTGGTTTTGTCTCTTATGACATAATTTGGATAATAATACTGAAGCTCTGGTGTGTAATCAGCACGTTGTAGCTGCAACAGGTGGAGCTAGTTTGAAGTACTTTATTTACAGTATTATATTCAGGGACAGTAGATTAATCTGAGGGGGCATTACATTATAATGGTAGAGGAAATAAAAATAAAAAACAAAGTTCTGATTCACAAATCTGCTCTCAGTCTATGGACTTTTTCCTCTAATCTTTGATTTGATGAGATACAAGATCTTTTTTTCATCAACGATTTTTGGTTAATTTGTAAGTGAAACTGTGTTGTTTTTTCTAAAATAATGGTTTTATGGCCTCACAGCTAGAAGATCCCGGGTTCGCATCCCGGTTAGGACGCCTAGGATCTTTCTGTGTGGAGTTTGCATGTTCTCCCTGTTCTCTGGCTTCCTCCCACAGTCCAAAAACATGCTGAGGTTAACTGATGATTCTAAATTGTCCGTAGGTGTGAATGAGAGTGTGCTTGTTTTTTTTTCTCATGCGATAGACTGGCAGCCTGTCCAGAGTGTCCCCTGCCTTCGCCCGAGTCAGCTGGGATAAGCTCCAGCGCCCCCGCAACCCTACAGAGGATTAAGCGGTGTATAGATGATGGATGGATGGCTTTATGGAGCTGTTAACAACTCATCGATGACACGCTGCTTTTGTAAGAAGCGAAACAGGATGGAAACCACTGATTTTATCTCTGATTTCAAAAAATCATCTTAAAAGTAACCAAAGCTGTCAAACAAATGTAGTAGGGAGGATCAGATTTCTCTCTAAAATGTAATGGAGTGAAAGTATAAAGTGGAATAAAATATGAATACTTAAGTAAAGTACAAGTACCTTAAAACTGTATTTAAGTACAGTTCTTGTCGGATGAACTTTCCACAACTACTGTTTAAATCTTCTTTCTAAATCTCCGTAAGAAAACGAAACATCAGTATATTTTTCTAAACTATTAAACTATTTGTGTGAGATGTAAAAATCCTCTAATCAGATCCAGTTACTCTAGAGTTTCAGTTGGGGTACAATACCAACATCTAAATGTCTGTAGATGATCTGATTTATAAAACAAAGCGTTAAATTTGCTTTAGTTTACTGACACTATTCTTGTCCCTGTAAACTGCTCACATGGGACAAAGGCTTGCACACTCATGGGGGAACTGTTGCTTAGCAGATGGGGCCTCCTTTGCGTTGGTTCATGGCAACATCTAGCCTGAAACCATTTTTTAAAATAAGTCAACAACATATTTATGCAATCAGGACAAAAATAGCGGGTAATGTGCAATTTATGATACATAATAAGCATTTGTTTCATTAAAAACTGCCGTATAAGAAATGACAAGTTCTGAAGACGACGTGTAGATACCATCAATGAATGTGCTCTCCATGCAAATAAATGAACTCCTTTGCAGGTCAGAGATATCACTGTGATTGTAAAGAGAGAATGTGGCAGCGCTCCATCATTAGACGCTGTAAAGCAGATACAAGAGCCACTTACCGGCCGCACAGCCCTTTGATCAGAGCACACTTTCGACCCCGGTGCTTTCCTTATCCCACTCACACACAGTTCTCCTCATGTTGGTGCAGATCTCTTCCTGGCAGAGTGTCTTATTCCCCCTTCTGTGTACACATTAACCACTCAAGTTTCTATCTCGATATTCTGTATACGTGCCTGAGCTTGGTTTACTGGCAACCTCCTGTTGGACGGTCTGTCTTACCTGATTTTACTCGTCCTAGTCTACTCTGTCAAATTCCCCCATGAGGCATCTCTGTGGTTTGCTCAGCAGTAATTAAACCCTTGGCGATGTGATGGTAACCAGGACACACAAGACCGAAAATGACAGATTGGAGCCTCTTGATCGTGACTTACACTTCTCTACTTGCATATTATGTTGTTATAATTCCTCACAATCAGCATGTTGGAGTTGTGAAACAGCAAGTGTGAATTAAGGGTATTATTATTAACATCCTCACATTCTTCTTTGTTTAAGATGGGGGTTTAAAAAGGTCTATTAAATGAACATTTTAGGTGGGTGCATGATGAAAAATATATAGTTTATTAGTTACAGGAACAGAAGTGTGTCTGTTCAGAGGAGGAGGAAGACTCCTCTTCAGTGTAAACAGGTCAATTATTGACAGATGAAGAAGTCCCTATTTGCCCTGAGCAGGTGTGCTGGACATGTGGTTTCACTATACAAAGCAATAACAATGATATAAATTGATTTTTCCTACTAAAAAATGATTAATGGGCTTTGTTTTTTTTCTTGATGGGTTGAGAAAATTCTCACTTTCAGCCCCAAAACACACCGCTGGGTTTGATAAGCATGTTATCTTTTTTAAAAATAACCAAAATTATATCATTTATCAAAGCTAGAAACTGAAAAAAACAGAAAGAATACTTGGATATTCATCTTAACTAACTAAACTCAAACAAATCTAGACTTAAAATTGTGATATCTTATCAAAATCACCTATGGATGGTGGCATTGTCATCCTGAAAGAGACCACTCTACATGAGCAAAGAAACTGCTTGGGATTCAGAGGGTCATAGGTTCATATAAAGACCATTTTAGAAGGATACTTACATGGCCTTATGCAGATTGCCGGCTGCCAGAAGGAGCTCTTCCTTCCAAAAGATATTCCCTTCATTAGTGTGTTGATGATGGCAGCGGAGAGCACTATCAAACACAGCGATCAAAAATCTCCCATAGGTGTTCAGCTGGGTAGAGATCTAGTACTGCAAAGGCCATATGATGCATATTGTTTTCATTCTCATTAAACCACTCTGTGAGTCCTCGTTCCCTAAGGATGGTGGCATTGCCATCCTAGAAGAGACAACTCTTATCAGGCTTAAACTGCTCTGTATTGATTGACCCAAATACCCCCCACAGCATAACAGGACCACTGGACCTCCTCACTGAAGGAGTCAAGGGGTCAGTGTTTATAAATTTGAAACATTCTGGTTTAAACTTGGCTACTTTTGCTAAAGCTGGCTGCATCTTATTTCACTTTCTACTTTACCAGTAAGTCTTTATTAATGTTTTTATGCTTTTTCTTCTTTTAAAACATTTCAATACACTATATTAAGAACTTTCAAATGCCTTTCTGTATACTAAATATGCTGTACAAATAAACTGCCTCGCCATGTTGCCTATTTGTACAAGTGCTGTGCTCAGACAGAACCTGTTCTTCTAGTAGACAGTATGGAGATATTTTGTTTTTACTACACTGTTACTTGTAACTTGCAACTGCGATCCAAAGGAATAAAGATGAGTGATGTAGGTTTGTGCAAAGAAGATCATCGGTTTGTTTCCCAGACCAGTGGGACACTGACAGAGCAGCTCTTGCTCCTTGTGGTTTCCCTGCATAAAATTTTGACTTGTCATTTTTAAAAAAAAAAGATGAGTTACAAAAAACCATACATAGCTTTTTTCCATAGTGCATCCTAATAAGCCATGCTTTTTCCTTACTACAAGACCATAGAATATGATGGAAAAGGTTCCATATTTTCCACATATATGTTCTAGACTCAGCGCACATAAACTGAAATAGTTCAAGCTTTTATTTGTTTTAACTTTGATGATAACAGCTTAAAGCTCATTAAACCTCTTCCAAATCCATCTCAAAATACAACAGGATTTCACAGAGGGCCACAGAGATGTCAATCAAGGACCCCGAGACACTCCCACACAGTCCTGAGAAGAGGTCTAATCAGCTATTTAACTCAAAACACCGGCAAAGAGCCTTGAAGTTCTCAGTATGGTTGAGTATACACAACCATAATCATGGGGAAGACTGCTTTCTTAACAGATGTCCAGAAGATAATCATGGACATCCTGACTTAAAAGCACGTTGCTGAAAAGGAGTCTGTTCACAGAGTGCTGTATCAAAGAATAATAATGCAAAGTTAATTGGAAGTGTGGTAGGAAAAGGTGCATAAGCAAAAGGGATGAACACAGCCTTGAGACAATGGTCAAGAAAAAGGGATCAAAGAATGTAGGAGAGATTCACCAGCAGTGGACTGAGGCTGGAGACAGAACATCCAAATCCATCACACACAGACATTGTGGTTCTGGATGTCTCCAGCCTCAGTCCATCGAGATCCAACATGCACAGACATGTCCGGGAAATTAGCTTTTTTTCTCTCTTACGATCTGAGAAGCAGCAGGAGTACTGAGTCATGTCCAGATGTCTTCTACACTGAATGTACTCTGTGAAAAAAAGCTAACTGCCAACAGATCTCTCACTTAACCTTCTCTGAAAAAACAGTGGCAGTAAAAATACGCACCTATGTCCCTCTATCCCATTCTCTGACTACAATATCTCTTAAACACCTAAAGGGAATGTCTTTGTATTTGATAGAAACATGGACTAACAGGGCGAAATGTTGCAAAAGGGTGGTTAAAGGCCAAAGTCACCTTGACCTCCCAACAGTGCAGGTATACACCGATCAGGCATAACATTATGACCATCTGCCTAATATTGTGTCGGCCCCCTTATGTGCTCAAAAATGCTCTAAACCATTGAACATGGACAAGAGGACCTCTCAGGGTGTCCTATGGGGTCTGGAACCAGGACGCTGGCACTGGATCCTTTGGGTGCTCTGGCTTGTACAGTGGGGTCTCTGTCAATCAAACTTGTTCCACTGCATCCTGTTGATGCTTGATCACAATGGGGTGTAGGAAGTTTGGAGGTCAAATCAACATGTTGGGCCATTGTCATGTTCCTCAACATGTTCCTGGTTGTTTTATGTTTTTTTTCCATGTGGTGGGGTGCATTTTCCTGCAGGGGTAGACCAGTGACATTTGGGATTTCCATTAGCATGAGGGAGTGTGCTTGTTGTGGGACAATGTTTATTTGGGTGTCTAAGTCTCATCAACACGGATGTTAAAATCTAAGGTTTTCCAGTAGAACAGCACATAGTACCAATATGATCAATGTTATTCACTTCACCTGTCAGTGGTCAGAATGTTGTGGCTGATCAGTGTATAGTTCAGGCATTTCTGTTCCATGTTCCTTGTTTCTACAGTCTTTTCCTTCAACCTTCTGTCTGTTGTTTGTCCCTGTTTGCCCTCTCTGTGTACCTGTTCCACTTCACAGGCCTTCACCTGACACACCTGACAATCATCAACTAGTCACAGTACTTGCAAACTGATTGACCACATCAAAGCGATCAGTCGGCCATCAGCGAACACGCGCCACACACTTCAAAATTTCCATGCTAGTCACTCACCAGCAACAGCTCCATCATCTTTGGATTCTCATGCCTACTTTTTCCCTCTCTATTACAATAACTGTCTGCAATAAAACATGTCAAACTGTGCAACTAGTGAAACACTATTTAAAAAATAATTATCTCAAAATCACATACCTCACTAAAGTAAAGCGGTTTCACTGGAAACTCATCCATGACCTTTTTGAGGGACACAAAATATCTTTCAGGTTAAAACTTGTATTTTGTGTGACCAAACATCCTTACAGTAAGTTGCAGGGGGAAATAGCGGGAAGGCCTGAAAAGAAAAACAAAAAAAGACTGAGAGAGAGAGAGGGAGGGAGAGAGCACTTGTGAGTTTGCGATTGTTGGCTCAGATTCCAGCGGAAATCACCATGAAAGGAGTTCAGGCTGGAACAACTGATAGGAGGAGGAGGGTTATGTGGGGATTTCTAACAGGGAAGAGCTGACGTCACCTACACACACCCAGAGTGTCAGCGAAGGCGGGGAGGGGTAGGACATCTGAGATAAAGTTACACAGAAAGTAAAAACTTATAACAAGGGACACACTTTTCTGGCAGCTGGAAAAGGAATGTAGAACAATATAAAATAACCACTTTTGAATGTTTATTGAAGGATAGATAGATAGATAGATAGATAGATAGATAGATAGATAGATAGATAGATAGATAGATAGATAGATAGATAGATAGATAGATAGAGAGAGAGACAGACAGACAGACAGACAGACAGACAGACAGACAGACAGATAGATAGATAGATAGATAGATAGATAGATAGATAGATAGATAGATAGATAGATAGATAGATAGATAGATAGATAGATAGATAGATCTGTTACAGAACCAACATTTCTCTAATTGTATTTACTATTAGAAATACTTTCACAGTATTAAACTTGAATTTAACAGTTTCATCTATTAAATAAAAATATTTGTAAGATGGCAATAAATTTGTATTTTAACAGTCTTTTATGTCTAAAAAATGTCCATGTACTTTTTTAAAAGTGAAATTTTATGTTTATTCATATGTTAAATGCTATTTTACATTAGACATGAAAATTCTGTATTTTTTGTAAATTTATATTTTCATGTATTACGCAAGAAGAAAAACATATTTATAAATATTTATTATATTTTTTATTATTTTATTTTGTATTCATTATTATTATTGTTGTTATTATTATTATTATTATTATTACAAAGGGATAACTTGATTCTATCTGAAACTATTTTTTTACTGAATAAGAATAAAACTTTTTGACATTTTCAATAATGCTAATCATTTTTTAAAATCCCAATCCATCATTTAGTCATTATTATTATTATCTTGAAAGTGTGTGTTGTTATGTCTTGCGTCAGCTTCAATCAGTGTCTCTCTGTGTGTGTGTGTGTAGGAATGAACAATCTACACACCCACTGTGACGGAACACAGTGGGTGTGTGGACGTGTGTGAGCTCCACGTCCTGATGTCACGGCTGGTTTCATTGCATCACGTGTATTTGGATTTTGGTGACTCACAGGTTGTGTTTATGTGACTCAGATCTGTTGCCAGGTTAAAAGAGTCCCTCCTATTCGGGCGGATTTCCCCACACCCTGATTTATAAACCCGAGCGGCTCCTTTCTGACTCCATTCCATCCTAGACTATCCACCATCCGACAGCAGCATGTGCTCAGAGATCGAGTGCGGGGTTTGTTACCGGACCTACAACGCGGCTCGCCGGTGTCCCCGGGAGCTCCACTGCAAACACACCTTCTGTGAGAGCTGCCTCCTGGCTCTTTCCCGACCCCTGAGACCCGCCGAGGGGCATCAGGGAGCCGACAGGTTCATCGTCTGCCCGCTGTGCCGACACACCACATCCATCTCCGGGGAGCGGAGGCTGAGAGCCCAGCTGAGGGTGGATGAGTGCGCCCTGGAGCGGCTGGTGGCGGCGGGAGTCCTGGATCAGGAGGACGACGACGATCTGGAGGAGGAGGAGGAGGAGGAGGAAGGCGGCCAAGTTCAAGAGGAGGAGGAAGCGACGCTGCCCGGGACTCCAGGCGAGGAGGGCGACTCTGACGCCGGCTCCAGAGGTGGGCGTCTCCGCCGGTCTTGGAGGAAAGTTTGGCGGACGATCAGCGGCAAGAGCGCACGGCGGGGCACAGAGAGTAAGTAGCAGTGGTTTGTGAAAAGTAGGTCACAACAGGTTTAAAGTAAAACCACAAGGTAGGTGTGACACAGCATGAGGGAGTGACGACAATGTATTCTGTCCCACTAATCAAAGCTTTTATTCTTATTTGGCTATGAAAATAATTTCCTAAATCAAATGATGGGATTTCTCTCTGTCAGCTGTTCCCACATTTACTCAAAAACGTTCTCTGTCACGTACAGCAGCCCAATGTGCAAGTTTTACTCACTAAAATAAGTGTTTACAGAAGTAATGCCATCAGTAGTTTTGTTGTTGATCAATAAATTCCATACAAAGTGCAGTAAATTGGAAAAAAAAACTATATCAAATCAGTATTTGGTGTGACCACCCTTTGCCTTTAAAACAGCATAAATTCTCCTTCGTGCACTTTCACAGTTTTATAAGGTGCTTGGGAGATTGTTTCAAGCATCTTAAAGACTTTGAGAAAAAATAAATTAACTCAATAAAAGAATCTAAACCTCTAATGGACCCAAAACCAGTGCTGTATATCATCTTGTATCGCCCCTTATTCCAAGATGCAGTCATCCTAATTTCTAACAAGCAACTGAACACATCCAGAATAGCTCTAATTGATCTATTACAGGACCCAAATAAGAACCCAACACTTTATAATTTAAAAAAGTACCTTTTTTCTGATTTGTTCTCTTTTCTTTCAGACAACTGTATGACCAGTGAGGAATTCAGCAGCCTCGCCATGATGTCCTTGTTGTTCTGAGCAGCATCCAGTCCCAGACACCCTGCATAATGTGACACTGTATTTATTTCCAATGGCTCACCCTCCCGACATGGACTTGATGATGATGATGATGATGAAACCTTGCTGGCAAGACACATGGGCGCAGTCCACATGATGATGTAATGGAATGTTTTTCAGTTTTCTACTCGCTTGTTGAAATGATGGTGTAGCTGTTGCATTCAAATGAGAAAGCAAAAAGAAGAAAATCCATTTTCGGCCTCGTGATGCACAAGTGTATTTGTTTAAATGAATGTATTTATTTGTATTTTTATATATATATTAAAAGAAAAATAAATGTTATTTTTTAAACTCATTTTGAAGCTGTGTGTGTCTGCTTGATGAATTTCAGATGTGTGTGCATTATAAAAAAACTGAAAATAACAGCGTGGCTCGGGCCTGTGTGTGAACGAAATACAGTTAAAATGACACCTGGCATCTAGTCTAGGCCAGATTAAAAGCAGGCAAAATGATCAAAATGACCAAAATGGGGGGAGGAATGAGTGGAATGGGCTAAAACAGAAGCACTATCTTCACCAAGTGCTCCAGGAAGTAGGTTACCTGAGGCCAGGTGAACAGCATTGCCTGCAATCAGACTCCCAGGCAGCAGCAGAGCAGCAAACCCCCTCCAGTAAAACACATACCACTTACTTTAAGGTCTGTTATTGACAGATAGGCAGAAGCTGTCAATCATGTTAGGCTGTTTTGCTCTCTACCTAAGGTAAATACTATATATATTTTTAGCTTTTTGCACATTTATTTCTAATATTTGAAATGCAAAGGTAATTATTTGTAATGGTATTTTAATTAGCATATGTTAAAACAATGCTCCTGGGTGTGTTTCTCTCCCTGCAGACTCTTTGTCTTTGTGCTGATGTGTGCAGCTGTCGTTCTGCTTATCATGTGTTTGGATGCTGCAAGAGGTGAGCACATGCAGGCCAGTGTCTAGACCAATACTGCCGGGTCTGCAGTTTCACTGAGCCACAGCTCATCTTAACGGCTGGCTGAATAATGTCATGAGGCGTGTGTCGGCTGATTGGGTTAGATGGAGAATGGCATGTTTGTGTGCATGAAGCTGCAGCTGGTCGTTTTAATAACAGCAGAGCAGGCGTTTTCTCTGGCATGTCTTTAACTGGGCAAGCCAGAATTATGTTTCCTTTTGGGAATTTAGATGTGTTTTTTATTTGAAGGAGATTAAAGCAAATTTATTTAATCCTTAGACAGTCATTTTGGATTGTGTACATGTGTAACAAAATTAGAGTGTAAAAAATGAATTTTAATTGCAATGCATTAAGCACTATGAATAAAAAAAACACAACTCAGATTTTTAAAAGACATATTTTTTTTTATCTAACCCAAATTGTAAGCAATGTGAATGTATTTTGCCGGCACAGTAGCATTTCATCATACTTTCTTTTATTGTTTCTGTGCAGCCAGTCCTATAATAATTAAACAGCACAATGGAGTGAAGCACAATGTCCTGAGACGACTGCACGCTACACACAACCAACATCAGCCCCTTTCCACTGGTCTGCTGTCAACAGAAACTGGGATTAACAGAGAAACTGGGACACGTGGGAATGACAGAGAATCCCTGTCAATCATTGACCGCCAATCAAACTCTTTACAGTTTACACAAGGTAGCGTCGATCACTATCAAAACAGCCCAGATAACAGCCAATCTGGAGTGAGAATAACCAAAGTGCAGCGAGGTCACAGAACAGGTGGAGTGATGCCAGCCAGCAGCATTTTCACTGGTCACGTTCAGCACGGAGGCTTTGACACACGGCAGTCCACAGAGAATGACTACACTTCCTCTCAGAGGGTGGCTCAAGCTGCAGATTCTCATAATTCATACTCAGTGATCATTAGACGACCATCTCCGAGCTCTGCTTTTTCACGAATTTGGGAAGACAAATATACTCAGAAACCTCACAGTGAAGTAAAACATGCTAGAAGTGACTCCACAAAGACGGATGAAGCGACATCTGTTGGAAAACTCTTTGATTCTTCTCTTTTTCCATCCCAGACCGGTGGATACAGGAGTGATCTACCACCAAGAGTGCATTACAGTGGCTATAAAAAGACAAATGAGCTTCTTGCAGTCGGGGCACCGAGTACATCAGGCGGGATTCAATCAAGCAAATTTCTCAGCCTCACAAGTCGCACAGCCCCTCGTGCAACATCAGTCAGCAACAGCTTGGACGCCTCTGTTATTAACAGAACCCCAAGCCTGGACAAAATGACACCATCCATCACAGATTTCTCCCAGGGGCCGGACTCAGTGGGACGCAGTGAGACACTAAGACACAAAAAGGTCCAGTCATATCTCTTCAAGGACTCCCACAACTCAGTGACAGGAGATGGACGAGAAGCTTTAAGTGGACTGAGCAGTGCCACCTTAATGCCACATAGACCTTCTGGGCCACAAATTTATAGCAGATTTAGCTCGAATTTCAAAGAGTCACACAGAAAAGACCTAGCCAAGCAAGATAATGCCAATCTATTGTATCCTAACATCAATGAGGCTCAGTATGGTGGTCAGACACAAAGGTTGACCAATTATCAACCAGTCTCCAGCTTATATACTCCCCTGCACATCAGGCCACAATCGCCCACTCAAGTCTCCTTGCATCCTGCTTCTCTAAAGGGCCAGTTTATGCAAAGCTTAGTCTCAACACCTCATGCACATTCCTCGGATGCCACCAGCAGTGGAGAGAAATCTGTTCCAGGAGGAATGACTGCGACTGCAAGAGAGTCTACACACAAACAGGGATGGTCCACGAAAAGCATTTATGGCTACAGGGGGGTTGAAAATCCTCTAGGGCATTCTGTCAATGAAAAAATCAACTCTCAACAATACCGTTTTGATAAAGGAAGGAATTATAAGCTTAAAATTGCAAATACATACCCCTCTCTGTCGCCAAAGTATAGCTTTGGCCAGAGAGCAACGACTACTACTACTACAACACCAGTAAAACCTGAGTGGAGACCCACAGATTATTCTTCACCTTCTCCTGGTATCTTAAATGGCATTCAAATGACAACAGTTCCCACTACCAGGCCGTTCACATCACGCTTTCAAGACATTCAGCATCTGCTGCCTCAAAGTGATGCCAGTGTGGACAGACACCCCAACCACAGACAATTCACAATCTACAAAAGAATGTATAGTCTGAAAGGATTTGGCAGTCGACCACTCGAGGGAGCCAAAACTTTAGTTCAAGAACCAGACAAGTCTGCTGCTCTCCATCAAGGTTTTGAAGGTTTAAATCTACGGAGATCACAGACCTGGAAACCGAAAATCATCAGATGGTACAATCGAACAGGTAAAGCAGAGCCAGATATGAAAAATGTATCCACAGTAAGGGAAAATGAGATAAGCAGTAAGGAAGTTAAAACCCATCTAAAGACTGTAGGAAGCACCCAACCTGTCACCAGATTTACACCTGACAGCAGAGCCCACCCTTTTCTAGGATTTAAGTCTGTTAAAAACAGAACAGCACAGGCTCACAACAAAACGCACTGGAAATACCCAGAGCAACGTCTTGCTTCTGTCCCTTCAGCTCATCTCAGATCCGCAGGAGGCCTCAAACTTGTCCCCAGCCTGACGTCGGAGCCAAGAACGCCCAACAAAAGCCAACCAGTTGCAATGAAGGCAATCCTACTCAACTCTTCCACCAGAAGCGTCGTGAGGGGCAAACGTGTGAGGGTAAAACACAGAAACAGCCAAAAACTAACTGAGTCTAATGTCACCAACAACACTGGACATGTAGTCATAGTCAGGCTGCCCAAGCGGCCCGCCAACATTAAAGCCATCACATATGCTGACATTCTTGGAAGTGCTTCGTTCAGTGGTGTCAGAGCTACAAACCAGACACCAGTAGCACCACTTGATGACAGTCATTTTCCAAACATGACGGCTACAACCAGGCAACAAGTAACGGTGGGTCACAGGGCTTTAAACTCTCACGATGGTGAACACGGTGTGAAAAACATGAGCGGAAGTCCTGAAGCAAAAGCTGAAGAAGAGAGAGAAGATTTCAGCAGTGTCGGCAAAAAAGCCAACGACACAATGAAAACATCCGATTTTTTACTACATGATGAAGGAAGTGGAAGTGGAGGCTTTAATCTGTCTGACGTTTTATCAACTGACAGAGGAAGTCTGGTGCTTGGTGAAGATTTGTTAGAGCTCGATTACCTACGAACATCTACTGGGAACATCTCCTTCAAGTCAATGAAACTGTCTGGTCCAGATAAGCAATAGAAGTGTGTTGGAAGTGTTCTACGGCTGGAACACTAACAATAAGATAACTTGTGATTGTGATCTTGTGCAGACAATTAAAAAAGTCTTTGTAAGGAAAGCCTGCCTGCTGCTTTGGAACATTGTCCAAATCTGTCTCAGAGCGTTTTTGCTCATAAATAACTCCTTTGAGGTTGTAATTGGTTTGCAGAGATAATGTAATATGTTGGACATACATCTTCTGCATGTCCTCTGGTTGCCTGGAAACCGGTCATTGGCAAGAAAACATCTGGGATTTGCAAGACAGTTTTCACACTTGTGTTTTCATACAAATCAAAAGACATATAATGTGTTAATTAGTGAGCTCTCAAGGTGCCGATAGGTGAGTTGTATTAGCTTTAAAGAGGGTTAAGTGAGCCGTTTTCCCTTGATTAAGTTCTGCATGGCAATGTAAGATGATTAGCTGCTGTAATCTCAATCTTTCCAAGAAAACAGACAGGCCCATTTCTTAAAATGCTGCACTGTTCCTTTAATACCACCACTGGATAATGATTTGTGACACCCCCAAAGAGGTTGAACTAGAGGCAAAGGTTTATCAAATGATCAGACATAACAAGAAGATGTGTAGATTTCTGCCAAATAGGAAAACACGGACTCGCTGTCTTAACTGTGCACAGACCAGTCATGCTTACAGTCATGCACCCAAAGGCCCATCCTGACTCAGGAAAAACCCTGCACCCATAATCTATTAAGACGAATGCCAGTAAAGACACAACATCAAACTGGTGAGAATGTCATGTGGCTTTCTCTCCTCTGTGACACCTGGAAGCTGGATGACACCCTCCCTGTTCTGATTATTTAGTTTTAAATGTCCGTACTCCTAATCTGATGTGTTGCTCTTCCGTACACACAGCATCTACTGGTTGTATTCAGTTACTCTTCATGAGGTTTGTTTCTTTTTGGACTAAGGATCTAAAGACACATGGTGCTGTATCCTGTAAAGATTGTAAACTCCCTTGAGGTGAATCCACGATTAGTGGTAACAGCAGTGGCTGATTTAAAGGGGAATGAGGGGGTAACCAACACCCCTTAATAGCAAAAAAGACCATGATGCATCCCCCATCATAACCTGTTGGTTGGTGGTGTGAAAGCTGTGAAAACTGACTTACCAAAACACAACTTTCACCAAATATGGACTAAAATACCGACTCAGTGGACAGGGGATTCTATAAACTCATACTCAGCTGTGTGATTGATACAAATCAGCAAAGACAAAACTGTATTCAGTCACTGATCTTTAGCGGTTTAAGACTAGACACCTGTACAAGACAATGCAATGCAAGCGAAATCACTTTAAGCTGTACAAGACGGGAAAAAAACATTCTCAATCCATTAGCTATACCTGCCTTACCCTGTGGAGTGTCGTGGACAGATGATGATGTGTGAAAGGCAGGTTCATAAGCCAATTAAAAATTACCGCTTAACCACAATGCATCTCTTTGGACTGAGAGGAAGCTGAAGCACCTGGAGAAAACTTATGCAGGTACAGGGAGAACATGCAACTCCACACAGAAATGCTCCATTCAACCAGCAGGTTGAAACCCAGGAACCACCACTGTGCCTTATTATACTGAATAGCAACATATGGTCCAGATTTCCTTAGTGCTAAGACACTTGATGAATTAGTCCCTCAACACGAAATGGATCGCGCCTGGAATCACTTTTCAAACAAGAGTGTTATATGTTTTCATAAAGTTTTTCTTGTTTTAATTGATGGAAACTAAACATTTTTAGGTTTCTGACATTTTTATTGTTTCCTGGCAGTTAAAAGACAGAATGTTTAATCAGTGAATTGAGAAAATATCCATCAGATTAATGAGAGTAATCATCAGTTTTAGAGTCTGCTGTTATCATTACTATTAGCATGAATTATAGAGTTACTTGTCTAGAAAGTAAATGAATTGCAGAAAGGAGAAAGACTACAGGTGGGAAAATGATTTAACTAATAGATCTCACCATAGCTAAATACCTACATCAAGACAATTATTTTTTGTATTACAAGTTTTCTGAAATTTGGGATACATTTTAAATGTGCAAATTAAGTATCATATATCTAACAACCCTAATTTGCATTAACTTCCAGGACAGAAATATGACGACTGGATAAAGCCACCTCCAAATTTCTTGTTTCATTTTGCTGATGTAGGTTTTTACAAAGTGGATTTTGGATATCTCTTTTTAACATTCCATAAAACAGAAAATACAGTCAGCAGTTTTTTGGCTATGTTTTTAGAAATAAAAAATGTATTTTGTGTGTATGTACCTTTTAGAGCAACAACAAATAATCTCACCTAATTGCATAATCAATTATTCAGTTGAAGCAGCTTTTTTAGGAGGATAAAAAGTCAATATTCTTTATATATATAAATACACCGATCAGGCATAACATCATTACCACCTGCCTAATATTGTGTTGGTTCCCCTTATGTGCTCAAAAATGCTCTGAACCATTGGGCATGGACAAGAGGACCTCTCAAGGTGTCCTATGGGGTCTGGAACCAGGACATCAGTAGTGGATCCTTTGGGTGCTCTGGCTTGTGCAGTGGGGCCTCTGTCAATCAAACTTGTTCCACTGCATCCTGTTGATGTTTGATCACAATGGGGTGTAGGAAGTTTGGAGGTCAAATCAACATGTTGGGCCATTGTCATGTTCCTCAAAATGTTCCTGATTGTTTAATGTTGTTGCCATGTGGTGGGGTGCATTTTCCTGCAGGGGTAGGCCAGTGACATTTGGGATTTCCATTTGCATGAGGGAGTGTTCTTGTTGTGGGACAATGTTTATTTGAGTGTCTAAGTCTCATCAACATGGATGTTAAAATCCAAGGTTTTCCAGCAGAACAGCACATAGTACCAATATGATCCATGTTATTCACTTCACCTGTCAGTGGTCGGACTGTTGTGGCTGATCAGTATATATATTGTATGTAAATTAGGTTATGAATAATACGTAAGTATGAAGAAGCCCCTCAGGAATAAAGCTGTAAAGTTTGGTGTATGTAAGTTTTACTGAAGTGGAAATTTCTGATTTAGTGTTGGAGAAAAAAACACCTTGAAAGATATGTATCATAACTGAAATCCATTCATCACAGAGAAGAATTCTATCAAATAAAAACAACCCACAATCTCAACATGTTTTCTTGCATTTAGTGTCTCACTTTAAATATCTTTTACTGATATCGCCTCTACGTCCTCCCATTGTTTCATTCAGTGTGGTTAAAGACAATCATTAGGACAGTCATGACAAGCAGTTTACTGGAACGATGAGGAATATTTGGAAATACTTTTTTGCTTTAAATCATGTCTGGTGATGCAGTATTTTTACTAAAGGATGCCCTCCAGCTCTGACCTCAGGTCCCCGCTGGGAGAAACTGAGAAAACAGAGGTCAAATGTGACTTCCTGAGCGAAACGTCTGCCTCATTTGGCAAATGATTTGCATAATAAAATGTCAAGAATAAAAAGGGGGGGGGGGGGAACGAGCCAAGGTCATCCTGGAGGCTTTTTATAAATTGTCTGTATTCCCATTCCTTGTGTCCTCATTCCCATGCCGACAGTGGCTATTCAGCGTGCTGACACAGATTTTCCATCTCCTCTTTCGAGCTTACGAGCACGGTTTCAGCCTGCTGGTCTCAGGGTTGACGTGCTATGAGGTGGAAAAACTGGATCTTCTTCTCATTCTGCCAAAACCACTGATAAGTACATGCGGTGTAATTGAAATAAAACCCCAAGTATTTATGATTTTGCTTTCTCTAGATTTGGACCATAAAAGAAATACAGACTATAAAGAAATATGTTTATTAGCTGCGAACATGAGGATGTGCTTTTCATTATGTTGCTAATCTCATCTGTCTTGTTCACGGTAACTGAATTTGCGGTGGATGTACAGCGACCTGATGTACATTTTGAGAAAGAGCACACATCTCCCACTAGATGGCGTGACTCATCCACTTTAATATGCCACGTGTGACGCAAACAGCAACACTGCAGTTTTAACTTAAAAGCAAAAGGAGTTTACAAAATCAAATCAAACCATTATGTGGTGATTTTAAGCTCTGAACACTGAGCAAATTTATCGCCTCTGCTTCCATATTTTATCAGTCAGGCTATCAAGCGTTCAGTTTCAGGGGCGCTGGGTCCACACCAAACCCAGATCACAGCTCCTAGCAGGTCCATTCACACCACCTGACCTCCAGCTCCACCTAAATACCAGTTCTTGTCCTCAATCTACAAGCTAGAAGGGGCCCCAAAGCGAATAGAAGGCGGGAGGTTTTTTTTTTCTCGAGGGGATCTGCCAGTCAAACTTAAACACATTGTACATTGGATTAACGCCCCCCACCACCACCACCCAATAAATACCCGTGGAAAATGGAGCCGACCACTTTCCCATAGAGCTGAAAGGTATTAAGGTGATATGATTGTTTGATGTTATGTTGTGAGGTTCCCGTGTGCCGGCATGTCAAGGCGTTGGCCTGCCGGCTCCTTCAAAGTTTCCCTCTTTCTGTGCTGCCTTTTGTGTGGCTGAGTGTTGGTGTGTCAGGTTCACACAATGCCTTCTTTCCCCGAGTGTGTGTCTGTAATATTCCCTGTATGTGTGTGTGTGTGTGTTGATCACAGACAGCGTGGTGTTCTCTTGCAAAAGCTGGCCCCCCCCCTCCCTCCTCTCCTACTGTGAGGGGAATTCTGTACCATGTGTCTGCGGTTTTCAGGGAGCTTTCAAGGAAAATAAAGCACAGAGGCCTCTCAGTCCCCCTCCCCACCACCACCACTCCCCCAAAACGCCCTCACCTCCCTCCCTCCTTCCTCCTCCTCCTCCTTCTTTTTCTTCTCGTTCCCCTTCTCGTTTTCTCTCACTCACTCACTCCATCTGCCACTTTTTTTCTTGCAGTTTCCACCAGCCAGGCAGCGACGGAGTGGCCGAGCTAATTTCGTCCCGCAACACAGACAAATCCATAATCATCATCAGAGGAAGAGACAGAGAAAGGGAGAGAGAGAGAGAGAGCGTTAGTTGGTTCGAGGGGAGGGAGGGAGGGAAAGACAGAGAAAGGCTTTTTGTTTGGCTAAGTACACTATGTGAAAGTGGGGGCGGTGAGGAAAAGAGAGCTGGAAATACATTAGAAAATGGTTGCGTCGGCTGTGGCATCTGTGGCTCAGATGACTTCACATGCCATGCAGTGGACGAACTCGAGCATCAGATCCATTCAGTTTGACCCTGACTGTGTGCGTGAAGTAACTTTATGGAGTCTATAGTGGATCACTTTTCCCAAAAAGCCTCTATGGAAGGTTTAAGGCAGGGAAAAGAAAGAATGAAAGTTGGGAGGATTAGGAGGAGCAGCTTGCAGTGTCATGACTGCAATCAAGGGCTTTATGATGGGGAAATAATGACAAGGAAAACACAAAACCTGGCCCTAGACAGCTCTCAATCACTACAGATTCACTTTCTGCATGTCTCGTGACACAAAACCTACATTCCTGGGTGAGTGTAAATGACAAGGAGGAAGCAATTTAGGAGCATAGAGTAGTGCCGACATTAACATTCCCACATCTGCTATGAGAACAAAAGCTACGTCCGTGTCCTACATCCAGAGAGCTTCCTGTGGCCTGTGCCATGGAGGAAGTCATAAAGACAGGAAGACTTCCTGTATCGTTGCCAACATACAACGGCACGAACCGTACGTGATCCCAAAGGCCAGGGACCAGTGATGTAAAACCAGAAAAATAGCACTCTGAGCCTCATCAAAGACGCCAATGCATATATCTGATGGGGAATTTATGCCACTCCTTTGTTACACAGCTGTAAGACACATTTTCACTGCACTTAAAAGATGCGTAAAGGCTCTGAAGGGGATCTGAGACTAAGGGGTTTTCATGAAATCACTGTAATTTTCAGAGATTCAATCAATACATTCAATAACTTTGTCTTATGTCTCATAATATTAAATAGACTATACAGGAAAACTACACCCCAGTACAGCATGCCATGGTAGAGAATATAAAGCTTTAAGCAGATTAATCAATTTTAAAGGGCAAAAGTTGCGTAAATTGTTGCATTGTATTAAAGAACGCCCAACTTTTTTGGTCCCAGTACTTACACAGAGTACTAGTCGCTATAAGAAAGTTGTGATTGTTCTTCCTGCGTTACGTATGTTTTTGTGACCGTGCACAGAAGAAAACTTCACACTCTGAGTCAGTCAGCAGCCAGGGTGACCCAACCTCCATGTCGAGGATCAACATTAGTTATGACAGTTGGGAAACAACCATTTTCACAGTGGAGCAGCTCGCAGTTTCCATGACCGCATGGGGTGCATCAAGTCCAGCGCAACAGAAGCATGCAAGCTGTTTTCTTCAACTTCCAGGTGGTGCTGCATCAGGAATTCTTCCCCCAGGGTCGGACTGTCAAGGCAGAGTTCTACTGTAACATCTTAGGGTGTCTGAGGGAGAAGATTCAGAACAAATGGTGCTTGACATGTTTACGGGAAAAGACTTCCATGGAGCATTATGAGCAATGCAGGAGCGCTGGGAGTAGTGTATTGCTGCATACACTGGGCAAACATTGGGCTAGCACTTTGATGGGGATGATGGGCCCAGTGTAAATCAGATTCAGTTTTTGATTTTTATAGGTAGTCTTGGAACTTTTTAATCCTGCAAAATAAATGTAAAATATAATTTCAGTCAAAAAAACTAACTGCAGTTTCAAAATGACAGTCTCTACAAAAGTGAGCATATATTGATGTTTAAAGTGCACATTTCATCAGTAATCAGTAAAATTCACCAAATCATTCAAATTATGGATGTTCACTTGAGAATTTTGTTAAGCACTTAAAAGCTGACACCTCTGGAAACTTTATCTGTACATGAAGATTAAGTGATATGATCAAAGCTCCAGAAGAGCTCCTACATACCGTAGGCTTTGTGGTTATTGTACTGGATTAATTCACATGAGACTGTACAAATATTCCAGCCGTGTTTAAACAAATATGGATATGGAGTCAATTTCTGCCGCCATTGAAACCACAGGTGCATGAAGGTGTGATTGCATTATCTACACCTGAGCTGGAACACAAGGATACAGTATCACAGACACACACAAACAATGAGGAGACGATACTCTGCCGGCTTCGACACAACAGGCTCACCTGTTGGCCTCTGGCCAGCACACCTCTATGCTATTGAACTCCGTGTCCCTCTGCCTTGGCTCTCATCCAGGCATCCCTCCTCTGCTCTCTTTCACTCCTTTCTTGACCAGAGATGTTGTCACCACAGCCGAGGGAGGCATTGTCGCTGCCTGTCTCCACGACAACCAGATGGCAGCTGTGCACATTCTCTCCTTATCTGAGAAAAGTACTGATAGCACTCTGAATTTCCATCTATGTCCATGCAAACATTAATAAGAATGAGAATGTAGGTCAGTTTACAGTGTGCCTGCCTTCTTTTCACATCACCAAGGTGAGTAAAAGCACCTGAAGTATTTTATTTTCCCTGCACATCCAAAACAAGAGGATTCAGTCCTTCACTAAACCTGGATTATTTGAGGAAAAGCATCAAGCATGTTTAAAGTCAGCCACTGAATCAGGAGCTTTTCTTGTGAGTACAAAGAGAGATGTCTGCTGAAACTGGCAAACTAACCGGCCTTAAAAAAGTAGGACTTGTAATCCCCCGGGGCTCACTTTAAGATGCACGTGAACAAAAGTTAAGAGAACACGAGCCATAAAGAGAATTAATGGGACAGCGAGGCAACAGCGTAGGTTTCAGCATCCTTCAGGTGCAGGTGTGGGGGCATCTTCTGTCGCACAGGTGTCGCCAGGCTTTTTATTGTCCACACACACTTTATTTTTCAATGAGGACAGTAAAAGCCTGCGCAGGTGCAGGCCTGGTCTGTGTGGGCTCTCATTCCTATTAATTCCTGTGGTGCGACAGTCAGCACACAATCACACCCGGCTTGGGTTGAGTTACTCGGCCATCTGTGCACGAGGATGATACGAGATCCCATACATGTTGGCAAAAAGGAGAAAGACGGGCGCAGATTTATCATGCCACAAAAGGCTTTTTTAATCAAAGCGAGTGCTGAGTGAGAGGGTAGTATCAAATAAGACAGAGGGAGGTATTTGAGCTCACCCAGCAAACAGCATGTCGGTCAAATTCCCGGTAAGACGAGTGATTAACTCTGCTGGCGAGCTGCCAATCTCGAGTGCAAACGATCTTATCAATGGGAGTGGTGAATGTGACGAATGCAGCTAAAAAGGCCTTTGCGGATAACACTCAGGCTGTTTTCTTTTCCACATTATAGTGTGACATCTGCGCCGTGGTTGTCTGAGCGCATGTGAGTCAAAGACGGCGAGTGTGTGTGTGAGGGGCGCTGCATGCAGATGTTCATCACACTTGCCCACGACCCCCCAGTTCAGTAGCTCCGTTGTTTTTCTGCTTTTTTTTAAACAATTATCCCCATTACATCACTCAAAACTCAGCAACCAGCCACAGAAATAAAAGAAACCACAAGTGTTTTTGTTGTATGACTTTTTTTTCCATTTAGTCAGATTTTTTTTTTTTTTTCTCAAGCAACATAAGTAAAACTGTCTACATCAATGGCAAAAAAACCTCACAATATTCCCATTCAGTACCATCCCTCAGGGGAACAGGAGGAATCGACGAAACAATTCAGAACAGCAGCAGCACTTTTTCTGCACATTTGATGAACACGACTAAACTCGCTAACAATGCATTGAATTAAATCATACAGCCACTTAAAAACTGCTGAACCCCCGTTTGCCTGAGTTCTCCCGAAGAATTCTTGATTCACCACGGTGCGCGGCTGTGACCACCCCACGTTGCCACAGGCAGCCGAGGAAGAAGACTGCAGGCGGTTTGACAAAGCAAAAATTCCAAAAAAAAAACAGTTCATGAGATGCTCCGAGCTTGAAGGGGGAGGCTCTAAATGGCAGGATAATAATGTCCGCTTGTTAGGATTGAAAGTCTGTTTGTGCACTTTCTTTCTACACTACAAGTACCTTCAAGCATTTGTGTTTTGGCTGAGTGACATGAGAACATCTCCAAAATACATTGGAAACATTTGAATTCGCCAACATGTGTTTGCCTGCGAGTCTGCTGGAAAACAGATGCCTCGGATTGTCAAATCTGGTTTGAAGTCCCAATTGTTTTCTCTCCACCTCTGAATTAGTGGCCACTATTAGGGACAATTCCAACAGCGGATCCCAGTCTGCTCATAATAAAGCTGCATTGTTATGCTCTAGGCCCTGAAAGTCATGTGACCAGAATGAGAAAGTTCATGAACTTCCTAAGGCAGGCAGACAAACATGAGTAGAATTCAGAGCTACTCAAATACACACGTATTTAAACGTTTGGGTTTTTGCTGCTGTTTTCCGTGGTGGCCATTTCTTTCTCCTCATGTGTTTCTTTATAATCTGGTCTAAGCAATCTTCACAATGATCTTTATCTCAGAGAGTCCCATAAGCAGACTGCGAGGCAATATGTCACAGTTCTTTCCCCCGCTGCGAACGAAAGCAACGAGGGAACACAAAAGGTTACATCTTTAAAACAAAACAAAGCAATGTGTCCAGACTTGAGTTGCTTCTTGAGGTGCTGTCAGAGAGAGGCTGAGTTTTTGCTGTTGTTGTATTTGGCACTGACGGCCCTGCAACGATTAGGTCCTCCATTACCGGCAAAGAGAAACAGTCCAAAACTCCTCGGATTAGGGCCACGGCTGTCAGTCAAGTCATCCGATAGATCGCTGCCACACCGAACAAACAAACAATGTACGAGAACTGTACAGCAAAAGAGACAAAAATAGCCACAAAAATAGTCTTGATATACTCTAGTAGGACAACTGTAGTAGTGCTAGTTGCTAAAATGGAGCAGAGAGAGACAGACAAATAGGACAGACAGGCACTTAAGTGCTGATGCATAGCGAAGATTAAAGTAAGCAAAAAAAGGAGGGAGGGAAGGTGATAGAAACAGAGTCGCAAAGAAGGATTGAGGGCCAAAGCACTTTTAATTCAACCAGTTTAAAATGAAAAAGTGTAAAAAAATAAAATAAAATGTGTAGAACTGTATAAAATAACTGAGAGAACAAATTCGATTGATTTTATATTCACATAAGTAAAATGAGAACTGACCCCTGTGCTAAATGCAGTGTGCTGACCGCTACAAAGCTAGCATTAGAATGGCTATTGATAGGGTCTCTGTCCTAAGCTGTATGTACTGTATGTTATTTAGCATCCTGAGATGAAGGGGATTAAGTGAGACACAAGTGTCTGGAACTAATAGCACTAATGGGATTGCTTGGCTCTATGTCAGGGATCTAACCCTGAGCTGTAGTCAGCAGGACGCTGAATTTACGTCCTGGCACGATACTAGTATGTTAATCTGATCTACCTGGCTTTAGCTAGCTAGCCAGCTACTGCATTCCCTGCTACAAGTACCTTTTACTTCAAGCCTGTGTGTTTAATACTTTCATTTATGGCTCATGGAGAGTAAGCAGGAAGAAAAGTCGGGAGGAAAAGAAAACAAGGGTTTTAAAGAAGAAATGCGACACACTAATGAGCAGTTAGCTAACAGCAGCTATGCTAATACTTCTCACAGTAGAAAGGGAGGCTAGCAGGTTGCTAGTACCGTTATTATTATTATTATTGTTAATAATAAAATGCTGCGTTCATGTCATATTAGAATTATCGTGATTACAGGTTTCTGGTTTGTAAAAAGGGTTTACGGCAGCATCAAAGTTAGGAGATTTTTACATCCATTGTAGCACTATTGTCCAAATACATATACAGTATACAATAGACACGAGTACACCCCTGTGCAATATCAATTAAATGTCAAATTATCTAAAATTGTATCACCTTACAAAAACTGCACCACTTCTAAGTTACTCTCAAAATAATAGTTCAGATTTACTATATTAAAAATGCAGGCCCCACAGCAGGAGCACCATAAATCCTCCTCTGCATGGAGGATACCACATTTCTGGACAGATGTTCTGCCATTCCTCTGACACACCGTTTTGTTTTTATGTTGCTCTTTGCTGGAGGGGTTGTGTGGATCTGACTTTCTCTTTAAAATACCCCAAAGGACTCTTACTGGATTCAAGTCAGGCTTTCTCCTTTGGAAACTCTTGTGTGATCCTGGCACTGTGCTGTGGATCATTATCATGCTGCATACTCCTTTTCTGCAAAGCTTCTGCAGACTGGGAGTCATCTCGACAGTCAATATTATGGTATATCCACAGCATTCATGGTGCTATTGATAGATGGCGTTTTTTATTTGATGTTGCACAGGCGTTTACTGACTTCTGTTGTATACCCTAGAAGCTCAAACTTCATGTTTTCATTGACAGCGGCCTTTTACCATCTCTAACATCCACCCGATACAACATGAACGCAGCAGGAGCTCCCACCAGTGCTCCCCACTTATCAGTATTTTCTGCTGCATTTTTTTTTGGAACTACATTAAATCAAGCACGGAAATTACAACCCAAAGCTATAGTTAGTCGACTACGTTGCAGTTCTTTGTAAAATGGCTACAATCTGAACATGAGGCACTTTTTGAGCGGATATATAATTCTATATATTTTCTTTTTCACGCACTAGTCACCCACCATTGTACTCTTTAATGATTAGAGTTTTTTTTTCAATTAGGAAAAATAAAATCACCGACAAAAAAACAAAAAAACAAAACACTGTTCTCCATTTTTTGTACCCTTCTCAGATTGGCTTTCACTCAAGGAATGAGCAGCAAATAGCTTTAGAAGAATGTCATTTGGCACACATCCCTGTTGGTTTCCACAACCAAGTAGATGAAAGCGAAGAGACGAAGAAGAAAAAAAATAATAAAAAGAAATCCATCATTCTCTGTCAAAGTGCTTCAGGGCTGCGTCCGATCCAGCTGCTCCCTCGACGCGATTGGCTGACACAGAAGGAACAGGCGGAGCTTCGGAGCTCTGAGTGGTACCAGATTGTTTCCCCAAGGACGATGCACTGACATCAGCACTCTGGAAAAAAAGATACATAGAGAATGGGGAAACAATACTGTTATACATGGAATAAACGCTCAGTGAGATATGAGGATGAAATAAATATTATGGCATGTTTATACCGTGTCTCTTTCTTATCAGGTTAATCAGAATATGCAATGTTAGATATCAGTGTCTGCTTATCGGCCCGGGAATGCACTGACCCTAAAACAAACAACAGAATATACAATACCACTAAACAAGCTGGAAAACGATGCAGACAGGAAGTGATAAAGAGAACAGCAGGGAGGGAGAAAGAGAGGACACCTATTGCTACAGGCACAGAGTCCAATGTTGTATGTGTGCCAGCACGTGGGAAAACTGAGATCTGGATATGCGTCACGTTTTCTGGCAATTCAGAGGCATCGCATCATGTTGGACATGTGAGCACTCAGGTATGTAAGAAACTGTCATGATCGCAATAATTCAAAACGTCAGGTCTGAGCTGGCATTGTTTGCACAGTCGATAGGATTAGCAGATGCAGACTTGACGGTAGTTCTGCTCCAGAGTAGAGGCAGCAGTAGAATCACATGGCCTCACGCAGCCATCTGCCTGCATTTACGTTCCCTATATGATGTGCTATTTCTGTTCAAAACCTTTGGCTGTCAGTCCGAAACTGCGAAACGGTGGCTGTAGATCACGCTGTGGGACGCTGAGAGGTGATTTAAGGGGCCAGCATGCTTGAAACAAAAGTGCTGGTTGGAAAACTGAGCGACGGAGTTCAGGAGGGCTGCATCAATCATTTTTGTAGCTTTCCAAAGATTACAATCTGTCAAGCGTGCTCTCCTAGTGCACATGTAGCTCGAAAACATGTTGTATAAATGTTTGTTTTCGAGCATACTTTTTCTGATTTATGATTTTCTCAACCAATATTTTAGGAAGACGGTTCAACACTGTAGACGTATGGTATCTGATGACCTAAATGGATAGGTTAGAAGACCCACTCTGCTACCTGACATACAGCCGCACTGCCTCTATGTAGGCCGAGGTGTGTTATAAAAAATGACAAACTCAGTCTGTCAATAGAGCAAGATATGATGACTTTTACACTACCAGCAGCAAAGTTACAAAATGGCCAACAATCGCCAGCTGCATTGTCACCGAGTCGCTGCTGGAGTGTTGCTCAATCGCTTGTTGCTGTTGTTCGTGTCGCAGTAAAAGAAAGAAGGGTCGAGTTAAATAGAACGGGAAACTGGTTAATGGCAAGCGTATGCGTTTCTCCCGTTTTTCAAACAGAACTGGGCAGAAGATGATGTGCATGCACAGAGAGAGAAAGTGGAAACAGTGAAACAAAAACATCTGATTGGTTGATGCCGCACCACGCCAAGCTGACACGCAGCAGCAAATGTTAGGCAACAGTTTGGAACTTGATAAGGAAGGCTTCCATTGAAAATGACTCTGAGCCAGTTGTCTGAACACACCGTTCGGATCTCAAGCAGTGACAAAAATATTGTGCAGTTTGATATTGCTATTGGAGCTTTGGCAGCTTGTGTGCAAACCCTGACTCTGTTTACAATTCAGGACTGAATTCTCCAAACCACCCAATCAGAATATTAGCAGTAGTATTAGTATTTGAATGCTTCTTTTATTAAAAAAAAACATATATGCCTTACTCCCAAAAAACAGCTCATATCTGTGACATGAGAAATATTAATACCACATAATGCATCAGAATTAATCTTTGTTAGTTATTCTCAGATAAAGAGATTTAATCGTAGTGACTCATGGCTCTTATCTGTCATTACCAGCACTGACACTGGGACAGCCTCCACCATTTCAGTCAATATTAATGATAATTGATCTTTGTTAATGATCTATTTTTGATAAAGACACAGAGTAAAAAGGTTTCAATAGAACTGAAGTACTTTATCTTATTTATCATGGTCCACAGGGAATCATTTTAAAGGAAAAGAGGAGGGAAGTCGCCACATAGACCGGGTTTTCTGTGGTGTCTGGCTTGGACCAGACAGAAGGGGACCCGGCATTGGCCTCCCCAACATCAAGTCCATCAGAGCAGGCCAACAGGACTGCACTGCTTAGGTGGGTGTTTTTCCTCTGGTTGCACATGGAGGCAACACAAGATCCCAGGCCCTGAATGGAAGACGTGGGAACAGGGACGGATGCATCTCAGGCTCCGTTTCCAAGGTATGATCGGTATGTTGGACATCTTCTACCAGTCTGTTGTCGCCAGTGCATTGTTCTCCGCTGTTGTCTGCTGGGGAAGCAGCATCGGAGCCGGCGACACCAACAGACTGAATAAATTAATCAGGAAGGCCGGCTCCGTGATTGGCTGCAAACCAGACACCATGGAAGCTGTGGTGGAGAGGAGGACGCTGAACAAACTGTTATCCATTCTGGATAACCCTGACCACCCTCTCCACCACCTCCTGGACAGGCAGCGGAGCTCCTTCTCAAACAGACTGATTCAGCTCCGCTGCCACAAGGACAGATTCAGGAAATCTTTCCTGCCCAGTGCAATAGCTCTGTACAACTCCTCACCTCATTCAGAGAGGGAGCACTCTCGGCCCTCTGCTCAGTAGCCCGTAGTCTGCTGTAGCCCCTAGTCTGTCCAATTTGCACTGCTGTTCTTATTGCACTGAGTGTATTTTGCACACCGTTACCACTACATGGCACAACCTATATTTTGCACAGTCCACTCTGTTCACTTTTATTCTTGTACTTGTATATTTTATATTCTGTTCACTTTATATTTCTATTGCTATTTTATGTCCTCTGTTTAGTGCTATGTGTCTTGCTGTGACAAAATAATTTCCCAGACCTGGGATTATTAAAGTATTTCTATTCTATTCTATTCTATTCTATGATGGGCTGTTACAAGCCAGGGAGGGACCATGTTTAGGTTTGTCCATGGAACTGAGCTTCACGTTGTTGTTATGCCCTTTCATGACAGTTTACATCACATAGCGTTAAGTGAAACTATCAAAACATTTCATCAAGCAATTTTGCTACTTGTATGAATAAAGTTTCTGCTGCTGGAACATATTGCTATCGTTTTATTGCCTGTAAGTAAGGGCTTAGCCGTTATGCAACTGCGCCTTACATGCTAACAAATATCTGAAAATTCTCACTGAAGTTTCGAATCCCAAAAAATGGGATTACTGACAGCCCTGTAAAACATGGACTGAAATGACGCTGAATGCACCGCCTGCCTCAGTGCTGTGTGTGACACAGATGCTAACCCAGTGTGATACGCAATTAACCTTCAGGATTGTGATTATCATGTAGTGTATAGCAGCCTTTAAACCAGATGTTCAGACTGATGCTGAGCATAATTACTGCATAGAGTCTAACTGCTCTGTCTCTACTATCACAGTTTGTGTGTTACAATGTTTTAATTAAAGAATGAAGGAAAAAATTAAAAATGCAAAAGAGTGACTGAGTTTGGACTAAAAGCAGGATTACAGTTGGGACTATAAAGATAAGTCAATGCCCCTCAAACTGGGTTACCAAATGTGGAGACTCACAAAAAACTCAAGCTGCTGTCTGGCAAAAAAACAAATGCATGCTGGTAAAGAGAACAGGCTCAGAGAGAGTTCCCTTTCTCTTTCCCCTAAAATTTCCCAGCCGTTGCTCGACTCTCTAATTGCACGAGGGTACTCTATATTTACGCCCCTCCCTCTCTTCCCAGTTTGTCTTCTTCCTGGTGCAGTGAGCTATATTTAGTCCCCCCCCCTCAGCACAGACGGTGCCCGCCAGCCAGCCAAGCCGCGACGGCCTAAAGCAGAGCAGAGCAGCTCCCTCATTCTGCCATGCAGCTTGAAAAACAGCAACAAAAACAAGCCATCCAAGCAAAGTATCCAGAGGAGACAGGCCGGACACGCACTGATGCTCTGCCATGGATACAAACACGCAAACTCGCCCGAAACCAGGCACACACAGCAATGTAGAGGAAGATACTATAATTATATGGATGACATTCACTTAATCACGACCTTTCTCCCTCTCAGACACAGAAAAAACTGTCCACTGCCTAAACGTAATGCACTGATTCACTACACCCTCTTGTTCACACACCAGTCAGATATTGCCTTCTTATTTCCTCCTACCCACCTCATTCTCAGGCCTTGCCCTTCCTTTGTGTTTTGCATATCGATCTCATTCATTTCCTTTCATCGCTTCTCCATCAGTGGGCAAATCGATGTAATAATGACCGCGGTAGCGATTGTGTGAGTGTATGTGTCTTTCCCTTCCCCTTTCTCTCCCGGACTGTTTAAATCAAGAGGTTAGACAAGACTATCTGCCTCCGCACTCCGTGGCTCTCCAGTAACTGCTCTCTGGCTGCTTGTGTATGTGTGTGTGTGTATATATGCGTTTGTGTGTGTAATTAGGCGAGTCTGGGTCTACGCGATGTCTTCATCGAGGGCTGCCTAAAATTGAAAGCCACCCTGTTCTCCGGTCGTAAATCGAGTGTGTCAGTCTGTCATTTTCATGCCGCCCAGGCTCCCACAAGACACGGGGCTGGTCTAAGCAACACTATGTGAGTCACTGAGTCCACCGGTCAGCCAGTTTGGGTTAAAGCATACTTCACTTAAAAGGGAATTGGGCAGACCCACACTAGAGGTATTAGATTCCATCATATGCTTACAATCAATGAAAACTGAAGCTGGACAAAAGATGAAAACAGTGCACAAACACCTGTAAATGTTGGATATCACTACATGCCACCTTCCACGGCTGAGAACTTCAAAGGGGAAAAGATTAATGAGAGTCTCTAGAAATCCCCGAGGTGTTTATCACTGTATCTTTTTTCACAAGCCCTTCCTAAGCCTCGGGGTAGAATATGTGCCTCTCCTTGGATATGCCAATTTGTGCTTTCAAGCAAAAGATTATGTGGTTCCAACCTGCAGTGACACCTTTGTGCACAATACCAAATTCCTTTAACTCCACTAGCGGCCAACAGCGACCTTTGACCCACACATAGCGGGAAATGAAGACTCTTCTTCTGGAGATCATTAAAGAATTAAGGATAAGAAAATCTCCACAAACTTTTTCCACAATGGCAGCACTTTCTTGTGCCAGTGACTTTGGCCCTTGCAGTCCTCCAGTACTGTTATTATACTTGATTCCATTAAATCATCTATCCTGCAAGCAGGCAAGAGGGTAAGAGGTACAACAGTGCAACATGAACTGGGATCCAGCGTCAAAGACAGCTGCAGAAACACGGAATGAACACTGGCAGACTGAACAAGCAGGATAGCTCCGGTGTCACCTCATTTAATTTCTTCCAGTGACGCCAGAAAGTCTGTCAGTGATGAAGATATAATGTTTGCACTCTGACCACAGTTTCTGATTTCACAGTACTTATTTGTTAGTCATGAATCTGGCACATCTGTGCATGACAATTCGGTTGAAGCGATACTCCACCCAAAATCTATCAGAGTATCAAACACTTGCCTCTGTGGGCTTCAAAGGTGATCGTAACAAGTCTGAAAATTGCTTCTTCATGATGGGTGTCAGCTGCACTCCGCTTGGTTGCACAATGGTAACGATGGCTCCTAATGGCGACCCAGTTTCATGACCCTTGCATTGTTTGTACATAGAGCTCATCGTTTTGTAAATGTCATATTTCTGCCACAACTGTTAAATACATAGTTTCCATTTGAAGCATTTCAAGTGTGTGTGTTGATCTCCATGTTAAACACCCCCTGCCAGTAGCCTTCCAGTGCTTGGAAACAGACAGTCAAACTCAGTAACCTGGGACAAAGGGAGGCTACAGCTCAGCGCACGCAAAATGAACTAGGTCACATGATGTGAAACTGCCTCAAGGCAAAAGTGCTTAAGACTGTTCCATACAGTCACAGTTTAGGGGTCAAAGCAAGACATTTGATCAACTTCCATGACAGAAACAGTAAATTGTTACCAAAACCTTTGAAGGCAACCCCCCCAACTCCTGGAAACTTTAGGAGTTGGTGTGTGAAATCTAAACGTGAGACGTCCCCGTTGAGAAAACTGATCATAAAAATCTACCGTAATAATAAATCTAAACTGACCACAGGCATCTACTTCTAAAGCCGCCTTCTGAGCATTCATGGAACAAATAATAGACTCTACAAGACGACGGTATTTAAACTGGATATTAGGGCTGCAGCTAATGATTATTTTCATTGGTGATGAATCTGACGCTTTTACCTTCATATCCATTAAGTTCTTAGGCTTCAGATGACATTTTAAAACGTATTGTTTTGTCCACAGTCCAACAATATTCAGTTTACTGTCAGATGAGTAAAGAAGCCAGTAAAGAATCCGAAAATTTGACTCAAAACAATGAATTGATTATCACAATAGTTGGTGATTATTTGATGCAGCTCTACTGGATAAACAGGAAGCACTGAACCACTGGAATCTCAAAGACAATACAAGTATAACAGGTCTGAAGACAGTTCTAAAAAGTTAAATAAACATAAACAGACAGAAAACATTTCCTGATTTAAGCACCGATTAAAACTTACGGATCAGATTGTATCACAGCTTTTGAGCCACGGATCGATCACTGTCAGACTGTCACCTGCTTTAAACACGCCCCGTCCAAGTTCAACCCTCCATCAACATTTAGGGATAGATTTAGATTAGATCATTACTCCACATTTGTAAGCAGGATTACACAAGAACGACAAGATACGGATCTTTCTTTAAAACGGCAAGAACACTGGCATTGGCCTCGGTGGAGGACTTCACTACAAGTACGCTTCTAGTTACTTTTGAAAGTACCTGCAGTATCATGCAATTCATTTTGCAATTAATCTGTAGTTCACATGAGTGTTTAACCATAGCTGGTGGCGCAACGGTTAAGTCTCTGGGTTACTGATCAGAAGGTCAGAGGATCAAACCCCAATGCGGCCATTGTTGGGCCCTTGAGCAAGGCCCTTAACCCCCTCCTGCTCCAGGGCCGCCGTACCATGGCTGACCCTGCACTCTGACGCCAACTGGGATATGTGGAAACAACATTTCACAATACTGTAAAAATGTATTCGTGACAAATTAAGGTTTCTTCTTCTTTATAAAGATCAGCTATAGTCGCAGAAAATCCAAAACAAGCGACGGTGATGGAGTGCAGGACTCGAACAGAACTACTTTAAAACTGTTGGGCTTAATAAAAAAACTGAGGTGACGACCACACGACGCTTTCTATCATTTTAAACTTCCCCATCATTTTGAACAGAGCAGCACATTCTCCTTTTATGTTGGGCTGTAAATTTCCATACATTACACAATGCAGCTGGCAGTGGAAGGCAGATTGTGGGGTGTTGAAAGACAAGCAGCGTGCGCGCTTATTACCCTTTCACACCCACTCTATTCCGCCTTTTAACTCTGCCGCTGTCAATCACGCTCGCAGCAGCTACAACAACCACGCAGAAGGCTATTTAACCAGGTGTGTGCGCGCATGCGGGTGTGGAACCTATATGTACATACCATGGTGTGTGCAGGGGTTGCAAGGCTTACATGGAAAATAACACACGTGGACGGAGGGATTCTCACACGCAATGGGCAGAACGCAGTTGAGCGGCTACGACAAGGTGATTGGAAATCTTAAAACAGAGTGGACATGACATATTAAAAGTTTGACGACAAGGAAAACAAGAGGCTCTGATGGCGCTCATTATGCGGCCATGCAGTGGGAAAGCTTGAGTGGGTGTGTTACAGAGGAGCTGGAATGTGTGGGGACAGGAAGAGACGGACAGAGACAGAGCAGCACTGCAGTGTCGCGGGGGAAAGAGGGTGAAGGGCAGCGCGTTTGTGGGAAAAACCACATCCCACTGCCCCATGCGCAGCTTTAGGGTTTTTAGATCGTCTCTGAACTGAGCAACCAGTTCTTTGTCCTGTCAGGCAAACATGTCAGCATTTACTGACTAGTCTGTCAACAGGTTGTACACAGTGGGACTTTTACACTCCTAAAAATACAAAGGAGGTGCTTCTGGAGAACTATCTGAACCCCATGGTGCTTTTTACAGTTTAATTGATTAGTAAAGAAATTAGACAAAACAGTGGGTTGAGCTTCTTTGCTATAAAGATGCGCCATATTTCTTTGGTTTAAAACATTATACATCAATCATCTTTGGGTTCAACCAAAGCAAAACACCTAGAGATGACGTCACCTTGAACTCTGGGAAAGTGTGATGGGATATTTCGGCATGGGTAGGTCATAAATACTCAATAAATGATCAAATAATCATCAGCTGCAGCCATATTTTATAAATCCATGCATGTAGTTTAGCCAGAAATAGAAACTGAGTGAGTTAGAATAGCAGCAAAACACTGAGTCACTGCCTGCAACAGTCACTGCCTTAACCTTTGGCCAAATTACCAAACATAAGAAGGCAATAGCTTTTGAAGTGCCAATACTTTCAACAATCCATGCTGCGAAAAACGTGCTTTTGATTTTACTGTTGGTCCAGAAGATAAGGGAATAAGGGATATACGTTCATTTTGTAGTGATCTACTGTAAAAAAATGCATTGATGTAAACGTTGAGGTCGGTTTAAGCAGAAACTTCCTTCAGTGGTTGTAAATGTCCTTGTGTAACAGCAACTGGCTACTGTACTGAAATCTGACATGGGACATCGTGTCCCTGGACAGGACACACACAGCTAAAGCCAATGCGAATAAAGGGTTTTGGGGAATGCTATCTCATTCATTCTCGGTCTCTCCTTCACACAACCACACACACACACACACACACACACACATGCGGTCTTTGCTGATTCAGAACAGCGATTTCTCTGCGTCGTGTCGTTCCACCCGTTTTGCCACTTTTTGGCGAACGCTGACGGCGCTGCAGGAACGTTCCCGCACAAACACACACATGGAGGTGGCGTCTCGGGGAAAGTGATATATGGAGTGATAGCAGAAGCAGGTGGGGTCGTCACTTCTGAGTAAGGCTTTTCCCAGAACGCCAGTGGCCAGCTCGCTCCGGCTCTCTTGACGCAGACGGACAAAATGAAATGAAACACAAGAAGCTGCTCGGCCATATTTCAGGGAGGCAGCCGAGTGGCAGAGACGCTGTGGAAACATTTGTTTTCTTGCTTCAGAGTGTGAGAACAACAAAATTCAGCCCCGAGGATAATTCCTTTGTTTTGCAATTCATTACTGTCAGGATTCTTTTTAGACACGCTTAAACTTGATGGTAAACTTTTAGTGTGAGCCAGCGAAATCTTCAAAACCTTAGATCTAGGTAATTAGTCAACACAAGGATCCATCCACCACCAACAGCAATCCATGCCTGAAAAGTCCCCTGCTAATTAAAGGTGATGATATGGCTAAAATTACCATCATTGTTTCTTGATTTCACTCACAACATGGCGAATGCATGCAAAACTATTACTGATCAGCTGATGTTCAGGGTGATGAAAGATGTTCCGCTCCATGCAACATATTCACACAAGTAAAACATGAACCTTCAAGTGGCACTAATCAATATTTTTCTGTTATCAGCGGGTGAATTTGAGGGGTTGTCAGTAAAGATCAAACCAAATCATGATGTTTATTTTGTAAATTATGGTCCCATTTAGACAGATGAGAAAGCCGGACATGTTTTAGTTCATTGCTGCTGTTCCATCTTTGATTTCCTGCATGTTGTTTAAAGAAACTTTCGCTCAAATCTGCATTACTACTAAGGGAAATGAATTGGAAAATAGAACGAAAGATTGCTGCAATTACAGTTCAATCTGCTTGATGCTTAAATAAGCGCAACTCCTCCCTTTATCATCTGGTGGCGACGAGATAAAAGTTTCATTAGACTTCCTGAAAGCTTCCCTCTTCTCCTGGGATATGACTTGAAATAATGCTAGTCACTTACCTGCTAGACTGAAATAACTGTTGTTTGTGTGTGAGTGTTTGGCAGTGTCAGAAGGGCCGGAGAACAATGCACAAGCCTTTGGATCATTAAAATGACAAGGTGGGGGAGCTGACGGTGCGGAATCTGCACTGCGTTTGGAAATCCTGTCCCGTGTGTTTAGAGACTGATGCCAATCTGTGTTCCACAGTGCCTCTGTGTGCGCGTTCACGTGACAGCTCCTGGCCTCTGCTCCAGTCTGATGATGAATTGTGTAATTATTAATAGAGACGCCCCTGCCCCTTCGCACCGCAACAGCTCCCGTTGGTTTTAAGTTACTACATGTTGCTCTATTAAGGGTGGTGCATAGGGGAATAACCTGGAGTGTGACTGTGTGTGTGTGTTAACGCTGAGAAGGAGTGTGATCGACTGCAGGCATGCACATATGAGCGTAGGTGCGGATGACTGCCTGCATGTGTGTGTGTGTGTGTGTGTGTGTGTGGGTCGGTGTGTGTCTGGCTGTGGGTTGGCAGCAGTCTTGGCCAACATGAACAGCAAATATTTATCTATGAACCTTCTGGAGGCTCCACTAGTGACACCTCCGGCCTTCTCCTCGTCGCCACAGGAGGAAAGAATTTCGCAAAAGAATCCCCTCCTTCTACTCTCCGTCTCCATTTTGGATTTGGCCTCCTCGCCCCACTTAATCTCTCCTCTGTGCTCAAGGTTTTGTACATTTAGTTTGCCTTGCGCTTGCCAAAGCAGCGTTAGTGTGTTTGCTCGCTTGTTTTGGAGTTCCTCTGTGCTGAGCTACTCAAAGAAATCAATTCATGCAACTTCAGTTGTGTTTAACGGTGATCACATCTCCAGCATATTGTCTAGTTTACAGTAGGAGTCATTTTCTGCCATATTTGAGCACTGCAGAAAGACAATAACAGGGCTTGTGCACTCCTGAACCAGAATGAATATAAGCACCCTAAAATTAAACCTGAGACCTTCACACAAGCCTCATAGCCATTTAACTTCAGGTCCAATGTGCAGGTTTAAAAAGCCAAACAGGAAAAAAAGACCAGAAGTCGAAGGAAAAAAAACTATAGCATTAAAACGCAGAGCGTTATCACAGCCGCCTAAATGTACTGTAAAGTATATGTGATTTGCAGTAAAAGGCTAAAACATGCAAAACCACTGGTATGGTCCTCTAAAGAGATTGTTACGTGTGGATGGCTGAACACGAATGGTGACACTCGAAACAAGAAAAACATGTCAGAGAAAAGAACAGCAGTTTAAGTGACTTAAATGGCGACTTGGACGTAAGTGTCAGATGACACAATAACAGGACACGCTGGTCGTGTGTGTAATGCATGAGTCAATGGACCGCAAGCCGATGGGAAATGGGTATGTGCTGGTGTGTGTGTGTGTGTGTGTGTGTGTGTGTGTGTGTGTGTGTAGTAGAGCTGGGCAGCAAGGCAACTGTGGTGGCTGGCTTGGGTCACGGCTGTACGAGTGCATTACTACAGCCTCTAACTGGACAAGAAACACACACAGCAGGCGAATGAACACACATCATAAAACAAACATGGACAGTGTCTGAAATCACTGCCTATATAATACATAGCTCACCGCATTTACTGTCAGCCATTTTATTTAAGTGTCCTACTCTGAGAGTCCAAATTGATCTGCCATATAGATCCCTCAAAAATTCTACTGCGGAAAGAAAAAGAGGTTTTCACCGCATGTACGCTACTTTCTGGTAATTATTCCCCAGTAAGTGACAGTTACGACTTACAGCAATATCTTTAACTGCAACCATACTGTGTCTCTCTCACACACATGCATGGAGTGAGATTGCCACGGACATGATGTTCCAATGTCATGCAAATGAGCAGCAGCATGATGCACGGTTCATCGCGAGCTCTGTGTGTGCGAGTGTGTGTCCATGTGTTGTTTTGCTCAGGAGGTGTAAATTCATATTCATAATCTGCTGAACTCGAAAAAGCCCTCAGCTCCTCCATCACCAGCCAACAGTGGAAAGCAGCGCGACGTCACCATCTCATTCAGAAACAGCGAGCAGACACAAGGGCCGATGACGACCGTGCTTACATGCTAACGAACACAATCAGCGAGCCATGTACAACGTGGCGCACGTGCAAAGAAAAACTCATGTCACGTTTCCTTCAGCTCCCCTGGATGACAACTGGTCATGAATACAAACAATTTCATTAATGGCAAATGGAATTCAGCAGGAGCATAAACAGTAAACACAAGAGTGTGCATGCACATATAGAGCATGTACCGCCTCTCAATCATTCCCCCCTCTCCACCCTCCATCACTCCTCCTGGCCATCCATCTCCTCCATGTGCTATTTCTACTTGTTTGTTCTTGACCAGGTATGACTAATGAGTAAACAGGAGAGTTAAGCGCATCTCATTTCCTCTCCGCTGCCACGATTTGAGGCTTTCAGTGCTCCAGTTAGGCGCTGTGACGCCTGCAGTGGAGAGGAGAACATTGTGTTAACGGCTGTGGAGAGGCGTGGGGAGTGGATTGTAATTGTAGATTCCAGAGTCGGTCTCTGAGTGGTCAACCAAAGCAGAACATCAAGTTTCCTTGAAGCATAAAAAAAAGACAAACATTTAAGAAACACAATGTGCTCATGGAGACCACGCAGGCTGACACATGGACATGGCTTCATTCTACACACCGGAAACACAGTGAAATGTGCAGAGAAATGTGAGCGCACACACGCAGACGGTTCCAAACCTTCAGAGTGTGACTGACACAATGCCAGCGTGAGCCGGACGGGTGTGGTTTCCACATCAATTAAAACTGCACACAAAATAACGCATGGCACATGGTGCTCAAGTGGCAGGAGAAGAAAACCCTAACATGAAGACCGAGGCTGCTGAATTCAAACACCTACAAGTTGCTCTAAGAGGAAGTTCAAGTTTGGCGTTCGTGATGCTTTATATACTCTTTACACTGGCATTTACCTCCCGACTACAACTCATGCTCATCTCTACTACCTGACACTGTTTCTGCTTTAATGCCTGCTGCCAGTACTCAATGTAAGCAGCTCTTAAGACCAGATGGAGCACACATATCCATCACATCCATCCATGTCTCTTGTCTCGTCTGTTGTCTACACAGATATACAAGCTATAATTTACGGCTTGTGATTCTGGTTAGAGATTTGATTTATGCCTATAATTGATCGGTTTCTATGCATCAATTATAAAAGACAATAAAAAAGCAGGCAAATAATTAATTTACTTGTCAACTGAATGTTCACTAACTTGTCCAATCACTGCTTAGCAACCGCGGCAAGTCACAGCGCGCCTGTCGAGCTTCAGATTTCTGCATGCCACAACTGCGCGTATGAATTTCTATCAGGAGCAATGCTTGGCCTTTTAAAGATGGTGGAGGGTGAGGTTTCAGCCAAATCACAAGCCAAAGATCGGAATAAACTTGTTTGCCCTTGCTTTGAGTCAGCTGTCTGTCAGCTTGATTAGAGATGCTTTAGCGTAAGCTCACCCAGGGTTTTTCACTAGAATATACATGTGTTTGAAGGTGTTTCATGATCTACAGTTAGACCTGGGAGGCTCAGCTGGAAACAGAGATAATGGATGGAAAGCTGACCAGCGATGTCTGATGGTTAAAACATGAACGCCCTATGGGAACGGCAGGTCTGTGCTCTCACTGTGCATACAGAGGTGTTCAACAACTGATGCTTCAAAGGTTCAAAAGTTAACGCCACCTAGCAATCTTAGCTTGCCAGTCCAACAGATACATTCCTTGTGACATTTAAGGCCCTTTCAGACACTCTTTTCCATGATACTGACAGCTCCTGAACATGTCGGCTTCACGTCTCAATAAGAACCCTGGTCGCTTTCCTCTAACAGTTACGATGGTTTGCTCTATCATCTATCACTGAGATGTCCTTAAAACAGCTCCGATTAATGACACTAACCAAGAAATGTTAACAGGAGCTGAGGTTCAGTTTGTTGCCTCCAGGAGTTTTTCCACTGAGTGTATTTAAGACCTGTATCCTTAAACAGTAGCCCGATCCATATGAGAGTCTCCAAAGGAAGAAGGCTGTGCACATTTATGGACATGGAACAACAGAACAGTCGCACCAGCAACTTCATGATGACAGGATCAGTCCAGGATCCAACATGAAGTCACACTGTGTACTGTCCTTCACTGCAGACAGGTGAGCTGTCACACATAAAGTTGCAGTTTATAAGCGGCAGTTAAATCATCTGTACAACACGGCCTTCCTCAGGTTCATTTACGAGCTCCATCACAGATGTCTGCATATTGTTATTTGACTGTTGTTTTGTAGTTTTGTCCATCCAGTACTATACAAACCGGACTCCACATGAGAGAAATCAACTTAACTCCAGTCAGAAAACCCATGTGACTGACTGCCTCTACAGCGCACACACACACACACACACACACACAAACACACCCACCCTGTTCCCCACAGTAATTTGGGCAATTTAATTAGAAAAAACCCTGCAAAGCACAGGAAACTGTTAGTTCTACCACTGAGGCCCGGTTATGGCGCTGATGTCGAGGTGACGTAGAGGTGAGGCAGCACTCTAAAGGTTAACGACCGTTCTCAAGCCAATAATGGCAGCAATGAGCAAACATCTCTGCTCCCTCATTCGATCTGCACTGATGAGTTACATAAGGCAGGTCGAGGTACCATTTGTTCCTTCTTACAGTTACCCAATAGAAAAGGCAAATGATCTAGGCTCAGGAAAGTGTACGCATGAGGGCCTGCATGCTGAGTTTCACTCCTTTTTATGAGTACATGGACCGCATGCTCTGTGGAGGAAGTGTATGTGTGCGAATGGAACACTCACACACAGCGAGTAAATCTAAAACTCACTGTCCACGTGTCACAGTTGGAAAGTGCTAGTTGTGTTGATTGGTTCTCTGAGATCACACCAGATTCTTGATTCTGTGCGTCTTTGGCTTCCCGATTACATTCAGCTGAGCCACAGAGTATGTTGACCCTGGTCCATGTGTCAGGATTAGGTAACCGAAGTGTAGGCTGTGTGTGTTCAGCCTATAGTTTCCCTCCAGGCAGAGAGAGTTGAGCAATCCATATGAAGTTGAAACACGGCCCAACTGGTCCTCTGATCCTCAGTTCTCTGTTTCTAATTTGAAACATCCAGTTTCCAAACTCAGCTTCTGCTTTGCAGAAGACTTTTCAGGTTCCATGTGGCAGCAGCAGGTAGCTAGAACTACAAATAAAAACTGGCATTTTCACCTCTTAACTTATGCTTTTTGGGGAAAAACAGAAGAATCTGCATATTGGTTTCAGGTTATAACTGTCGCAAACTAAAATCCCTCCTCTACTCTGACCCTGACACATAACTACAAACAACTGCAAGCACACTGCTTCTGCTTTTACTTTTAATAATGGTCAGCAGTTTTAAGACCTGTTTTTTTGTGCTCACAATTTCATTTGAAGAGAGCCTAATTCTCAAATGTTGATCTTTGAATCAACACTTTGGCTGACTAGTAAAACTTTGCATGCAGTGTGGGCGAGTGCAATAAAACTTTATGTATTGGCAAAGGCCATAAATAATATCTTAATATTATATAATACCATAATAATATTGCATTGGAAAATCAAGTCGTACTTTGAAGCATCATTGAGAGTCTAATAACTGCGCACTGTCCAGACAAATTAATTAAACATCTTCCATAATGGTGGCAAGCAGTTACTCAAAAGCAGTCACCTCGTCAAAAATGGCTTAATTGGGATCAATTCTAACAGTCTAGTCAGAGCAAGGCTTTACTGGCAAAGCCCAAGCGAGTGGAGAAAAAGGATTTCATGGCGACTCCTCTGAGAATAACTTGACCCCCTCTGCTTGAGTCTTAACTGGATTCTCACCCTGTTGTCACCGTCAGCACTTCACCTGACCCCGGGATCAACTTTAACCTCCTCTCATCCTCTGAACCGCCTCCCCCTGATCCATCCGGCCTCAGTACAGCTAAAGTCGCAACACACACACCCGCAAATATGTACTGAAACCACACACAACAGCATAAATAAACAGTATTATAGCCAGACAGAGGTACACACACATACATGGCCTCCATTCGAGAAGTGGCTCGTTAGTAGACGCTAATCAGCTTAGCGCTCTCCAACGCCCACCGGCTCTAAGCTCTTTACAGACAAAACCAGTTAGAGAAGTAGCAGCTGAGCGATGCCACGGCCCCGAATCCGTCGAGACACACACACAGTCGGACGCGCACAGATCATGGCGGAGACGTGGGGAGAAACACCGCGGCGGTGTCAACACCAACACAATCACCTGTGACAGACGAGAGATGTGTGTGTGTGTGGAGGGGGAGAAGGAAATTTATGTACCAGAGGGAGACAGACGGAGAAAACAAAAGAGACCAAGAAACAAATTCAGAGTGAGAAGAAGAGGCAGAAAATGGCACAGAAATAAAGCATAAAGGAAAGCCTGAACGCTTTCCTGGGAGAGTGTATAAGGAGGGAGGGAGACAAATAAGAATGAGTGTGTGAAAAGAGGGAAACACTCCCTCCTTCCTCCTCCTCCTTGCGTGCACTCAGTAACCCCGGTCGGTTGGTGGGTGGCTGCTCCGCTCTTTTTAGGCAGCGCCCGACGTTCTCCGAGCCCAGCATACATCCCATACCACAATCAGAGCTCTGTAGCCAGGATCACGCTTGTACAGGGAGCTGGCATGCGGTCAAGCAAACACACACGCACACACAGAGGTATGTGCATATACAGACGGAAACACACACACACACACACACACACAGAAGATGTCCATGCCAACATGGCCTTAAAAAACTCCGCGAGGGACTCATCGATCATTTGGTCTAGAAGATCAGAAAGCAGGGGCGAATCAGAAACGGGTTTTATTGCCAGGTAGCTTGGAATGTGATTTGATGTTTTAGTGTGTAACCGAACACACTAACATGTCGATCCTAAAAAAGAAAAAAGCAAATGCTGCAAGTCAGTAACTTGACAGTCACCGGCTTGAAGTCCCCTGCTAAAAAAAAAGAAAAAGAAAAGAAAATAAACAGCTTGGCCAGGATTTATGAAACCACACCTGCTCTGCAAGTTATCGGAGATCTTTCCTCTGATCTCGGCAAACTAAATCATGTACTGTATATACATCTGATGGATGGTCCCACGGCGACTCCACAAGAGGCGCTTTCATTCACTCGTTCAAACACTTTTGCACACGGACGCCGCTCACACGCCCAAGTGTAAACTCTGTGCAGCACGATTGTGAGAAAGGACAAGAAAAAAGTCTGGGGTGAAAATAAAAGACGAGAGCAAACAAAAAGTCCGCTGGGAGAGAGAGAGAGAAAAGACAGGAAGAGGAGGAGAAGAAAGAGGTCTGGAGAGCAGAGGAGGGAGGGATGGCGGGCCAGAGGGGCTTTGTTCAAAACAGAATGAGCAAAACAGTATTGACAAAAGAGAAAGGAGGTGTGTGTGTGTGTGTGTGCATGTTTGTGTCGAAGACCACAGCCAGGTCAGTGAAGGTTACTTTGGCCATTAGTTGAGAAGCTTTTGGCTGATCCCTGCTTCCTGAAAGGTGATTGGCTCAGATGATTTGTTTTGAGCTTTTCCTATTAAGAGCAAGGCAGCCCTAAGACCAGTGTGTGTGTGTCTGTTTGTGTGTGTGCGTGTATGTGTATAACTTCACTTATGCTTTTTTTATGCATGTATATAAACCAAGCAAATCAAGACATTTCAATGCGACTCAAGAGCTCTGACGTGAAAAGCAAAAATGCGCAGGTGTGTCAATCAAACACTCCTCTGTCAAATCCAACGACAAGTTCAATGGCGACAGTCCTGAAGGCACACTGACACAGGCGCATGCACACACACACACACTCCGTCCGTCCAGCGGCGCCTCTTTGACTGACCAAGCTGCCAATGCAATTCACTCCCCTGCCTCTATGCTCTTGTATGTGTGTGTGCCAAATGCATGTGAATAAGGCACTAGTCAGTCAAAACATGACCAGAGTACTGAGCCATTAGTCGAGGTTTTACTACCTAATTACCATTCGCTTGGCTGGGCAGCTCACCAGTAACACACACACACACACACGCACACAAAAACAAAAGGACCGCAATTGAGGTCCTGTCAAGGAGCCCTTGAGCAAGTCATTTAACCCCCCAGCTGGGCTGTTTTGTGGGTGAAACCAAGGGATTCATAGCTGAAAAAGAGCCTCTATGAATAATAAAAAAACACACATCACCAAAATTCTACAATTTTATTAAGATGAAGGAGAAAAAAATTCCTGCGAAAATGTTTACAGACAAGATTAAAGATAAAGAAAGGTTCATTTTTCCACATCAGTCTTAATGTGATCCGTTTTTCTGACTCATTCGGTCTAATTGGTAAGAAATCCGAGAGAGGATGTTTGAAAAGCAGCTCTGTTTCCATTTCCTTTCAGTTTGCCCCCAGAAAATGTCCCCTGTACCTTAAATCTTCGTAATAAATGATACTGATCAGAAAGCTTCGGTCCCACAGCATGTAAAAACACCGGAGGGGCCTCCACTCCGTTACTGGAGGGGTAATTAGATAACAGGCTAGGAAATGGATTTTGCTGCTATGTTGCATTCCCCACATTGGCCTGGTGATAGGCGTCCGCGAGATTTTATCGGTACTACTGCTCTTACTGGCACTGCTCATCGGGTACTCTTAGCGGTTCTTTCTGTCATTTTGTAAGAGGCAAAAAATGAAAGTAATTAAGAACATAATTAACATAGCTGTATTCTGTCAGTTTCTAACATTTCCTCTCTGTCATGCTGTATTTTTAAGTGAAAAATTGAATGCAGGCACATTTTCTTCAGACTTAACAAAACAGTTAAAGCACTTCTTCTGCCACAGTCAGCACCAGCATTTAGTCAGACGCAGTGTGAACATAAAGAAATACAGTCTGCCTGCAGCCTCCAAATCAATATCCCTCCTGCTTACAGCGCTCTGGAAACGACAGTTCAGATGACCCCCATACATAACGCACCTGGGTTAATGAGACATGGACTGCTGCAGTTCTCCGCCTGTATGTGATGAACTCTTGATGGATGCTGAGACAGATTGATCATGTTTCTGCTTTTACAAGCAGCAGAGCAGTCGCGCTTGTAGCAAGACACATTTTCAGCATCGACTTAAGAGAAATGTAACTGCACTTTTGAACAGTTACAGCAGGACCACTAACATCCTCTGGTCTTTAATAATCTAACCCCCTGGGCCCGCTTAATATTGGATTTTGTCCCCAACCCTAGCTCCTCGTATTGATATGGTACCTTTTAGAGCAACAACAAATAATCTCACCTAATTGCATAATCAATTAATCAGTTGAAGCAGCTTTTTTAGGGGGATAAAAAGTCAATATTCTTTATATATATACACCGATCAGACATAACATTATGACCACCTGCCTAATATTGTGTTGGTCCCCCTTATATGCTCAAAAATGCTCTGAAGCGTTGAACATGGACAAGAGGACCTCTCAGGGTGTCCTATGGGGTCTGGAACCAGGACGTTGGCACTGGATCCTTTGGGTACTCTGGCTTGTGCAGTGGGGCCTCTGTCAATCAAACTTGTTCCACTGCATCCTGTTGATGCTTGATCAGAATGGGGTGTAGGAAGTTTGGAGGTCAAATCAACATGTTGGGCCATTGTCATGTTCCTCAACATGTTCCTGATTGGTTGATGTTGTTTCCATGTGGTGGGGTACATTTTCCTGCAGGGGTAGGCCAGTGACATTTGGGATTTCCATTTGCATGAGGGAGTGTTCTTGTTGTGGGACAATGTTTATTTGGGTGTCTAAGTCTGATCAACATGGATGTTAAAATCCAAGGTTTTCCAGCAGAACAGCACATAGTACCAATATGATCAATGTTATTCACTTCACTTGTCAGTGATCAGAATGTTGTAGCTGATCAGTGTATATGTATATTTTTTTTACTCCTCTGCAACAGTAATATCTTTGGATTGCGAGTAAAACAAGACTTGAGGACGTCATCCTGGGCTTTGGGAAACACTGCGTCCAAGCGTTTCATTTTCTGATATTTTACAGACAGAAAAAAAAATAATTAATTGAGATAATAATCAACATATTAATTAACAATAAAAATAACTATTTGTTGCAGCTCTAGCATCTTTAAGGTTCAGCTCACTACATTTTTTTCCTTTATGAACACCTTGTTATCAAATGCTACCTTTGTTAATCAACCTATGTCTCCTTAACACATTGACCCGTGACAGGAAGTCCGTCTATGCAAGTGTGAATACAGCACGTGATAAAGTCTGGATTTATTGATAAGATGGATGCATATGTGAGTGTGTAAGTGATCCATGTGAAGTGCAGTAAAGGATGTCTGTTACACTTGGACCCTGAAACAAGATATGACCCCCACCGGTCGTGTGGAACTACTGGAATTACACACACACACACACCTTGTCCTATCAGCTGATCTATCCCTCTTGAGCTTCATGTGATGAGCTCAAGAATGAAGCCACTCAGGTTTGTTGGTCTCACCCTGACCTCGTAAATACACTGTCAAAGTCACACACATAGGTCTTTTTTTTTTTTTTTTGCCTCTATCAGCAAGATCACACTGAGCAGGAGCGCCAGGCGTGTGCTACAGAAATGGTACGTGGAGAGTCGTCACCTGGTCAAGGTCTTGGGAAAAGGAGTCGGTGAAAACAAAACCAGGGGGGTGATAATGTGTTGGGACAGAGGGAGTGAAAAAGAGAGACGAGCAATGGATGAAATTTCATCTTTGGTCATCGCAAAAAATACACACACTTGCCTCTATTCTATTTTATTGTATTATGACTGTTTTTCTCATCTTACATCACCTTGATCCCTAAATGTGAGCTTGGAAATTTACCTCACCTCCTCTCTTCAGCCCCCTACAATTAATCACCACTTTGTCTCCTTTCTCTAGCACTTATTCCACCTCCATGTCTCTTTCTCCTCCTTTCCTGTCAGCGTCTATCTCCCTTTTAGCTCTTTGCTTTACAGAAAGGCCTGAAAAGCATCCTCATCCATTGTCCATGCTTGCTGACGTTTCCAGCTTTAGCGTATTAGAAATAATAACAGTACAAAAGCAAACACGTGGGAGTGATGGTAAACGTCACGCGTGCACATACGTCATCCGCAAACATCCACAGAACGAAGACGGCAATGGTTACAACACACTTCGAACTCATTAGTAATATAACTCAGTGGAGGTGAGAGAAGGGTGTGTGACAGCTCAACAAGTGCGCAGAGAGAGAGAGAGACACACACACACACAGACGCACAAAAATCCAACACACACAGCAGAGATTTAGTCTCTATTCATCCTGCAGAACCAAATCCTCCCATTTCCTCTTCTGCCTCACACTGCACTCAATGGAAGATTAGTCTGTGGCAGAGTGGACCTCAGGCAACATCTGAAACAGCGCGCACACACACACACACTGGCAAGCCCTAACAACACTTCCCTCGGAGGGCAGATGTCAGTAACTACTTTTTATGTAAGCGACACCTTGATTTTATTGTATGTTAACAGTTCCTTTTGTGTTTTAACTGTTGTAGCAGATTCTTGGGAATGGATGAAGTTTACCACTAGCCCAGGGCAGTGTGAAGACTGATAGTAGCAGTGTGTGGAAAAAATGAAGCCTCCTCATTCATTCCGATAAGTCTACTAAGTTGGCACAACAAGATGTATACCCAAAAACGCCAAATCCGATACACCTGATGAATGTAGCTACTGTGATGTCACCCACTGGTTCGTAGATTGCAGTTTTGAAGCCTTGAGTTTGGCATTATGTTCTTTTGAAATTGGATGTGATGAGTAAGGGGTGGATCGGAGTGAGACATCCAGGAGACTATGCATACTCATATAATAGCCAATCCCACCTCCAACATCCCAGACGAACCTAAATCGACTCTCCACACCTTATGTCCCTGCATCAAATGCCCCAGTGCAACCTGTGGCAGCTCCTCCGTACTCGCCGAGACTGGAGTCACACTGCTGACTGCTGGTGGCCTTTACTGTGTTTGCACTGAATTCCGCATCGTGCGCAGTGGTGTGTGCGACAGCTTGATCATCCGTCACAAAGCTGTTTGTGTGTGTGTGTGTTAGTAATCAACTCGGATTACTCTCCCAGCCCTCGGATTCGCCTAATTGGATGGAGGCAAGGGGGCTATAATGAGACAATGTTGCTGCTGCGGCGCACACAGATGACCTCACCACACGGCCTGTGCTTGAAGTCAGTAAGGGGAGAAAAAAACCCAAAACGTCTCAGCCTCCCGAGTCCTCTGACATACACGTGTAGGACGGACACACATGCATACACAACCTTCAACACTCCTCCAAAACCCAAACAGAGGAGAGTTGTTGCTAAGTGTGGTGTGAATTTGGTGACTCCCCTCAACAGACCACCCAAACAAAGCCAACCGGACTTCAGAGAAGGACACATCCTTGCCTGTAACAAAAACAAACTGCACCCCGCCCGCCACCCACCTCAAAAAGATCCTCGGTGGCTCTGCTTTGTGGTTTTATCCAAAGAAATCCAAATAAATGAGCTGGGGATAATATCGAATAAACACAGAAATATGGCTTGTGTTTACTCAAGCTTCAGAGGAAATGGATTCAAGCCTCTCTGCTGTCCTCGTGTACCTACGCAGCCCTTTCTGAATCTTTCTGTGGGGGCAAATCAGTTGTGTAATGCTGTAATTAGGCTCATGAAGGAAAGTTGGGCTTGCAGTGCGGAGAAATTCAAGCTAATTTCCAGCTTAATGTGGATTATGTAATCATAAGATGCAGGGGTGTACCTCCCACCTAGTCCTGTTTTTTTTTTTTTAACATCCATACAGTCGATTATACAACAGTTGAAAACAAAAAGAAGAAAATCTCCGAGGCTAATTAGTCCTTAAGATCTGATATTATGAAATTGCTGTGACTAAATGGTCTCTCTCTTGATCTCAAACGGGGAACAATAAATAAATACATGCTAATTTAACAGAAAATGAGGCTGCAGATAATAACCAAAGAGCGTTCAGATTCCTCAAAACACCCTAATCATCTGCCGAGGAATGCAGCAGCTTAAAAACGTCACATATCAACCTTGGATTTAGCCTCCACGTGTTCAGACCCGCTATTTGGACTCTCCATCTGTGTGCACTTACGCTCTGCATAAAAATGAAGGGAGCCGTGTGTCACCGTGCCGAGAGCCTAACTGTGCAGAGCAGGCTGGAGCTCGGTGTGCCTCCAGCATGAAGCAAAAATCACAACAGATAAACAGATAAAAGTTCACAGTGTTTTACATAACACTAGTGCTGTCAGTCTAACCTAGCGCTGGCTTGGGTTACACACCCAGCAAGACAAGCCTGTCTAACATGGGAAAACTGTGTGCACTGAAAGTATGTGCGGGACAGAACTGTGCTCAGCCTCATTACAATACCTGCGCTGAATAGTTATGACCTTTTATTGGGTATAATGACCCACTGAACTTGCTGAGACATGAACATGCAGCAAAAAAAAGCCAGACAGGGCAAGAAATGTGAGCAGTTGGATGATAGCACACACACCCCCCCGCCCCCTTTGGCGATTGGTTCATAAGTGAGCATGACCGCCGGGGTGCATTTGTAATCTCCACATTAGGAAAACCCAGAATGTATGAAGATACAAATTCAGCTGGCGATATTACACTTTGCAAAGTTGCACATCGGGCCATAATCTAAATTCGTGTAGTGAGATTTAAGGAGAGCCCAGAGAAGCGTTCCTCCTTTAGTTTAAGAATGTGCTCTGCTCCAAACGATTACAATTCACTCTTACTTTCAAGTGAAATCATTTATTATATCTCAATCGAAAAAAAACTATCACCAAAGCAGAAGTAAGATCCAATTTCTAACAAATCCATATTCTCCTTTAATTTAATTTCTGTGTTGTCAGTGCCTGATGTCAGTTACTCCCAATACCCTTCATAAAGGCTTCATCCTTCATTTCCAACATCCTCAGAAAAACAGACAAGCGAGGAATAGGAGTGAAGTTCACGTCTCTACTACGGCCTACAGCGAATAAGATTCGGTTACCAGAAGCGCTCGGCCGTGTGAGCACACTCCTGGTCGCTTCACTGACTGACTTTAACTATGTTTTCTTCTTCCAGGGCCCACATGACCTGAGACTTTGAGGAACGGGCAACGTGCCAAACAGCCGCAAACTGCGCCAAGAGACCCAGCAATGTTACCAAAAGGCAAACTGCATTCCACTAGATTGTTTCATTTGCATGGAGATTTTTTTGGTTGTTACACTGATAGAAGAAAGGGAGTTATACTTCATTTTTGTTTTTGGGGCATTAATAATTCCTATATTCTTGCACAATTCTTGTATCAATGAGATGCATTATCGTTATCTGGCCAGGTAGTTATTGATTATAAATTGCAGAAAATGGACAATTCCTTCTGGATATTTATGTTTTTTACATAAAATACATAATATTTCAATACAAGCCACTTTCCCAACACAGAAAGCTCAAAGATTATATCCATATCGTCCAGCTTTGTCTGAAGTAAAGTCTCATTAAGTCCTCACAAGGGTCGAGTTTGTGTTCACACACATTGTGAATATACTGATCCAGTTGGCCGGTCATGCATGACTTTTGTCCATTCAGGCAACAGTAAACAAATGTAAACCGCCTCACCTCTATGATCTGTCAACAACAGCATTTATGTGATTCACAAATGATTAACAACAAAACAACTTCATTTACACCGATCAGCCACAAAATTATGACATTGATCATATTGGTACTATGTGGTGTTCTGATGGAAAACCTTGATTTTAACATCCGTAATGATGAGACATAGACACTCAAATAAACATTGTACCACAACAAGCACACTCCCTCATGCAAATGGAAATCCCAAATGTCACTGACCTACCCCCACAGAAAAATACACCCCACCACATGGAAAAAAACATCAAACAATCAGGAACATGTTGAGGAACATGACAATGACCCAACATGTTGATTTGACCTCCAAACTTCCTACACCCCATTGTGATCAAGCATCAACAGGATGCAGTGGAACAAGTTGGATTGACAGAGGCCCCACTGGACAAGCCAGAGTACCCAAAGGATCCAGTGCCAAGGTCCTGGTTCCAGACCCCATAGGACACCTTGAGAGGTCCTCTTGTCCATGCCAGCATTTTTGAGCACATAAGGGGGACCAACATAATATGCGGCAGGTGGTCATGATGTTGTGCCTGATCGGTGTAGGTTTCAGTGCATGAGGGGTACAATATTCAGTAACTAGATCCAAATGTGAGTCTAAGGCAGGCTTCATAGTATTAACTTCACGTTTTACGCTGTATCTAGGCTGAATTCTATGCTAAAGATATGTCTGCTTGGATCTTCCCATGAGAAACTTCATCCTTATGGAGGAAGTGGTGTGTCCCAGGGAAGGAATTTTGCGGGCTATTTTGAGACTGGCATAAAGATTCCCCTCCAGATGGTAAAGAAATACAATAACTGGCTGGTGAGGGACAACTGGATGGCAACAACAATAAAAAAGCTCTCACATGGTTTTTGTGGAAGATTGTGGAGCAATGGCTGATTTATTTTAAGTTTGCTCCACTTCATAAACTACATGTTTCCCTCTATTCTGCTTCAGGCTACAGCACTACAAAAAGGAAAAAGGCACACACATTTCACAGTTGTTGTAATTATTTTTGATTTTTAATTATATTTTTCTTCTAAAAGATATAATTTGGAGTGAACCAGCTCATCCTGCGTTTCCTAATTATCTAAATCATGAGGTTTATTTTTACACACATATTACATAACCGCTGTCCAATAGGATTGTTTCTGGCACACGTCCCACTACTGCTGTTCAATTTTAGCCTTTGGCCCTCACTGCCAAAAGAGCGCACCCCTGAGACATACACTCAAGTCTTTTCCTATACAAGCTGGTGCCTGTTAGGGAAAAAACACCCTGTAATTACAGCAGATCTGAACTCTTAAAAAACACACACACAGGATCCACGCAGACAAGATAATTAATCGTTTCTAACCTGTATTTTTGTGTGTAGTTAGATTGGTTGCTATGTACCATCTCAGTGTGTTCACTTTTCCGTTTTGTTTTTGTCTGTCTCTTTTTCTGATCGTTACAGCAAAGAGGTCTCCGCTCGAGACAAAAATCAGTTTCTGAATATCTCTGCAAGCGTCTGCAAGGATGGACTGAAGCACAATGCAAAAGGGGAGGAGGATGGAAGGCATAGAGACAAAAGAGGTTTTCATGAAAAATGTTGAACAATAGTATGTGTAGTGAACAGAAGGGAGGGAAGGAATTTAAAAAATCCATCAGCCTAGATGTCAGACGAGGACAAACACGGTAAAGAATGAATAAGGACTAGCAGTCAAAAAGAAAAACAAAGATTCAAAGACAGAAATACAGAGGGAAATAAGAAAAACAATCAAGAAAACCTGATAGAAAAGACATAAATTATAGACTGCAAGAAAAAAAGAGTTTCAGGAGAGTCCACGAGTCCTCGGGCTTGGCCCTGCTGAGGCCCGCCAGCCCACCGCGGCAAAAACACTCGAACAAAAGGATCATTTATTGGAGGAGGAAAGAGGGGGAGGCCGAATGGAGGGATGAAAGGAGGGGGAACACTGTACAGAGGCATTTGAGAGCTGTGTGAGTGAAACACTGGCCCCATCTCAACATTCACAGCCAATGTGTAACATTCTCCCCCACGCTGCCCTGCCGACGTTCTCAGCAGCCAGAGCCCATATGGTCCCACTGTGCTAGCCTGCTAGCATTTCTATTTAAAATCCACCCAAAACACCCCCTGCTTCCACCGACATGGCCTCCATTCCCAATAAAACCACCACGCGACGTATGGATGCAGGCTGATGGTTCATTTCCATCTGTGGAATCTATGAAAACCAACTGTTGAGCTCAGCCGTGCTGCACTCACCGCAAGATCCCATGATGAATTTCTGCTAATGCCTTAGATTCTTCATTAAATCCAAGTGTGGAGCCGCGCTATGAAATGTTTACCGCAAAAACCCTAGAGGTGTAAGTCTAGCACAACCTACAGTGCAAATTATGTGGAAGCTAGCAGGCCTGCATAAACAACAAGGCTTGGCAGGATGCATTCATCACAAGAGCCCTACTGTGGAAGGTTAAGCAAGACTACTGAGTGCTTCCCTGATGCATATAAATCCACATCTCCATTTAAATGCTACTTTATCTGCTTAAACTGCAGGCGTCTGCTTCTTAACAGGCCAATTTAGTGCAGACAGTGGTTCAAAGAGAATGTTTTTTTTGTGAGGAAACATCTCACAGTGAGTTAGTTGAGCCATTGTTTAGCTGTGGTGGTCCCCCACAGTTAAAAAATTGCTCCACACAGTAGGAAAAAAGTAAATACAGTGAAGATTCATAATCTGGCTTTACTGACCCCGGTTTTTAGCACGACAGTTACTGCACAACTGTAAATATAGACAAACAAAACACTGTCTTCAATTACAGGCGGAACCCTACACATTGAGTGCAAGACTTAACAGTAAAAAATGCTCGTCATTTTAAACTCCCTAAGGGTCTACAATATACACTCAAAGCTTTCAGCTTAAATTAAATATTTAGAGCAAGCAATACTTTCATAGACAAATCTATAAACTTAGCAAACAAATTTAACTGCTTATACATACTTTCCTTCAAAGGCTGTAAGGTTCTAGAAACTCGTAAAATAACAAAATCTGACGCGATTCATAAAGCAGTTTTTATGTGCCACAGCTTTCTTCTAGAAGATTTTCTTTTGGACAGGTCAACAGAAAGCAGGGTCAAAGTTCAACTTTACTGAACTTGGAGTAAAACGCTTCAATGGCAAATCTGAATGGATGCCTATGCTAAGAGTAGCACTCCAGTGAGATGTCTGACAGCACTCCTCTTTGAAAAACAATGGCTCAACCAGAGCAGAATGAGTCTGACGCTTGTCATATATGTGTAACAAACGGTAACAAATCAGCACCGAAACACTGATTTTTTTTGGCACTGACATTGCTTACACAACATTCAAGAAGCCTCAAGACGATCAATAGTCATTTCCAGAATATCAATGTTCATTGATATTCCAATAGGCTGTCTGGCCTTTAACACATTACATAATCACATTGTGTAATAAGTGTGTGTGCACCAAGCCACAGACAAGGAAATCAAGGATTGTCAGAGAAACCAATTTGTATTTCTTACTGAGACAGTCATACAAATTAAACAAGTTTCTACAATTTAATCTGGCGCCAGGCAAAGTTTGATTACAAGCATGGATAGAGAGGGTAGCTGTGCTCCATTGGATTTCCTTGAATAACATATTAATTTCCCTCTTAACCATGTGACAAAGCACAGGTAATGTAGGAAAAAAAGGGGAGAGGGCAAAAATTGAATAAGAAATTAGCGACAGAGAGACTGTAGACTGTTTGTCTGAAAAGAAAACTAAATATTTGATGCTAAATACAAACAAGTATGTCTTCAAAGGAAAAAGTAGAGCTTACCTGTTCCCTCCTTATTTCCATTTTGATGTGTCCGCAACTCTTCTGATTTGTAGAAGTCGATGCTGGCATACGTGTTGAGGCTAGAGCTGTTGCTGCTGCTGACTGCTGCACTCACTCCCATTCCCCCAACCCCAGAACCTGCACCCAGTACAGAAAAGAGGCGAGATGGGGCCTGGCTTCCAGAGGGCCCATCCAGACCCAGATGGGGGCTCTCTTTGTTGGCCAAGTCCAAATCTATGTAGTTAAGGCCTTGCTCTGTGGATGAGGTCTGAGTGTTTGTGGGAAGCAACTGCTGTCCAGGGAGGGGAAACTGATTGGGGGGATCAGTCACATTACCGTTCCCCCACAGCATGCTATCAAAGCCCAGCCGGCGGGCCACAGCTTGAGTGTGTTCTGGAAAGAGGGAGGCAGTTGAAGAAGAAGTAGAGGTAGAGGTGGGGAGGGAAGGTGAGGCAAGGAAGGTTTCTGAGCAGTGCCGCCTGCGTCCTTGGGGGTCAGCCCGGATAACTTTAGCCCCCTGGTCTGGGTTGGGTCCTGATTTGGTTAGGGGGAAGTCTAGACCCCGTGATAGCACAGGAACAGAAGGATCAGTACTGTTAGGAGACGGGACTTTGGGAGAAACACTGGATGTTGACCGAGAGACAGTGTTGCTATTCAAGCTGAAGGCCATTTCAGTGTAGTCACCACAGGATGTAGGGGACTCAGACTCAGTCACTGAAGGAACACTCTCTCTGCTTTTCCTAAGCGAGGCTTCAGCCACTTCAGCCTCCTGTTCATGAGGGCCAGTAGCACCCTCATTACAAGCTTTAGGGGCATGGGCTAGAGTTGGAGGCGTGGGAGGGGTGTGGAAAGGAGGGAAAACTAGTGGGGTAAGGGAGAGAGGTGAGGGGGAGGGTGAAGGGCCCAGGTCCATGTTGACATATTCAGAGGCAGCTGGGGGAGTGATGGGGGCGGAGGGACTACGGGAGAGGGGTATGAAGTTACCTAAGCAAGAGGTTGGCCTGTGTTGAGGATGCTGGCTGTTTGAGCCATGAGGCAATGATAAGCCATGCCTAAGACCCCTGCCACGTCCTCCTCCAACCCCAGTCTGGCTGCACTTCTCCCCCTTGAACTCTATGCTTACGTACTCCCCAGGGCTCTTAGGTTCTGGAGGCAGGGGGTTCTCACGGACCCTAGGAAGGGTGTTAGCCTTGGATACATCAACAAACAGGCTCACTGGTCTGCTTCTAGTGTGGATACCCTGCTTGGTCAACCCACCAGAGCCCCGTCTCTGTTGGAGCTTTCCGGTGTTTACATCTTTGGACTGGGTGCCCCCAGTCATGTTACTCAATATCTGAGTAGACCGGTCCTCACTTTCCCCGAGGCTCTCACTGCTGGCTGAGCTGGAAGAATATGAGGAAGAGGAGAGTGACAGGTGGCGTCCAACCACTGAGCTACCTGCTGCTGACTGCTCCTGACGCCCTCCCATAGTTCTACCTCCACCCATTCCCCTACTACAGCTTCCATTGGGCCTTCTGCCTCGTCCAGGCCCATCATCAAAGTGTCCGGCAGAGGGATTATGTTTGTATGAGCGAGGAAGGGAGTAGTAAGAATACACCATCTTGGGTGCTTGTTGTTGGGAATTGGTCTCCAAATGGCAGGTATGCTCGGGAGGTGGGGGGCTGCCATTTACAGAACGAGCGCTAATTGGAGACATGTTCATATAGTCACTGCCTGGTCTGCTGTCTGCACTGCCACTGCCCACCCAAGCCCCTCCAGAAAGACCTCCACGCTGGTCAGGGGAACAGCTGCTATTAGGAGACATTATCATATAGCCATCAGAAGTTGGTGGAGGTCGGATCTGCTGTGGAGGAGACACGCTGTTGTTAGGAGTCATGGCCATGTAATCATCAGCAGCTTTGGAATCTGAGTCAGGAACAGAGACGGCCAGTGACTGGGAAAGGGATACTGGAGGCTGAGTGACTCCAGGCAGCATGGACATGTACCCATTGTCCACACCTAAATCTACATTACCACCTGCTCCTCCACCCCCCTCAGCTTTGAACTCGCCTGCCACATCCAAGTACCCTCCTCCTACCCCTGCTGACCCAGCACCCATGCCAGATTCCCTGTGTGTAGAAGAGCAGGAGGATGTAAAAGACTCTCGGCTGGTGCTCCTTGACATGATAGCATAATCTGCAGAATCTTCATCTGTTGGCTCCTCAGCTCTGCGCTGACGTGGTGCCAGCCTTTCCAAGGCCATAGGAGGTAAGGAAGCCCGCTTACTCAACAGCCTCCGTTCAGCTTCACATTCACGACTGGAAGAGCGACGGAGCACTCTCCTGGTCTGCGGTTGGGAGCCAGAGGCTGGTGCTCCTGGTGCAGGTAGGGAGCTGGACGTCAAACTCCCTTGATTACTGTTGCCACCACCACTACGCTGGCCCATTAGGATATAGTTGGCTCCATCTTCACCAAGGGACTGGCTGCCGGTGCTACCAACTGAGCTTCCAGGGAGGCTCGGGGAGGGGAGGAGCGTGTGATCCCCAGGACTAGAACCATACTCGTCTGAAGAGCCATAGTCACTGGGTGAGCCCGAGACCGAGGCACGGTGAGAGGGTACCCGACTATAGGCACCAGACCCCGAACCAGCACCAGCAGAGGATGTTGCACCTCCAAACTCAGAACCATGCCCAGAGCTAGAGGAGAGACTTGGGGCTGGGGAGGGCGCTGGGGTGGAAATGGAGCGCATCAACCCAAGAGGAGTTTTAGCAGCTGTGGTTGGCGCTGAACGGGCTGATTTTGATCTGAGGATTGGGGTTGTGGAGCAGGAGCCATTGGTGGAGGGGCTGGAGTTCATGCCATGTAGCGATGTGGTCCCCGCTATCCCATCTTCACCTTTCCCCCCATCACTAGCGGTGCGAGACCTTGGGAAGCTATGTCGGGGGGTGGGAGAAGCATTCGCATTGCTGACTGCTCCTCCATTGTTAGCTCCTGCAGGAGGCTCAGTTCTGGGCCGGCGGGTGAAGCCAACTTGACTGGGAGGAGGGTTTGGGTGGTGACGGCGTGAGGGAACACTAATGGGGTTAGAAGCAGTGGCACCTCCTCCAGGGCCAGAGTTCGACTGAGACTTGCTGCGCTGGCGGAACTCCTCACTCAGTGCCTTCATGGCCTCTAGCAAGGTTTCATGCATGTTCTGGGCCACCACCGAATCATCCACCTAGAACATAACACAATAAACTTTCAAAACATTGAACTCAAACCTAAACTGTGGAGCATTGCTGATTTTTAAAAATTAACTCTATGTCACAAATTACAGTAAATGAGCATAGAGGTCTATAACATATCAGAAGCAGTAGCACTAGTTGCTCACAATGAGGTCCATCATATAATAGAATTAAGGTACTTTTCTGAGACAAATGGACACATTTCTTGCTTCTGATTTGTGAACAATACATTGACCTAAAAACATGAAAGTGGGGAGCATTTCAACTGAATATTTTTTTGGCATTCAAATTTAGGACAATCATGTAAAACCTTGTCTTATTCTTCAACTTAGAACGTTAAATCCTTCTGAAATTATTTGCTGCATTTGCTCAACATGAGGCCATAATATAGGGTTAAGTGAATCCTAACTTTGCAGTTTCTTTTACTCTGTTGATTATTGGTTCTTTCCGTATATATGACATTAAAGGGTGAAACAAACTGTCAACATAAATGGGACTGCAGATTACAGGCTCACCTGCATCCAGAACTCGCCCGGGCCTGTCACGGCAGAGCGTCCCACCTCGACAAAGAAGAAGTTTTCTGAATGGCCACAGCGTCTCACATTCATCAGCTGCAGCACCACAGCAGCAGCATCAGAGTTGAGCTTCACAAAGTTGACTGTCTTGTCAGTCAAACAAAGGCGATAGATGCCAACCAAATTCTTTGCCTGACCCAGGCCTTTGGGCCACACCTTCACCTGCCACACCTCTTTGAAAGCAGGTCCAGGATTAGGCACTCCATAGTCCCCCGCAGCCCCACTGTCAGTGGGATTCTTACCTTCAGAGACAGAACAGAGGCAGAAGAAGATTAAAAGGTTGCTGGGCGGTGGGGTGGGTGACTGGATATAACAAACAGTGGTACTTAAATGTTACAGAAGAAAATCTATGAAGAACATCATAAAGTACAACCACTGCAACAAAGCACTGACATGACCTTGGGCCATCTGTGAACAAAGGATACAGTCGGAGAAACCACCACTATTTACCTGTTAGTGGAGGGCAAGGTGCCTTTATTACGTAGCTGTGCTGATACTGAACCTTTCATTGATTTTTACACCAGATCTGAGTTCAAAAGGAGCATGCACCAGCTTGTGGTACTGGCTCACTGTACATGCAGGTTCCATACCTGGGGTCTCATTCGTCAAGTGCTTCCAGGCATCCTGACAAACGCAAAGGCACACATACCACCAGTTTGGAAAAATTAAACTGCTGACAAGTGAAACGCAGCACAAGAATCATGACTATGAAAAAAAAAACACGGTTGTGGAAAAACCTAGGTAAACCACCTTGGAAAGTGCTTAACAATTGAATCTCCTCCAAAACCACAGCAAACAATGCCAGTTGATGGGCAGAAAACCTGAGGGCACACACTTAAAAAGCTTCTCAAAAGCCATGTACTCGAGTTGCTCAACTGACAATAAACTGGCTTTGTAAACTAATAAACTGTAGTGTCTTTAAGCAGCAGTACATGCAGTTCATTCACCCTTTGTGTTAACTGTGCTGTATTTAGACAGTAAGGAATTACTGAGGCAATGAAACACAGGAGAGAAAGGTCTTGGTGAAATCTGATCCTAGACTAGTAAGGCACAAACAAAGGAAGGGGACTAATTTAAATACTTGAGGGAGCAATGGGTAGGATTTAGGGGGACCTATAAGCATACACGGAATATAACATTCCTAATTGCATTTTTATTCGTGTATAATGACCTGAAAATAACAATAATTGTGCCTTTTACAATTTACCTCAGAATGACCCTTTCATATCTACAGAGGGGGTGGACCGTAGGTTTTTTAACATGCTTGGCAGAGAAAGATGAGACAAGTGGTATTCAGTTGGTTGTAAGCCAATAAATCCGACACCTTATACTTCTTGATACATGTTTTAATCTATGTTTGGTGTTTAAAGTCAAAATAATGACAGATCTGAAGCCAGAAATATGCTTATTATCTCATTAAATGCCCTTACTTCTAGCATGCGGTCAAACTCGTTGTGAGCAGCTACAGACAATGCTTCTGATCTGTTACAGATTTAGCTCGAGGCTCATTATTTCCACCCACAAAAGGCCTCACATCTGTTGAGTGAAAAGGATTTCAAGAATACTATTTTGTGATTCATCTTTGGGGTGGGTTCTAATTCTTCTTTAAGTAATCATCCTAAAAAGTACATTAAACATGACTTCAATCTTCACATGTACGACATCTCTTATTTTTCCTGTCATATTGCCAGGATGGATATGTCTGAGCACGATCATTATCTATAACACTGAATCAATCAACTCCATGACAAGGCTGAAGAAACAAAATGTCGACAAAACAGCTCACCTGGTTGCTTCATGGGAACAACATGTTCTTTGTGCATTAATAAATAACCTGGAACACCTGTCTTATTAGGACTACCACATGTGGCATACTAAAATGAAGATGGGAAAAGAGACTTTTTGACAGCAAACTGAATGAAAAGCTCTACTCTCACAAAGAATGTGTTGCATTCTACTTTCAGCAGTGACTTCGGCCTAATCACGATGAAGCCTGGCCGCAGCATTACAAATATATTCTTGTATTTCTGCATGCATTTGTTCGTCCTTTCCCATGCCTCCGCTGCAGATCCTACAATGACAACCATATGTAGACAAGGAGCCTCAGCATGCACAGTGGACGCCATATTAAGAGAGCTTCCGTTATGACAAACATTTCCCCAGATCCTCTTCCCAAAACATTTTTACTTGTGATTGCAAAACAGGGAGAAGTCTTCTGTGCCTCCCTGCGTCTTCTTCCAGAATGCTTCCCCAAAACTGGAGGAACGCTCACAACTTGAAAGCGACCTAGAATAGATGTTTTGTTGAAAGCCAGCGAGGCTGCGGCTTCGTGGCTGTGTGTGTGCTGGCCCTCCCCCTACATTAGATGACTCACTCAAGGCCATGCATGGCTGTGTCATGTATTACTTTCCTCTGTGTGCGAGGACCTCTCTGCAAGGAGTCCTGTTTGCCTCCCCGATTTAGATTTACAACAGGAAGAGATGGTTTTGGGACTTTTCAGAGGGGACCAAGGGAATGAGGGATTGCAGGAGATTGCAATGAGATATGAGAGCTCCATTAAGAAGGGAATAAAGGGCCTTTTAACAGAATCTTAAAGGAGGGAAAAGGGAGAGGTTTATTTAAGGATTACTTGGGTTAAAAGCATCTGATTACAGGCTCATTTTAAAATTAATTTTTCTAGCCCACTGCTTGTTGAGATTGACTCGGATTGCAGCACAGCATGTTCCTCAAAAAGTACCCTTTCCTTTTCAAGAGCCCATTTAATGTGTCTTGAAGAGGGCACAAGTGTGTTGTTTGTTGTGAGTACAGTGCAGCCTTAAACCTCAGACGTGCCCTCAGCACTTCTACACACACACACACACACACAAACCCTTGATCTCAGGGCCACCTTGGCTCTGCACACTCTCAAAAACACTGAAAACATTTAGGAGGCTTTGCTGGAAATCCTACAAAGGTGCAGACTGATTTGCCCCTATCAAACATCACAGACTTTTGCTCATGGTTGCCTAAAGCTGGGCTTGATTCTATACATAAGAGTATCAAATATAAATTGCCCCTGGCTTTCCGCTGGGGAATCCTTATGGCAGCATGGTGCTCACCGGAGATGGCTGCTGGAAATCAGTACATCTTTTTTTCATTCTGCATTCGGAGGTTATCGGCCGGTCAGCTTCCGTGCAGCACAACGCCACCCCTATACGACATAATGAACCCACAGAAAAACACGCGCACAGAATGGCCCTCAGCCGGAGATCAATCTGAGCGCTGAAGCCGGATGCACATGAAAGCAAAATACACCTGGAGGTAATGAAGCATCTGCTTAAAGCTTGCTGGCTGAATAAGGGCAATGCGTGCAGGAAAAACATTCAGCCAACCTTGACACAACCTTGGAGGAAGTGTGCATCTCAGGTCCGAGAGTTCATACAAGGTGAACGGATTTATTTCAGAGTTTCGGCAAATCTGAAAACAACTTACACTGGCTTATTCACGCACCACTTGTTTACTTCACTTTCGCCATGACCACACACGAAACTTGCAGTCTTACGTGTGGCTTGAGCATTGCAACCTACGCGGGCAACACTGGCGTCTATTCATGGCCATTTATTTGCTATGCTTGAGCTGCCTCCCGCAAGATCACAGGCTGTATATAAAGAGGCCGTCATGTAACCTAATTTTCTCAACTGCAATTTTAAATATGAGTTGAGTTATTGGTGCTGATGGGGGGTGGTGCCTCCCAAGCTTTCCAACTGCCATTATGATATAAGGGAGACGGGTGTGATTTTATATAGGGGACCACACTTAGCCCCGGGGCTGCCAGATCCCTGCTGGGATATTGACAGCTCCTCTGTCAGTGACGAGCTGATTATTGTTATGGTTACCACACAAATCCTGAGAAAGTAGGTCTTAGGCAATTCTGCTTCCCACTGGTACAATTCTAGCTAAGACTAAGTTTTATAATATCTCTGAACCTCAGAACGTGCCAGCGGGTTTGAAAGGCATCGGAAAACTTGACCCAATCGAAGTTTAAAGTCGGGACATTTCATCAAAATCACTTCACTTAATGTGTCTTATTTTAAATTTGCCAAGAATGAACAGTTTGCACTAACAAGAATCTGTAAAAAAAATAAAATAATGGAGTGTTCAGAAAAGCTGTGAAGCCATCAGACTAGACAGGGAAAATGTAGGGACTTTTGAGCTGAGCCGGGTTGAACTGCAGGCTTTGCTTCCACAGAGCAGATAGGAGACAAAGTGTTAAAACAAATTAGAAATGTAAAATGAAATATGAAATATCGATAGCACGTGCAGTCCCCATTTTCTAGCCATTGCTGTGTTGTTTCCACAGAGGTGCAAGACTTTAGATTGCGGTGAAAACTGAACCCACAGCGAGCACAGAAAAAATGCCAAGAAACTGCTCCGGCTCAGAGGGTTAAGTAAAAATCCAGCAACAACCTTTAAGTAATGTGATTCTATAAAAACTATTTGCTGGAGAGGAAAGTTAAATGGTCCAAATTTATAGCAAGACTCCTTCTTAGTTAGCTAATGCAGCCTGTAAATCAGGGAAAACTACTCTGGCGATGAACGGCTGCTCTCGCTCGGTTCTGTTTCAAGTTTCTGACCTCACTGCCCTAACACGCTGCGCTGCTCCATTACTCTGCAAAACACCAGCAAAGACACTTCTGGGGGTTAAAATCCTGTTTTCTACCCTCTATCTCTGCCACTGTGCCCCCCCCAACACCACCCCCCACTCCCCTGCCAGTTTACAAGTGCAGATAGATAGGAGACAGCTGTGTACTTTTTTATCCTTGCGCATATTTGCGAGCAAAGTGAGCCACCCAGCAGTGAAAACAGTTGGTCTAATCTCTGGCTGCCATGTGTACCCGTTTCAATCTTTTTCCAACTCCTCGACTTCCCAACTCTTCATCCATCTCTACCATCTGTAATCCCCCTATCTGGGCCCACACTCGGGGACACAACGCTTCCCCAGCACCAGCATCTGCCGGAGGCTAATTTCACATATGGTTTGCGTTAGCCAGAAGCGCACACAAACACAAGCTTGCACACAAACACACACAAGTTGCGTGCATGAAATTATTGGTGACGCATCCAAGGGTTGTCCCCTGACAAGACACACAGACACACACACAAAAAAGTTATGAAAGTCAGCTGAAGCTCTCCGAAAACCAGCTCACCAAACTTGGAGCTATCTTGGTCATGGCTGGTTAGTCTGGTTCAGAGTTACTAAACATCCTGCTTCAGTTTCAGGCTTTGGAAACCCTTTAGAAACAACAGTGTCGCTGCATCCAGGATCATTTTTAGTCCAAAATGAACTTTTAACAAAATCTTATATTTTAGAAAATGTGGGGTTTTTTGTTTTAGATTTTCCAAAGTGGATAAATTGTATTTTGATAAATACATTGAAACTGCAATTCCAGTTACACACTCTTTATATAATAGCAGCTAACAGTTGTGAAATAAGACCAAACAAAAGCAGTCATATTACCATAGTGATATGAAAACTGGAAATCAAGTGGACAAGTTTAGAAACATGTGGCTCAAGAAACTTGCTCCAGCTAGCATTAGGTGCCTCACTGTCCAGTGTCACCCCATATAACAAGATATTGCAGAAGCACTAGCACTTGTGTGTGTGTGTATATTTACATATATACATATACAAGCACTACTATTGTGGCATTGTTGAACAGCGGTGCCTAGTGTTTTTCTTTTTACTGTTTGCAGCATTTAAAGACCAATAGCCTCGTCTTGTATGTACAGCTTATAGTTTTACCCCTCTAGGTCCGGAAAAGCACTTAATTAATACCTTTGTTATTTGAGGCCTTGAGCTACAAGTTTGAAGCATCCAAACACACCTACATAGTTTTATTACCCATCCTATCACATCGCATTACTACAGCACACACGCCAGGTAGTCCTGCAAAAATATCGCATTTAATCGTTTGTATCCTGCAGGACTGGATTTGTATGTGTTGTAACACAGACTCATCGGCTTTACTCTGCATCAACAGACTATTCTTTATGTCAGTGATGCTACAATATCCATTCTGAGGCTGAGGTTTTCTTAAGCATTTGGACTTAAATACTGCATGAGTGCACATATAAATTTTTGTTAGCATATTAGCTATATACTATTAGTCAACCTGACATTATAACATTTTTATCTGTAATACTTGTGAGAGTTGTGTATACGCTGAGAGGAATTCTTTTAATTCCCAAAAGCAACGTATAAGGGTTCCCTTTATGCTTTTTATGTATGTCTTTAATATTGACTCCATTTTAAATCCTAAAATTGGCAAACAGAAGATTTTAGATTTGCTTAGACTGACACAGGCAGGTCTAATCTCGGCCTATACGCTGGGGTTTTAATACATCTGACAGCCTGCTGATCAGGAGGTAGGTTTTTCACCAGTTTCTCTCCATGTTTCTAATGCATTCACTGTGAGGCTGATAAATACCATCTCATGAACTTCCTGCCCTCCACTACGACAGCGGTAATGGGCTAGTATCAGCCAACAGCGATCAATACCGACCGCTATAAAAGGTTACTATGCATTTATAGCCCCATGGCTCTATCGTGCTCAACATATTGGCACCCATTGACTAAATGGATTATGTTGCCCCTGGTCGTGCTTTGCTGCCAATCAAACCGGAGCACTTAATTGACGGGCTGCCTCGCCGCTGAGCCGACCCCAGTGCACCGCAGTAGAGGCAGAGTGCTCAAGGCCATCTCTAACTCCCACCCGCGATGTTTTACTGTAAGTCCAATGCAACGAGCAGCTGCATCACAACAAGCCAGAGCTGGCCATGCCGAAACCTGGCAGGCCAGCTTGTTGTGTTAAATCAAATTACAGGGTGTTAATGTGCACAAACTCTTTCTGCAGAGGAGTACCCGGTGGCAGCACACCGCTCTTCAGCCTGGATTGAGGCTCTAATAGACCTCTAGTTGAGCTCCACTCCAGCTGACGATCAGTGGAAAACACGGACATGGTGGCACTTGAAAAAGTCTCGACAGCAACCACCCATCTCTGACTTCATTAGCACACAGCCTCTACTGTGTTACCAGCGGCTGACCCTCGAGACAATAATTACTGCCTAATTAGGGAGATGAGCAGTGCTTAAGCATGGCTTAACATTTAATCGGCCAGCTCAGCGAACCAATGGCGAGATCCAGATCTCATGGGCCAGAGCAGCCAAACAACAATCCAGGATAAAAACGCTTCAGAGCCACAGAAAGTCGGACACAGAGATCTTGTAGCTCAGATCACAGAGGACATTTCATTCTGATATGCACTTTTCCATTACACCTCAGGTATGATTCACTGAGAGACACTGGCTGCAGCTACAAGTGGCACAACTGTGTTTGCTCTGTGGGACTTAAAGTGTCAAAAATTACATGACGATAATCCCGAGGCCTAATCAAGAGCAGCTTTACAGTGACGGGTGAAACCGGTCTGCGGATCAGCATGAATAACCATATCATTATATTTGGAAACAGATGTTGCTCCTCTGTTTAAAACGCTTTTTTTAAAGCTTTGAACACGGAAAACTGAATTCCATGGAGATTTAGTGTACTCCAGCGATGTCAACAAACCTCAGAAGATCAAAACAAAACCATGTAAATGAATAGACAGCTCTTGGTTGGAAGAAATCAACAATGTTTTTATCATTGCATTGTTTAAATTGAATTATAGTTTATTCATTTTGCCCTGAAAATGCTCTTTCATTTAGCTCTTTCATATGTTAGTAGAAATGGCAGTTATGGCCAATCAAAGTTGACAGGTAAAACAAAAAAACTAACGGCCAGATGGACACCTTGAATCATGAGTCAAATATTATTCTCACAATAACAGTGATCAAACAGAGCCTATTTATTGGAGATACATTTTTCCAAATTTTTTGAAAATCCACTTTATTTGCAATTTTCTAAGAAACCTGAATTTGAGAGGTCTTAAGTTAAAAAACTGAGTCTTGATTTAGTTAATTTAAATACAAGACACTTTTGCTCAAAAAGAAAGGATACATACTCAATGAAGGACCTAGGATCCCTAATCTGTCTCTATATCTACCAGTGAGCAGTGATTCCGAACACGTCAATGGGGGTCATCAGGTGGAAACCTCCCTTCAACTGTGTTGTCCAGGTAGTGACCAGTGCTGATGCTACCATTTAGCTAGTTGCTAAATGCTAATGCTAACTGCTAATTCAACCGGCACTGCCACGTTCAACTGACCCAGGCCCATTTAGGGATATTCTCCAGATAGTGACCAGTGCCAATGATACCATTTAGCTAACTGCTAAATGCTAACTGCTAATTCAACCAGTACTGCCACGTTCAACTGACCCAGGCCCATTTAGGGATATGCTCCAGATAGTGACCAGTGCCGATGCTACCATTTAGCTAGTGCAAATGCTACATGCTAATGCTAACTGCTAAAATACTTGAATACTACTAACATACTCACCACCCACAAGGAGAATAAACAGCCCGATTCGCTTGTAACGCTAGTGCTAACTGCTAAATGCCAATGCTAACTGCCAAGATACTACCATAATACTACAGCTTTAGCTATTGTTAAATGCTACAGTGCTACCATATCAGAATTTGCTTTCCATTCACCAGGAACTTCTGAAAATCTCCTGAAAGTTCGAAGACCCTAGGGCCTAGGACATACACTTCAAGAGACACAGACGTCTGAAAGTGGCATCTTGTTCAATTTCCAACTCCCAAATGATTTACTGAATATTTCCATCGGGTGAAAAATTATGAAAATGTTGGCATTTCAGCGAAGAAATTGGCAGATGTAAGTTTAAGAGGCCAAAGGTCACTACTACAAAGAGATTCTGAGATGGTCAAGCAACCGACCTCCCCTAATCTCCGTGTCTGAGTTGACACCGAATGACCCAAACCCATAACGACTGCCCGCTAGTTGCAGGGGAATTTTCTGTTTCAGCATTAAATCAGCGACTGTGCTGCTGTCAGCCTCGATCTTCTTTTAGCTGTGTATATTTTGGCATGTTTGTGAATGCGTGGGTGTATTTGCAGATCTCCCTCTTTTAATGCTACCGGCTCCGAAGTTGAACTCGATCACATTCTTTCATTGCAGTCGACAGCAACGGCTCCTGAGGTGTTGCCCGAGCCGCGGGAATGCTTCCCTGGCACACAGCGACTGCGGGGCCGCACCGCCGCCCGTCTCGTCGAGGTTAAACCTTTACACACTCGACTGCCCCCTAATAGTTGAGAAAATAGCTGCCCTCGAGGCCGATACTGTACTCACTGCCTGAAAGGGTCTTACTGGATTCAGCTGAATAAATATCCGAGATCCCGTCCTGCACGGCAGCTGGCTCGTGTTTAATTACCACCGGCTCGACGGGAGCCTGTGTGATACCGGGCAGTTTCTAGGGCACTTTAGGTGATTTTCCCAGGCCTTAAACACAGTGTGAAGCTCTATAGGGCAGCAGAGACCTCCACATTGTTTATCGTGCGTCCATAACGTGCATGTTCACTCTCCTGCTCGACTACCGTGCAGACAAAACCCAAAACTTTGGTTCTACCTCCAGCTGAGGTGTACAGCGGACAACCTCACCCCAAGCTTTAAAGAGGCGATATGAGCAGCTGTGCAGGTATCAAATTGAGGGAGTGGTCGTCTGGAAACTATGCGAGACAGACAGTGCAGCATCTCTTGGCTCTGTGCCGCTCAGCTTCACCCTGTTTGCCGTCTACAGGCTGCAAATTCTTCTGTCTCCCCACTGGGACAAATGGGGGACCGATACCTCGGTGTACCGACAGCGGTAGAGTGTCAGTAGATGAGGCAGGAGAGCACTGAGGTATGAGGACTTCAGTCAACATACAGATACAGCCACTATATGAGCTGCGCATGCCAGAGGGTTATTACCGGCAACAGTGTTGAGTGCAACATGTGAGTTTGGCTATTTCCACACGTCCAATTGATTCTGTGAATCTGCATCCCCCCCTCTCTTACAAAACTCTCCCTGCACCAGCCCTGATCCTGCATGCATGTGCGTGTGGCCTCATTTTGCTATGAACAGAAACTTTTGTATGAGCTGCAGCGCATACCACAAGAAAATGCCTGCCAGCGTTCGGGTTTACGCAGCAGCCAGCCGCAGCCCTTTGTCACTGTCAGCGAGGGTGATTTACACAAGAAACCCAACACTGGGAGCAACAAAGGAAGGAGACGAGAAGCCCTCAGTGCAGTGCAGTGCAGTGCAGTGCAGTGCAGTGCAGCGCAGTGCCGCACACTGGACCTGTAATTTCAAAAGACAACCCATGGCATCGATGGCATGGTGATGCTGGAGCCGGCTGGTTGTCTCGTTCCCTGGGAAGGCCGAGGACACTCACCCGCTGAGCCGCGGCCTATAAACCAGGGGTTTCTGTGCATCTGACCTTTGCACACAATCAGCTGACGTGTATTTGCAACTTGCAGCTTGGACGTTTGCATGAAAAGGGATGGTTTTTTTTACTATTACCCAGGCTTGCATCCCCACCCCAACTGTCTGCTCCCTTTCCTGTCTCGCGAACACTTGTCACATACTTGGGAGGAGTGGGCTTGAACACTCCTCTACACCCGAAAGACAAGGAGGAAGAGGGGGGGATTCTCTTGATGCAACTACTGCCAGCCTGCAACTTCTGTTCGGAGTTTATTAATCGGCCCAATCCGTCTCCCACTTGATCCTCTGGAAGAGAATATTCCAGGTTTGGACTCGTTATCTCCTCTCAGGTGCTTGTTTTCCCTTCGCCACTAATCAGCTGCTTTATGTAACAGAGCATGTGTAAGGAGCACCTTGAACTCGTACCTTCGTTTGCCAGGGTTGCGTCATGCGTCCCTTGCGATCCCGTCTGGCCTCTCACGGCGAGAGGGAGGAAGGCTGAACAGGTGATTTGGAGCTGCCGTGCTGACCACTGTTGCTCCGACAGCTGTGTTTACACACCGTTTGAGAAAAGTCTATGCGGGTGATGTTTTTGGGAGGGGGGGAGTTGGGGCCATTTGCACAGAATCCACTGCAGGACAAATGTGACACACCAAGGAAACACATTTCTATATGTAATGAATGGATCATGACTGTCAGGAGTCTTCTCTGATTATTTTGGGGGGGGGGTTCTGCTGTTTTGGAATGAATGCCTGATGTAATATTGCAGTGTCAGCAAAAAAAAGCAGGACAGACAAAGTAAACAAGAGGCCAGAGGTGTGTTTGAGCAGTTGAGTTGGGACAGAGAGGCAAAGCTTGCACACAGCTGAGGCCCACAGAGACAAGCCCGAGCAGTCTGGGGTACAACTGGGAGCAAATATCGAGCCTGACACCAGCATGATAAGAGCTGGTGGAGAGAATCGGCCCCACTGTGCAGCTCAGAGGCGGATGTTTACGCAAACCTCCAAGTCAGAGGCCATTTGTAAACAGCTCCAACCTGCTCTTAAAGTGTAAAAATGAGCAGAAAGCACCAAAACATTTGAAAGGCAGTGGATAAACACGCCGCAAAAAACACAAACCCGTCTGTGTAAACTTGGCCTGGCAAGCGGTAATGGTTTTTAAATAATCCCCGCATGTTATCCAAAACACTGTAATGAAACATGTCCTGATCTGCAGTGCGCTTCTGCCGCTCCGCTCTGCAGACACTGCCACGTTTCTCCTCATGCAGAGCCTCACACGCTGCCGAGAGTGTGTGTGCACGAGTGTATGCATCCGTGTGTGTGTGTGTTGGACTTTTGCTTACTTTTGCACTGCAGGTCCACCATGGCCTGGTACCACTCGTCCTGGTCCGCCTCGTTCTCCGCGGCGATGGCGAAACTCTCGGCCCGGGTGTACAGCACGATCATGTGCTTGTTCTTGGAGTCGGCCCGCTTGTTGATGTTGAAGCAGGTCTCCAGCGCCACCACTTTCTTCGGGACGGGGGCCTTGCCGCGGAATTTCTTCTCGCTCTCGTAGTACTCCAGCCGGGCCGGACCGCGCTCCGAGGCGGCGCGGAGCACGAAGTAGCGCCGGTGCATGGACTTCTGCTTGCGGAGGTATCCGCTCCTCCGCACGTCCTCGTAGCTGTGGAGCTCAGCCACCTGGCCCTCCATCATATCTCCTGTGTGTCCCGCAAAAAACCAACACTCTTCTTTCTCTTGTAGGATCTGTGCAAGTTTAGCGAGGTGATTCAAACATCCCCCGGCTCCGCTCCCCTCCCTCTCTCCCCCATCAACGCAGGCATGTGAGAGGAGAGGAGAGGCAGAGGTCGGTGTGGATTGCTGCTCCTGAGGGTCCCGGAGGTAAAACCTGAACGAGGCTTTGCTGGCGGCTGCAGCTGTCGCTAGTTTTCTCCGTCTTCAAGTTGTTTTTCTCTGTCGCGGACGGAGCAGCGCAAGTTTTCCAGGCGCACACTGACGAGCACATGCGGCGCAGCTCAGTGCGGAGCTCCCCCTACTCCCCACTACTACTACTACTACTACTGCGAGTGTTTCCAAGCGCTGTCGGGGAGGTTTAATCCCATTTAACTGCACATCACAGAGTCCAGAGCCCACGCTGCTGCATCTGTCTGTGTGTCCGTGTGTCCGTCCCCCCACCCCTGCCCTGCTCGGCTCTTGTTCCTGAGGCTGGACCGTGGAGCGGCGCGGCCACCGTGGAGCGGAGTGTCACTCACCGCTGTACTAGTACTCTGGAACACGGTGCGTTCAGGGGCATCACCCGAGCTCCGAAAACAAAGCTTTCTTTTTTTTTTTTTTGCTGTTGCACATTTCAGGGCTCACGGGCCAGATTTGATGATAAATACGGACAGAGCTTTTGCTAGTGAGGGAAATGGCAGCAGCAAATTAAAGACAAAAAAGACAAATCATTAAAATATTAACTAGAAACTGAATTAAAACTATAAACAACCACCCTAACTTTAAAAATAATAAATGTTACAGTACAGTTATTGTTCTTATGTTGCACTACTATGCACTAGAACACTTTAAAACACTTTTACATTTGTACTTTCTTATTTCACATAGGACATTTTTACACTTATTGTACATTTTGCATTTTATATATTTTTTATTATTTATTTTTTACTTACTGCATATTTTTTTCTTATTTATCTGTATTTATGCTGGTGGTAACTTTACTCTTTTTCTGCTGTAACAACCTCATTTCCCCTTGAAGGTTATTAAGGATTTCTTTTCTATTCTATTCTAAATGTTACCATACTGTTATTTTACTTATAGTGCCTTATATTGTATTTATATATACCTTAAAATGCAGCTTCATTCATTATTTGTTCTGCATTGGAACAACTAATATTTATCCCCCTGTGTTGAAAAGAATGGATAGAATTTCATTTGATTGGCTATATTTTTTCAGTTATGTAAAGGCAACAGATAAATGGTCAAAATGCGTCGTTAAATCTTGTTTTAATGGTCAGTATAGACAGCTGCATTAACCGTGATGCTAAACACAATGAAAAAAGTAGTTAAATGTAATGAATACATGGCTGACACTGACATTTCCGAGTACTTCAGGAGTTGCCAACTAAAACCACACTACCTTTAACTTCCTTTTTGTTCTCCTTCTTTACTATTTAGTAAAACTTTTAGACTCGGATAACTGGACCAATCATTTGTGCTTATATATTTTACAACTGCACTTCATTTCATTATGTGTGGTCTAAAGTACTGCAATGTAAACAACATAGCTTTTTCATTTCATTACTTTAGTTTTTCATTTCATTTTAAGTGATTTTCTGTTTCTTTTTATATGTTTTTTGCTGCTGGTATATCATTCACCCCATTTTTATTGCATATCTGAAGTGGACTCCACCGACTGGCAGCATTTCCCACGGCCCCTGAAGGCAGCAGCGCTTCCAGCCTTGTCTGTGGAGTAAAAATATTTGCTGCTTCCAAGACTCCATCCTGCCCTATTTATTGTAAATAAATAAATAAATGAATGAAAACACCCCACTGCCTTCTATTGAAACACATTTTTTTCGCAGCAGTTCAGCAGAATGAACATTTCTTTCTCCAGAACACTGAATAATCCTGCAGGAAGATTGCAGGAAAACAGCAGAAATCAAGGGGTCACTGTGACCTCATGAATTATTTGGACACACAGTGATTTCCATGCAGATTATTGGTTCCTAATTTCGATGACCGGTAGATGAAGCTGCTGCATTTGGACAGATAAGCGATTCTAGACCAAATATAGCTGAGGTCTTTGTTTTTATCTGTCTGCGGCTGCTTCAGGAACCAAAGAACACATTTAACCGATCATTAAAAGGCGTGTTGTAAGATTGGATTTTCTCTGAGTATAAAATTCCAGTGAATATTTTAAAAGGCTGCTATTCTAGTCGTCCTGGTGGCTCTCAAGGGTTTCTATCTTTGTGCTGTATGCTTATGCAGTATGTATGTTGTTATGCAATATGCATCCAAAAGTAACCTTGTGCACGAGGTCAGGCAAAACTGAGCACCACACGCCCCCTGCTGCTGCAGACAGTCAGTGCAGCCTTCAGGAGCATGCTTGTTCAATTTTTGTGCTTAAATTTCAGTGTAGAGGTTAATTCAGGGGTGTCAAACTCATTTTAGTTCACGGGATACGTACAGCCTAATTTGATCTCGAGTGATCTCAACCTACTCCAAATGTTTCCCTTTGTTTTGATGATGTTTTAGTGTAAAAAAAAGTGCATTCTGAAAAGGCTCACAATGAACTGTTGGCAGAACAGCCAAGCAAGTGCAGTTTCAACCATATTATGCCTCAGTTTATCATTTACAACTTACAGATCACAACGTAACTACGAAGGCACGTAATATTTAGTCACAGATATCTGAAACTGAATAATTTAGTATTTTTACACCTTGCAAAGTCATCCCATGGGCCGGATTGGACCCTCTGGTGCACCGGTTCTGGCCTGCGAGCCATATGTTTGACACCCCTGGGTTAATTACACACATTTTCTCCTGAATGAAACCAGAAACCAGACACAGAGAAGGAGCCGAGCTGTCTTAAGAAGCAACAAACTGATTTTATGAACATGAATACTTGTCATTACAAAGACGTTGTTACATGAATCTCTTCTCTTTTTCTTTTTTTTTGGCAAAATAAGGGAATTAAACTTCGCCTCCATGTCATCCAAAAAAAAAAAAAAGAAAAGCGAGAAAACATTTTGGTCAGGTACATGAAGTATTTTTTATACACATTTAGTTATTCTGAAATTGCTTTTACATTCAGTAGCATCTCCTTTTAGCCCTCTAAGCGCATGCAGCCTGAGAGTGGAAAATGTAGATTATCCTTCGAAAGGAAACAAAACCAAAAGAAAAAACTGTGACGTATGCCAACAGGTTCCACGCACACACTACAGAAACAAGCCTGTCTTATCTTTCGGCGCTAATTCACATGCATCAGGAGGTTGTTAAGGCTGTTAAGACCATGTGTAGAAACTCGTGACGCAGGGTTGGGCTCTCCTCTTGCTTCTCCGATGGACCGCTGAGAGACTCGGAAAGTTTAAAGCAGAAGACAACGCTGACGTATTTACTACTGGTGGGGCTGGGTTGTTTTTTGTTCTTTTCTTTTTGCACTTCTAAGCAGGAGATGAAAGCAAAATAGCAGCAGCAACATGTGTGTGTGTGTGTGTGTGTGATATGTGTGCATGTAAGTGTGCATTTCTGCAAAAGAAAATCATCGAGGCGTTGTTTACTCGCGACTCCCACAGAGCCCTGAGGTGGCGTCTACTGGCACACAAACACCTTTCTGACTTCATGACACGTGGTACGAACACAGCAGGTCAACACTCTCATACATACAAACGGGAATTTCCATAATTACATTCGCACATTTTTTTTTTTTTTCCTTCACAAACACGTAAACACAGACAGATAGGGGGGTGGAGAGCGGAGGGGAGGGAGGGGAGGGGAGGGAGGAGGGTCTGCATGGACATCCAACCCTCCCTGACGGGGTGAAAATACTCCAGAGGCATTGAAATGGCAGCAACTCCTCAAGTTCACTTCTCCCTCGGTTTCCCAGAGAAGGATGGCTGGGTGCAGTCAGGAGAGGCGGGGGGGGAGGTCAGATGAAGGGATTTTTCGATGCCCCCCGACTTGGGTAAACATTCCCCTGTGAGACAAGAGAGGCAGGGTGAGAAACAGCAGCGAGGACTCACTACGCCCTCTGAACAAACTTGCAAAAACTACCAATTAGCCTCCCCCCTTTCTCAATCCCCCCCTTGAAGTGCACTCGGTGCCACTTGCTTGCCAGGCAGCGAACTCACCGTAAACGGGTTCACGGACATGGGTCGGGGGACTTTGGACTGAGAGTCGGACGCGGGGAAGGAGGCGAAACCTGCGACATGTAACATGACAGGGAAAAAAAAAAAAACACATGTTCAGTGATGTGAAGACAGCAACTGAAACCAGAAACCGCAGAGCCAGCAGCAGCAGCAGCAGTGGGGCTATACTGGGTGTCACTTGGTATTCCTGTTGGGCTGTTGCTGGTGGTCAACTGTTGAAATAACGGCACATTTGCAATGTGTCCCAGGGTTCCATCTCGAACCAGTGCACATGTAATACAGGTTACAGATATGCTGTTCTGGTTTATATCTCTTTGTAATACTTTCATGTGGTTTAGCACTAATGGGTTAGGAGACAATTAGGAAAACATGATTTCTTTGCAATTACTGCTTAGTTTCACTGTTGACTAATCTGTCAATTACTTTTTAGATCAATCAATTGGTTGTTGAGGCTATAAAACGTCAGAAAATGGTATTTAAAAAAGGGTTTCACGAAGCCTAATATGACATCTTCCAGTGTTTTGTGTTGTTCATGTCCCAATGACATTCAGAAACCAGAAAATATCTCAATTTAAGCAGACTTTACATGTAAAACTATTCTGCAGTGTCATGTTGTGTATGTAAAACTTCTGTTCTTTTCTGATGAATACCGCATTACCACTGTAGTGAAATGGTTGGTGACTGAAGTCCACCTGGGTTGCGCGTTTGTATGTGTCAGACATTATATCCATCCATTATCTATGTACCGCTTAATCCTCTGTAGGGTCGCGGGGTGACATCCTGGACAGGTCGCCAGTCTATCGCAGGGCTAATCATAGAACCAAGCATACTCACATTCACACCTACGGGCAATTTAGAATCATCAGTTACTCTCAACATGGAAGCCGGAGTACCCAGTTAAACTCATTCATGCACAGGGAGAACATGCAAACCAGGCGTCCTCACCAGGATGCGAACCGGGGATCTTCTAACTGTGAGGCGACGATGCTAACAATCGAGCCATCGTGCAGCCCCAGATAACATGTAACTGATGTAAATCTTTCTAACGTAATACTCACAAAATGTTTTTATTTCTTTATTTTTATTACTGGTGGCTGTGGCTCAGGTGGTAGAGCAGGTTGTGTACTGATCACAAGGTTGGCGGTTCGATCCCCGGCCCCTACGCATGCCAAAGTGTCCTTGGGCAACACACTAAACCCTAAGTTGCTCCCAATGGCAGGTTAGCGCCTTGCATGGCAGCTCTGTTGCCATTCATGTGTGAATGGGTGAATGTGAAACCCACTGTAAAGCTCCTTGAGTACAACTAAGGTAGAAAAGGTGCTATACAAGTACAGACCATTTACCATGTTTTTATTTCTGAATGAGAACTGCACCACACGATTAATTTCATTATTGATACATTTGTAATGATCTCTTTTATTAAGGTCTACAAGACTCCAAAGAGATGACTTGAAATGTTGTGTCAAAACAGCCGCTGACACCTCAAAAATGTTCACTTTACACTAATTTAAACACATAAATGTGGTCAGTAATTGTATTTAAGAAGGTAAAACCAACGAATATATGACACTTTTCCTTGACAAGTGACTACACTAAAAAATAATAACAATAACAAACTGGTTCTTTGTTGATCAGTTTGTTGGTTGAGTGACGAATCATTTCAGGTCTGTTCTGAATCACCAAAGGAAATCAGAGGTGAATAGTAAGTGCTTTTTCATCAGACAGTACAGAATGAAAAATGCTTAAGTAATTGCCCCGTTTCGATCATTTTTGACTAAAAACACCAAATCTGGCACAGCACATGTGGGACGATGACAAATAAGAGACTTTAAAAATCCTACCGTTGGCTTCCTGATTAGTGGCTGACTCATGAGGAAATGCGTTCTGAGTGGCGGGCAATGGGAAGGAGGTGGACGGAGGAAAAACCGAGGTGGGCGAAGTGACGAACGCACTGGAGTCACCTGGAGAAAAGAAACACCCACATACAGGGAAATCAGGAGTCCATGGAGGAAACAGCTAGCACATGAAAAGTAAGTGACAGAGAACTGTTCTTTGCTGCTCAGTTCTTCTTTGTTTTTCTACCAAAACATAGTAAATAACTAGCAGGAAGGCTTCATATTCGCATTTTTAGACAGGTTAAAAGCAACAACTTCAGTTCCTTCATTTGTTGGTCAAATATGAATGGGCTACATGTCTTTTCTTGTAAAGGCAGAGTAAGCAGTTCCATCCCAATATACTTTAAGTGCGCTGAAAAGAATCTAGTGTTCATTCACAGCTCTGGATCAGTGAATGAGAAACAAAGTGGCTCAGGCTGACCAACACATCACTATTCCAGCCAACAGCGGCTGTTCATGCTCGGCTGCAGGCAGACAGGACGGCCCTATGAATGCCTACACATCTTCAGAGGATACGGTGGATTCGGAGGATTTTGAAGACACAGCTCCCTCTTGTTTTTTTGAAGTGGGTGGTTTTGTGTAGCAACGGCCTGAAAAGCAGCCGTGACAGACAGCAGCGACCGCGCCTCTCCTCTCCAGCAGCAGGTTGTCGCAGGTGCTGGTTCTGTTTTTTGTGTGCTAGCATGTTGTTCATTTGATGATGTTTAATATTATTAATTGTCCCCCTGAACCCAAAAACTGGTTGGACCCCCATCTGCAGCAACAACCGCAGTTAAACATTTGTGATAGCCTGTGATCAGTCTTTTACTTCACCATGGAGGGACTTTGGCCCACTCTTCTCTGCAGAATAGTTTTAATTCAGCAACATTAGATGCTTTATGAGCTTCAACTGTTCGTTTAAGGTCTTGCCACAGCATCTCAATTGGATTCAAGTCCAGACTTTGACTGGGCCACTCCAGAACCTTCATTTTGTTCTTTCTGAGCCACTCAGAGGTGGACTTGCTTGTGTGCTTTGAATCTTTGTCCTGCTGCAGAAACCATTTGTGTTGAGCTTTAGGTCATGAACTAATGGTGGAGATTCTCCAGGAGGATTTTCTGATAGAGAACAGAATTCATAGCTCCATCAATTATGACAAGTCGTCCAGGTCCTCCAACCATCGCACTACCACCATGTTCCACTGCTGGTATGATGTTCTTCTGGTGGAATACAGTATTAGCTTCACACCAGATGTAACAGGACCCATGCCTTCCAAAAAGTTCCACTTTTGGCTCATCAGTCCACAGGATGTCATCCCAGAAGTCATGGGGCTCATCTAGATGCTTTATGGGTTTTTTTTTTGCAAAAGCAGGATGAACCTTTATGTTCTTTTTGATCAGTAGTTGTTTGCACCTTGCAACTCTGTTATGGCTACCATTTTCTCCCAGTGTCTTCCTTATTGTGGAATCATGTAGACAGACCTTAACTGAGGCCAGTGAGGTCTGCAGATCTTTTAATGTCTGTCTGGGTTCCTTTGTGACCTCCTGGATTAGATATCAACTTGCTCTTGGAAAAATATTGATAGGTCGGCCACTCCTGGGAAGGTCCACCACTGTTCAATGTTTCTCCATTTGTGGATAATGTCTCTCACAGTGGTTCTCTGGAGTCCCAGAGTCTTAGCAATGGCTTTGTAACCCTACAGACTGATAAATGTCAGTGACTTTTATTTCTCATCTGTTCTTGAATCTCTTTAGAACGTGGCATCATGAGCTGCTTTTTGACACCCTGTAGCTATTTCACAACACCAGACAGGTTCTATTTAGTGATGTTTAGATTCAACCAGCCTGGCAGTGATCAGATGTGAGTGTGGCTGGTGAGACTGAACCCGAATGACAACTGAATTTGGTCATTTGGTAGACTGGTAGCTAAGGGGGCAATTACTTTTTCACATAGGGCAAGATGGGCTGGACAGCATTTTTCCTTCAAAAAACAAAATCATCATCTAAAAACTGCATTTTGTGTTTTCTTAGGTTATCTTTGTCTCACATTAAAATTAGTTTGATGATCTGAAACATTTCAGTCTGACAAATAGAAGATTTCTGCTGATACTTTTGCACGGCGCTGCATGCCACTGTGTGTGGTTGTTGAGTTCAAATATGGCTGACTCCATCTTTATTCTGTACACAAACATATTTATTATTTTTAGACCATTTTAAATGTGCGACTAAAGAAAACTTCAGAATCCCACTTTAGTGTCCAATGAAGCATTTTAAGCTGACAGTGATTCTGCACTTGCAAAATAAGGAAAGACTTTCCACATTCAGAGTCGGAAAAGTAATATTTTTCAGCATTATCTTTTAAATATAAGTGCATTAAATCAATGTGGTAATAGTTAAGCAATTACACATGGAACTACTGGAGGCAGTGGCCGTTTAACATTTTAATAAAGTGGAAGTATATAGAGTTACAGTATGTGTTTGAAAGACTCTGAACACGAGGCTTACCTCCTGAGGCGTTGCTGAAGGGGTTACTGGGGGAGAGGGCAACAGGCTGCTGGGAAGCCGAGCTGGAGCTGGAGCTGAATGGGTTGGGGAAATCTGAGACACACAGGGAGAGAGAGGGGGGAGAAGAGACAGGGAGATAATTCACAGTGTGTGGGGTTAACAGGGTACATTCCTGCCTATTCAAACCAACAGCTCTAAGTCTCACAGATGCGGTGTAATTAGTGGTGTTGGGTGGCTCCAAAGATGGAGGAACCGAATGTAAATAAAGCGCATGTTAGCAAGACGGATCAATGCAGTTCGTGCTCGGTACCTACTTGCAAAGGTTTGCGAGCTGGAGACGGTATCGACACCGGGGGAACTGGGGAAAAGTTGGAAAAAGACGATCAATCAGACTATGACCTTTAAAGGGCTCCACACGCAGGATGTTTGAAAATCTGACACGTTAAGCAAAAGCTGATTTGACGAGACTTTTTTTTTCCCCACCTGGCAGGAGTGGAGCTGGATGAGAGCCTGCTGCCGAAGATGGTGCTGTACTGCGGAGGGCCAGCAGGTGGAGCTGCAAACAAGCATTTCACAGACACACACACACCACAACATAACCTCAGGCCTGTAATGAGCCTTAAATTAGGAGATCAAGTGCTGCCATTATCTTGAAATGTGAGTAAAAACCCGACTAGAGTTCGAACTGCTGATCTTAGGCATGTAAGGCATCAAAGAACAAAAGAATTACAAATACCCAGAATAAAATATCGTCTCTGTGTTGGGTTTGATATGAATCAAAGTGAGCCGGGGCAGAAAATCAATAACCTCCTTACTCTGCCAGGCAGGGGAGGCTGCGATGAAGGCGGAAACACAACAAAGCTTCTTGTAGAAAGCTCGAGGGCTTCTCACATGAGTCCTATGCATTAAACCAGCCTGCCTGGTTATTAGACAAATATAGCTGATTCTAAAATGTATCAACAAGGTCCTTTGAATCAGACTGTGCATGATCTGGAGCAAACACAATGAGCATAATTCAGCTGCTAAAAGCCTTGGCATTTGGAGTAAGGATGTTATGCAACCTAGCTGAGCTGGCTGTGACAATCTGCATCACACGCATACTCAAACTCTCCCCATGCCTCGCTAGCTATCTGCTACACAGTGGTGGAAGAAGTATTCAGGTCCTTAGTTAAGTCAAGCACAACAATGCAAAACACCAACAGTGTCCCCAGTGACTGTTATATTACTACATATGACATTTTAAAGTTGAATGCACATGCAGCCTTTTACTGATGTGGTTAGTCAAGGCGAAGCTAGCTGTAACTATTTTGTTTGCAGTTTAGTCCAGTGGGTGCCTCCTCCTATGGGCCAAAGGCTAAATTTGAGAGGTTATGATGTGATTTAATGGGCAGAATAGAAGTCAAAAGGTCACAAGTCACGGAGGCTGCAAATATGATGTTTCATTCCATCCATCATCTATACACCACTTAATCCTCTGTAGGGTTGCGGGGGGGTGGAGTCTATCCCAGCCGACTCAGGTGAAGGCAGGGGACACCCTGGACAGGTCACCAGCCTATCACAGGGCTACACATAGAGACAGACAACCAAGCACACTCCACACCTACGGACAATTTAGAATCATCGATTAACCTCGGCTTGATTTTGGACAGTGGGAGGAAGCTGGAGAACCCGGTGAAAACTCACGCTGCACAGGGAGAACTCCACACAGAAAGATCCCAGGCGTCCTAACTGGAGATCTTCTAGCTGTGAGGCGTTGGTGCTAACAACCGAGCCACCATGCAGCCTAACTTATTTCCGTTCAACTGTAAATGATTTTTTCAATTGACTCATTAGCTGTTTGGTCTATAAAATGTCAGAAAATGGTGAAAAATGTAGACGGGTATTTCCCAAAGCCCAAGACTGCATCTTTAAATGTCTTCTGTTTGCTGTCATAGAGGAAGAACCAAATCAGAAAATGTTCAAATGTAAGAAGCTGAAATCAGATGACTTTGATTTTTTTTCTTTAAAAAGCACAAACCGATTAATCAACTTTGAAAATAGAGTAGTTGATTTTTTTTAAGTTGTTGACAAGTAATTAATGAGTTGTTGCAGCTCTGAGGTTGGGAACCCACTGGTTCACTCTTTAACAATGTGTTTTATTTAAATAAGCTGATGATGTGACTTTGTTTGTTCTTTTAAACTCTTATTCTGAAAAGTAATTAAACCTATCAGATAAATGTACCGAGTTGCTTTCCTTCTTCTGCCTCTGCTCACTGAATTCCCGACAAATCCCCAAAAACATGTAAGAAAAACTTGACACTAAAAGCATCGACTCACAAGCGTTCCTTACCTGGGGCCGATGCTGTATCAGAGAAGACGCTGTCCAGGTGCGACACAGCAGCGTACCTGTCCTGGGAGCTGGAGCAGCCGACCGGCGGTGTCGTCTGACCGACATTTCCAGGCTGCTGCTGCTGCTGTTGGTGCTGCTGTGGCTGCTGCTGCTGCTGCGGCTGGGACAGAGACTGCGGCAGAGTCTGTGGCTGTGGATGGCTCAGACCTCCAAAGTCCACGCTGAGCGACTTGGGAAAGGCCCTGAAAGGCCCTGTGGCCCCCGAGGCCGACACTGTACGTCCTGAGAGAGAGAGAATAGGTCTGAGAGTCAGCACACAGACAGGCGATGATGGAGAGGCTTTGGAGCTTATAAACAGGAAGAGCCACGTGATTTTTCAGTAATCGTCCATAAAAAAATAAAAAAATCTATATATTATGATTGGGAATCCCCGAAATGAGCAGAGTGCTGGATCATAATTCACTAATACTTACTCATAACACATAAAATGATGTAGTAATATCATGAAACAGAGTTACTGTGTGATGCAAATTAAGCTGTTCAGATTTAAAAGACATGGAAACACGTTGGTCAACATTCATTTCTGCAAACATCAGTTCACTAAACAGTCTCACTTCTAGGTGCATTTAGTCTTTGGCCACATCAGTTTTCAAGCCAGTGTTAACAAGAAGTCCTTAAAGTGCTGAGAACATAAGGACATGTAATAACAACATCTAACTCCTATCTGCCAAATGATAGAAAGCTCCATGACAGCTCCTAAATGGATCTTGAGGTGAGACTGTTTACTGAAAAGTCTGAAAGAAATTCATATTATTTTCATTAATTAAATTTATAATCATGTTAAATTCTGCTCTATTCTTTTCTGTATATTTAAACAGAAATCCTTGAAACTGTATTACCAGTCATATTGAAAGGAGAACGACAAACATCGAGTGAGATCTCACAGACTGTCTAAAAAAGCAAATGATCTCACGCTATGTTAACACTTTCATGTTATAAGGCCTATCAAAAGCGGGATTAGATTGGCATGTGCTAAATGCAGCATTTGATGTCAGTGTGTTTAAGCATTCAGAAAAGGGCACAGCAGCAAGCCGAAAAGTTCTTGGACGCCGTTGTTAGATGCAACAAAGACAGGAAGTTACATTTAACATCATTGCAAGCAAACATTAGCCACAAAGCATGCTAGTCTCAGCCAGTAAGCCTTCAGCATGGGGAGTCAGAAATGAAGACCAGACCAGACTCGACCTGATACAGGTTGATATAAAGCATGCAACAGTCAGGCTGCATGGTTTTGGGATGTGATCATATAAACAGTGTGTGGCTGCAGAAATAGAGATAGGGCCTATCTTTGCGAACATACCTGAACTTCCTCGAATACTTGTTTGGGATGTTGATGTGCACCGTGGGATTACAGCTGTGCCCTACATAGTTTTTAAGTGCTTCAACGCCAACGTGGTGCGAAATATCAGCGGCCTGCTGCTGACGGGGGCAGCAGCAGCAGCAGCAGCAGCTACGGCCTAAAAATAACTTTGAACTTGTTCTTTTTTTCTCTCAGGGAACAGTGTGTGTGTACGTGTGCACCTCCTTGACCCTCGCAGCCTTCAGATCGAGGCTTTGAAGTGGGAAACCTGACTGATGAAGAGAAATATTGACCCCAATTGCAGTATGTGACACTGGCCAGCCGCGACTCCGACGGCTAAATGAATATAGAGGGCCGTGTCTTTTCTCAAACTGCTCTCAGATAAATTCACATGCATGTGAGGCATGGGCAGCGCCAGCACGCTCCGCAGACTGGCCATCTATTATAAATGATACAGCATAGAAGAGCTTATTGATTTCAGCCATTCAGCAGCACACATTCAAAAGCGTCAGCTGGCGCCGTGTCTTACCTAAAGTGAAGTGGTTTTTGAAAGAGCTACTGGCTACGAGGTTGGAGAAAACAGGAGAGTCAGATAGATTAGACAGAGACAGAAAAGAAACGGGGATACGAGTGGAGAAAAGAGAAGAGAAAGCATCACTGACGTCATACTAAACTGTGGTCACAGCCTGTTGAATTTTGCTATTCATGAGAAGTAACCAAGTGTGGCAAGATGATGGCATGGAGGCATTTTTGACCAACATGGCGCTCTAAAAGGGAAACAATGACAAGCTGAAAAGCATGACTGCAACCTCAGTGCTCCTCTCTCTTTGTGCTTTGCTTTAGAGCGACACTTAGAGCCAACAGTGATGTGCACAGAGTGTCATCAGTGAGAATCAGTGAAGTAATTCAATGATGAAAAACACGATGGCACAGTGCACCACCAAATGTTCTAGCTGGAGGCCCACAGGATAGAACAGGAAGGGACAAGGAAACCATGTAACCACAACTCTTTCCTTAGATCACATGGTAGCAGGGATTGGCCTCACAAATATAACACTGGCTGCACTGGTCCTCAGTATGCAGAAGGCATGGCTACCACAGATTAGACCCTTGGCTTATTATACTGAAAAACAGTATAAATTCAGCATGTAATATTATATCATATGACATCATGAAAGCATACAGTATCTTAGAAATGATAACGGGCAGAATGAGCGAGGCGTTTTAGAAACCAGAAATCACAGGTCAGTAATGAGTTACACGTCTACAATGCACAGAGTTAATGAACTAGTCAGTGCTGGTTGGGTTTAGTGTTGTGCAACTCTTCCTGAAGGGCTTGGGGACTATTTGGGGGGAACATGATCACACTGCTGGACACATCCATGGGTGACATGTCTGGAGAGTACACAGGCCATGGTAGGACTGGAGCACTTGCAGCGGTTCACTGGAGCCGACTGCGATGCCGTTCCGTTGTTAGATAAAGGCCTCAGTGCGAGCGTCGAGATCACAACCCAACCCCCCCTCAGGCGAGACTTCCCAGTTTGAGCAGATATTCTCTGGCGTGCACACCAACAGTGTCATCAGCAGCCTCTGTAGCCAATTGCAAATGATTTCGCAAATGGACAAAATGCATGTGGCGATAATTGGATCGGGTTATGTCACGTGGACTGTGGTCATGTGGCGGATAATCTGTCCCAACACGCTGTCTGAAAGGGTCTTTTTGATGGAGTTGTGGACATTCAAGTTCCTGGCTGCGGCACAAACTGACTTGCTAGCATTCAGCATGCTAACAGCCCATTCATTTAATCATCTGTGGCATGGTATTATTTAAATAACGCTGCATTTTAGGGCTGCTTTTTACAGTAGCTGGTCAAAGGACTGTCTGCGTAACAGTCATGCTATCTGATCATTGTGCTGTCGAAACCCACCTGACTAGGATTCACTCAATAGTCAAGGATGTGTTGCTAGTTGAACAGCTCAAAAGGTCTTGATTGAATCTTTTTTCAACCATAACAATAGAAATTTTAACTGTTTCTCCAAGTCAGAAAAAAACCCGATTTGCACACTGCGTTTATATTTCTGCTCAGTAGTAAATTGGCAAAACTCTATCCAGTAACTGATAAGACACAGAGACCACACCAACAATGTGGCTCAATACTTTTGGACTTCCTCCTTGGGCTTGTGCTTTGACGCTCAGCACTAATCTTCAAAAACAGGTCACAAAATACATAGTTTCAATTTTTTTTAAAGCAGAAAGAAAACAAAGGGGATGAACCTGAGGGCCTTGGAAGGGCAGGGAATGAGGGGCCGTGGCTCTGACCTCCCAGTGCTGATGACAGGGAGCCTGGCCGCTGTCTTTCAATCCCACACAGGGTTGGATCTGTATTGGAGAGAGACAACTGATCAAACAAGCGATCAGACTCGTGCCAAAAATGCCTCTTCCTCCGACAAAGATCGGCCTCCGACCTTTCAGAGGGGGGTCTCTGAAGCTCTGGGAGCGCGATGGCCGGGCGGTGAACACGTCCGTCCGCATGTCGGCGGGCGAGATGGCAGGAGCTCGATCCCATGACGGCAGCTGGGACTGAGACTACAGGAAAGAAGATATAAGGAAGGGGAAAAGTAGCAGATGGGAGGCAGAAAAAGAGACACAAAGGCAGACGAAGGGAGTCTCTTTCATCTTTTCTCAATAATGCATAAGCAGAGGCTTTGATGTGGAAGCTACCTGGCCCTCTGACTGTCTGACCCATCAGTCTCAGGCTCCGTGCTGCAGTGTGGAAGTGAACTGAGGTCATTTCTTCACCTTCTATTCTCTTTTTTGGCACCCTTTGAACAACATGTCTCTTTCACTTCCTCTTTCTCTACCACACCCACCCACTTTCTCTCCTGAATCCTCATCCTGTTACTTTCACTTGCCTCACTGTATCTCCATTATTCATGCACAGTTAGGACACATGCAGCCTCTTACCAGTGGCCTTGTGGATCTGGCATTAGGGGGTAGATTATGGGAAGGGCCCTGGTTTGCTAGGGGACCATGGGAAGGGGGCACGGCCTGGACCCCCGGACTCCAAGGACCCTCTACATCCCTCCGGTTCTTACTTTTGGAAAAATGCCTGCAACAGATGGAACAAAAACTGAGTCTGTCACCAACCGCCTTCATAAGAAGCACAACCAAGGCTCTTACCTCGTTATCTCATTACCAAACATCAAGGACATTTCTACAACTTGGAATTCAACAATTACTTTTTTTTCTTCAATTTTCAGCACAAAAGCAACTTTTTTCCTTGAGCCAATTTCTCCCAACAGGCGTCTCCATTTCCGAGAATGAATGTCTAATTTTGGAACAAACCCTACTAGCTGTTGTCTGGATTTAATATTTCCCCCTTACCCTCTAAAGAGCAGTCCATCCAGAAGTGAATCTCAGTTTTTGCGCAATTTTTGCAGTTATTTAGCCTTCAAAATAGATTTATTTCACACATAAAAATGCAAAAACAAGATTCTACAATCGTGTTAGCAACTCTAGGAATCTGTAAGAAGAGGCTGTGGCGCATTGGTGCAATAAGCTAAATGCTAACACTAGCATGCTAACAATAATAGTTAGAATGGTAATAATAAACTTTATTTGTAGGGCAACTTTTATACCTACAGGGCAGCTCAGATGGCTTTACATCAGTTTTAGTGTTAGCACGCTGTTGCTTGGCGGGTTTGTATATATCTCAGTTTAGTGTGTTAGCATCCTAGCAGTATTTGCTAATTAGCATGACCAGCGTAGCGGAGGCTGATGAAAATGTTTGGACCTGATAATGCTGCTAGTTGAAAAGACAAGAATCAAGAAAACAAAAATAAATCTCCCAAAAATTATGATTTGCTAGTTTTCTTCTGGGCTGCATGGTGGCTCGGTTATTAGCTCCGAAGATCCCCGGTTCGCATCCCGGTTAGGACGCACGGGATCTTTCTGTGTGGAGTTTGCATGTTCTCCCTGTGGGTTTTCCCTGGGTACTCGGGCTTCCTCCCACAGTCCAAAAACATGCTGAGGTTAATTGATGATTCTAAATTGTCCGTAGGTGTGAGTGTAAGTGTGCTTGGTTGTCTATCTCTATGTGTAGCCCTGAGATAGACAAGCAATCTGTTCAGGGTGTCCCCTGCCTTCGCCCGAGTCAGCTGGGATAGACTCCAGCCCCCCGCAACCCTACAGAGGATTAAGCTGTGTATAGATGATGGATAGGTAGTAGGATAGTTTTCTTCTAATATTATGACATACTAGATCTTTTTTTTTACAGGTTACCATGCCTTGTTGACCTTTTTCCACAAATTTTCTGCACTAAATAATTTTCTGATTAAAAAAAAACAGAAAAAAAACACACAAACTGATCAATAAATAATCAAAATATTTCAAAATAATAGCCTGTTACAGCCCTATTCGCCTTAGAGCAGGGGTGTCAAATCCTGCATGCTTTAGATGTTTCCCTCTTCAAATGATCAGGTCATCATCAAGCTCTGCAGAAGCCTGATAAGGATCCTGATCATTTCAATCAGGGAAACATCAACATGCAGGATAGTGGCCCTCGAGGACCAGGATTTGACACCCCTGCCTTAGAGCCTTCGCGCCTGTGTGGTTACATCAGTGTGCTGTGTTAAATTGGAGGGCAAATTCTCACCATTTTTTCTTCTCGTATTTATCCTGAAGGAACTCTTTGAACTTCTGAGAGTCCTTCATGTCAGGGCAGCCGTCCGCCTTTGGGTCAAACACACATAACCAGGTCCTCCTCCCAACCTGAACACACACATTATCGCAGGAAAAAACATGCTTGCAGATTAGGCTTGACTGATCCGTCTAATTCCTGTGGTGTAAAATCAAGTTGTGACATTTCAACCTCGGAGATTCCCTCAAAAAAAAAACACAAACAGATTTTCTCATCGACGATTCATCTCCGGAGTAAGAGTCAGAGTGCAGCGAATATTACTGCCAGTGAGTCATGAGTGGCCGGATCACTCTTCAGAGGATGATTAGGTGGAAAGAGCTGGACGATACACACCTCTGCCTCTCTGCACATTATACTTGATGCACACACACACACATATCCTGGCCACCGAGAAGCTAATAAAAAATGAGCAAGCACTCATCCTGATAGCCTGAAACACTTCACCGTTTATCCATGTGATGTAAGCTCAGGGAGCGAACGCTGCCTACACCAGTGGATCCCAGAGTGGGTGCTGCGTGGCGTCTCGTTTTCAGTTTTCAAGTTTTCCAACTGAAGAAATGAAGACTCGTTACCAAAATTAGAAACAAAAACTAATAAATAGGTCGCAGGTAAGATTGCTGACATCACAGGCTGTCAGTTGTCATAGTAACACAACTACAGCTCAACTGATTGGATTGAGTGAGGCCGATATCAACATCTGACAATTATAAACACACATCAAAGGTATATCTCTTTGTTTATCGAAAGAAAAATATGCAGCAACTAATTGATTCATTGATAACTGATTATAAACTAGGGCGTTCTTTCCCTGAAAATGCCAATCGTCGACGGTTTAGCTGTTTTTTAAGTGATCGAAACCCGAATACTTCTTGGTTTCAGGCTGTTTACTGGACAAAAAAAGCAACATGATGATGCTATTCCAACCCCAATCTTTCCTGCTATCCCCTCCCCACTCATCCCCACTCCCAGCCCAACCAGTCGAGGCAGACGGCCGCCTTCCCTGAGCCTGGTTCTGCCGGAGGTTTTCTTTTTTACCCCTCCCTATCCCAGGGGGTTTTATGGTTCCTTCCCACCATCGCTGACTGCTTACTCATAGGGAATCCTAACGCAACTTTGGATTGTTGGGTTTTCTGTTTTCTGTTCTTCAGTGTTAATTCGTACCTTATTATGTTTAGCGCTATGAGATGACATATGTTGTAAATATGCGCTATATAAATACAACTGAATTGAACTGATGGCACCTTAGACTTTAGGAATTTTTCAATACTAAAAATATGAATCACTGCTAAAAAAAAGTGACTCCTTGTATTAGTTTCTGATTGACTTTGGGTTAAAATATGTACTGGTGTGGTCATTTTACAGTTAAAATGTCTATAAAGGAGCACCTTGGTTTAAAAAAGTTTGGGAATCAGTGTCCCACACACACACATACACACACACAGAGGAAGGAAATAGATCATGGTTTTTGTGGGACAGAAACTGCTGCTCCTTTTGTTTCTTGGCTCACTGTGAGCCCGGCAGCAGCATTCTTCCTCCCTGACCACAAAGACTGGTCCGACTGGTAGCCTCAAAGGGCGTTTTATGTTCCACATCGGACGGTTTTAAACCTGAACTCGCACAAAAAAAACACAAGCAAACCTGAAACGACCTCAGATGTCTTCCGGATGTAAACAACGTAAGCACTGGGATGCATGTTTTTCTCGGTAAACAGGTGCACCAGCTCCGGCGCCCAAGCCCACCTGAAGCCCCCCAGGTGCCACGTCACTCACCTCGTTGCCATGGTTTTGCAGGAATTCCACTTCCTGTTGCGAGAAAGTTGTCATGGAGATAGACTTGACTCTGTGGGGAGGGTTGAGGCCTCTCCTGGGACACAGAGGAGACATGGAGGGAGGGATATTGAAGTTAAAAAAAAGAGCATGGGGGTGGGGGGGAGGAAGCAAAATGTGAAGATCTGTGGCCAGTCCTCACCTCGAGACAGCACAAAGGGACAGAGCAGGTGGGAGAGGGATTATTTGACATGTGATGTGTGAATCTAAGGGCAGATTTGTCGTGGAAGAAAGGTGCCACACACACACCCCTTGTGACAAGAAGGAACGCATGTTTTTTTCAGTAACCAAGAGCCTCCTATTTTCTCCATGCTGGGGGACACAAAGTGGGACAGTGTGCAAGATTGCGCAATTACGCACGCTTAAAGTGCTGAAACCGTCTTCCTGAGGAGAGTTGGGACTTAAAGGCTGAACATGCAGAACAAAATGTGACAGCACACACACACACACACACACACGCCCACACCGGAGAGGAGCCTGGAGAGAGAGAGAGGTAGTGTCAAACCTGCACCATGACGAAATGAAACGTAACTCAGAGCTGGAAAATGACCAACTAGCGGTCTGTCGTTTATGAAGCTGTTGGAAGACACGCATGAGAGAAGGAGAGAGGGGGAGAGAGAGAGACAGACACTGCGTAAATGAACGTGTGCACACATCCTCGGCTGTTGCACCACTCTAACGCTCCCCGGTAACGTGGGGGGAAATTGAATAACACACTGTATATCTGTCTCTGGGTGGTGCGTGGTGCAATCTCAGGCCTGGTACTTTATCTGTGTGTGTGTGCTTCGTCCTCACACATGATGCTCGGTAACGTGCAGCTTTCTACTCACAGCATTCCGGAGCACGACGTGCACACGAAGCTGCCCACCGTGATGTCGGTGTAAGTCACCCCGGGCTGGTTGCACTCGAAGCAGTGTTTGTTTACTCCAGACTGGGCCAGCTCCCGGACCTTGCGGGCGCAGATCTCTTGGTTGTCCCGGTGCTTTCGGTTCGACATTTTACCCTGGCCGGTGCCTGGCGGACAGGCTCGGTGTTGCCCCCCCTCCTGCTGTCCTCCTGCCGGATCCCCTCCGTCTGCCACACGGGAGCACTTCACGCCCGCATTATGGGAACCCTTTTTATGCGGCTTCAACCCCAATGCAAAGCTTACATGGAGGAGAGGCGCGTCAAGGCGGACAGAGTGAGCCGCGGATGCGCCGGAAATACCGCAGGCTTCCTTCAAAATAAAAAGCGACTGACAGGTGACGCTTTGGATGTCGGTCACATTTTTACTCTTTCGAGGCCTGTTTCTTTAAAAATGTGCTCCAATATAACCACTGGTTACCTCATCAAAACTGTTTGTAGGTCAAGGTATTTTCCAGCTATTCTGTGTGTGCCCAGTGAATCAGCTATTTTCAGATCACTTTGCCATAAAGATAAAAATAAAATGCTGAGGGACAGTTTTCTCTCAAATTCAAGGTTCCTTTTAAAAATAACAGTTGGAAATAATATCTGACATATCAAGTCTTACCACAAGATCCAGCAGGTGATCTTTAGCTTTTGACTAATCCTCAGCAGATGGTCAACAAGTGGGAAAAAATAAAAACAAACACGAAAGATGTTCATATTTTAAGGACAATGTATAGATTATGAATCAAATCTGCTGCTAGAAGCAAAGCAACTGGCAAATCACAAAGACTGCAGTTTAGAATATATGTGATAGAGCATGTCTGACCCCAAGTTTACTTTCTGTTATTATCAGATTAGATCAGATGCTGTTCCTGAGCCATGAATGACCTGTTTCAATGTCACAGACTGTTTACAGAAAGGTCCCAGTATTTTCCTATTGGATTAATTATTGTTATTTTACTTATTTAACTAAACACAGTCACAACTTCCATGATGATTGTTCTCATCTTTGTATTTGAATATAGATAAGTAAATATTTTTATGGTATCTTATCTGGCAATGCTCCATCACATGTTTTAAATCAGTTAAATATGACAAACCATGTAAATCACAAAATCTGATTCAGAATTAGACATGATCTCCAAATCATTCAGCCTTATACACTGTTTCATTTTCAGGCCCGTGGGGCATAATACAAAACTGCAGTTTTACCAAATTAATAACAGGCTTAGTAAAAATATTTAGTAATGAAGGCCTCTGGCTGTCTGTGGTTTTAAGGAGACTCGTGCAGTTTTACCCGATCATGTTGCCCTGTCTTGTAGAACAGCTTAGTGTTTAATACAGATACTCTTTGGATTGCTGGATAAGAAGTGGGGCATTTAAAATTTGTCATCCTGTGAATACTCACCTTATTCCTGAGGAGCAACCTCATTTTGTATTTGCCACTTTTCATCTACCAACAGAGAGAGTTCCTGACCCGCTGAAGCACTCCCTATTTTGTTTTCAACCTTGTATTCAAATCTAGTTTCTCTTTTCAAAATGCATGTTGATGCCATCTGACTGCTCTTACAGAGGGGTTAAATGAGGGGAGACAGAAATGGGGACAGGTTCATAGCTGGATGTTGTGGTTTATCATTGACTCTTGGCCAACAGCCAGATTCTAGTTTTAACACTTTGATAATTCATTTAATGTAGCTGCATGCTTACACTGTACAGCAAAATTCATGATCAAGGGGATTATAGGTGCCCACAGTTAAAGATTGCCCCATCCCTGGTTAATCCAGCCTTGTGTAATGCAGTTGTTATTATTATTTTATTTGAAGTAGCTACAGGAGGCATTAAAGGCTACTAACTGCTTTTCTACTGCGATACTACTCGTATATTTTATCAGAAATGTTGTATGCATCCTTGTCAAACACTCTACTGGTGTTTTATGCCAGCCATGCCTTTACTTTGAAAACCTTCCCGGATGTCTTAAAGTGTATTCTGCGTCGCTTGGTACTTGGACAGATGCGTAGGGGATCTCCTGTCAAAGACAAACAAGAACCTGTCGAGCAGCCAAGTTTTACTTCGTACGACACCGGTTTTGTTTCTTGTTTCGAGCTGTCCGTCCCAGGCGACTGTCTGCGCGGCGCTCTCCGTGTGCGCCATTTACGCACACGCCCCCATGTTATTGGCGCAGCGCTGCACTTCTGACGCTCCTGCGCGCTCTGGAAAAAGGATACAGAGAGATTAATTTTAGGAGCCCAGATGCTGACAGACCAGTGGAAAGGAGAGAAATAGGAAAGCACTTATCACTGTTCAAAACATACAGAGGGTCAGAGTTTGCTTCTGGATCTCCTGTTTTTTTCCCCCGATATTATTTATTGCCACAGGACTGTAGTGACTGGCATCACTCCATAAATAAACCTCTTTGTCTTGAGAGATTATCACTGGATTATTTCTTTTCGAAGTAATTTAGCAACAACAGACCTAACTACGCCCTTTCTGTGACGTCTGAGGAAACATATCTGCGAATTTCTGCCTTTCCCATCAAACCAGTGAGGCGGACAGTTAAAGTATCGCGATACCCCGAGACTCTGACACACAGACGTCCCGAGATAAAGACAAACTGATCAATGAATCAACAAGCAACACAAAAACATCTCAACAGTGACATTTTTGACAGATGAGCTGTAGTGTCTGTTTCTGATCAGCAGGGGGAGCCACGGATAGATAGATAGATAGATAGATAGATAGATAGATAGATAGATAGATAGATAGATAGATAGATAGATAGATAGATAGATAGATAGATAGATAGATAGATAGATAGATGGTTTGTTTGTGTATTTTCACACACAGTGAAGTAATGACCACAGACAGATATGCATGCTGAGCTACTGTAATTACACTTCCCTGCTCAGGAGTCAACCACAGGCTTCCTCAGAGTCTGCCTACACCAGTTTGTGGTGATGGTAACAAAGTGCAGATTGCGTCTCTAATGTTGCCCAACACGTTGGAATGGTTTGTTTTGCCTTTTCCCGAGACATGGGAATTATGGGAGCCCATTTCCATCGGAAGAAAAACATTAATTTAAGCATGCTAAAATGCAAATCCATACAGTAAGTCCCATTTGGTAGATAATGAATGATTTTTAAAAATCACATAAATTTTTTAAAAAAAAGACGTGTATTTTCGGTTTGATGTGGTATCTTAGAATTTCAGTAATGTGATATTTTTTAATAGCTGTGTCATCTGGACTCCGTAAGCGTCAGTAGTTGTAACTTATTAGGTCATATTTTTGAATTAATGAGTCTTACATTTGGTAATAATCTTTACGTGACCATTTCTGACATAGTAAGTCATAGTTTGGATGTATTTTTTCATTTTTATTTTGAAATCTGTCTTTCTGCCTTCTTATTCTATTCTAAGTATTTTCGCATAGTTTTTACCTAGAATGTCTGCCCTTTGACTAGTTTTGACCCTCTGCCTTATAGTTTTGATTTAGTCTTAGTTGTAATTGTTACTCAATATTCTACATACTAAGTCTTTTTTTTTTAGAATAGAATAGAATAGAATAGAATGCTTATTTTCATTATACATGGAGCATGACGTAATTTAAGATAGTTAAATTTGGATTAACATCTAATTATTTTGACTCATTAAATCCTAATCTTTACTTTACTTTTTTGACTTAGTATTTCAACACTTTTCGTTACTGTCATTATTTTTACTTTAAATATTCATTTATTTTAAAGTTTAAGTGTCTCTAGTCAGTGACAGGCTTCTGAAGAATGTGAGAGCTGCTCGCCAAAACTGTCGACATAAAAAAATCAACATCTTCACTTGCACCTTATGTCTGAACAAAGAACTTAAAATACCTGCATTAGTAAGAAGACATGATGAACGCTTTTGAGCTTCCATAAGTTTGATTTTATTTTGAAATTTCTGACTTTCTGTTTTCATTTCCACTTAGGAATCCTCAGTAGTTGTAACTTATTGGGTCATACTTTTGATTTAGCAAGTCTGTCTATGGACTTATTATGCTATATTTCAATTTTGCGAGTCTTATAGTGTTGATTTAGGCTTAGTTTTATGACCAAATTTGCATCTGCTTTTCTTTTTATTATTGCAGAATTTAGATTTACTCTCATAATTTCTATACACTAAGTATAAGGACTGTATTTTGGATTACTGTGTTGTCATTTTGACTTTTTGATTTAACATTTTTAATACAATCTCATATTTTTGACTTTAAGTTTTCACTTTACCTAGTAATCCTTAAAAATTGTAACTTACTCATATTTTGGAATTTTTAAGTCTTACTTCTGAAGCAGCATCTCGTATTTTTCCTTATAATATGACTTAGTATGTCATGTGTTAGATCTATTTATTGGCTCAGCGTTTCATAATTCTGACTCAGGAACTGACAGTTTTAATGTACAGTCTCATAATTTTAATGTATAACTACCTCATTTCATTTTCATTTTTGGAAATTTGTCTTTAGAGATAGTATCTAAGAATATTTTTATTTTTTTAATTCTGTTTTTGACATTGTTTATCATATTTTTGACATAGTAAGTCTGAGCTTTGACGTATGTCATTTTTTGTCTTTGTAAGTCACAGTTGTAAAGGAGTATAGCATATTTTGAGAGATTCAAGAAGTCCTTTTTTAGACTTATGATGCCATATATTAATTTAATAAGTCATAATTTGCCTTACTATTTCACAGTTTTGATTTGGTCTTAGATTATTTCATTTTTTAGTATTTCTAAGTTAGTATGGCATACATACCTAATCATATTTGCATATTTTCTCATAATTTTGACTTACAAAGTCCTCATTTGTACTTGGTATTTAATAATAATAATAATAATCATAATAATAATACATTTATTTTACTAAAAGACATTTTACAGGTAAGTAATAAAAACAAAAACAGGAAACAAAAGCAGGTATAAAAGCATAAAAACAATTAAACAATTAAAAAATAATTTTAAAAATAATTAATAATTTTTTTTAACAATCTAATTATATGATTTGGACCATGTTAATTTGACTCACTGTCACATAATATTGACTTACCATAAGACCTCTTGTTTCTACCTTATGTTACTTAGCACAGTATGTTTTTTTCTTGGCACACATGGGCTTCCATAGATTGGGTTCAGCGTCAGTGGAAAGCTTCTAAGGCCAGTTGTCTCTTCACACCTCAACAAAAAAAAACTAAACAGGCGAGGTTGCCAGACAAGAATACACACCCAGTCTTTGAGCTTGTGGAGCTCAGAGACTGGGTGAAACTAAGGAGTCCAATACACAAGCAGGAGGAGAGACATCCCACATGGTGTTTGTGCAGTTAGGGCATAAAACTACCACATTATAAGTCCTTCCAGCCCATATTTTCACATGATGCAACCTGCTGGAGTTAGTCAAGAAAACACACACTCTGTAGTGTAACCTTTCATTTTGAGCAGTGTCCTACTTGCAGACCACAATTTGCCATGAGTAAGAAACCCGGAAATGGTGAGATGAGGGGGGGTTGGACCTCGTGTGCGCGCTCTTGTACGCGTGAGAGAGACAGAGAGACAGAGTCCTCCAGTCCACATCCAATCCACAGGCTGCCTTCTGATTTACTCATTTAGGGATATCGATCCGCATCGATCGACACTTTAACCGGAGGGAACTTTGCGCACGGCTTTCTCCAGCATCTTCTCCATCTCTCTCGCTTTTTAAAAAAAAAAAATCCCGGATAACATGGTAACAACGCAACTACTACTGTCCTCGCTCATTCATAAGTGGTGACAAGTCGTGTTCAGAAGCAGATGTGATCAGGGGTAAGAGAAAAGACAACCGAAGAGGACGATCTGCGGCAGGAATACAAGTTCTGCTCGTGGAAGGAAACCAGAGCGATGCGTCAGGCTGCCGATGTGGAGCGTTAAGACCGAGAGGAGTTGCTTTTTCTTCCTGTCAGCCTGCCGATTATCTCCAGCTTCAAGTGGCGGTTCAGACAAACACAGAAGCGCCTTTTGTGATCTGCAACCAAAAACGCGAGGATGACAGTCAAGCTGGACTTCGAGGAATGTCTGAAAGACTCTCCGCGGTTCAGGTAAGTGTTCCACCTGTGCGCTTATTACGCACGGGCATGTAGCCAATGGAAACAAGTCACTGTTAGTTTGAAAGAATGGTCAAGCCTCAGTGTGGCTTTTCAGACAGTATTATTTTCTGTGAGTTTGAGTTGCTGATGAGTGTGAGCAGTCCATCTGCACCTAGGGCCAGGTCACCAAAAAGAATGCAGCACTACATGCAGGCCTGCAGGGCTGTGAACTCTGATCTGAGATCTGTCACCGCTGCTCTGAGCTGCTTTTTGATGTATCTTTCACCCGCAGGAACTTTATATCTGCCCTGAAAACTCAATGATATCCACTCAGAACCTTTATTTTGAAAATATTAGCATCAGATACCAGTGATCAGTGGGTTCTCTGGACATGGATTACTTCAGTTGTATGTTAACATCACAAACTTTCTTGATGGTACTTATCCAAAGAGCTGCTTCCTGGCTCATTAGTCCCTGATTAAGCTGTCACTATGCTGCATGTCAGCAACAGACTGCAATTAATTTTCTTTCAACATCTGCATCAACATGGTGTAATCAAAAGGGAAGTGTCAGTCAGTTGCTTTTGCAAGCGGCTCAAAGAGAGAGCTTGGCACAACTTGGGCGTGCCTTGATAGTTTCTGGCACCCCGCCTGAGCCACAGTGGCTGGGACTGTCGCTCACAGCTGATTTGGCACATTTCAATCCCCGGCCTCTCCATCTCCACCCTCTCTCCGCTGCCCGTCTTGAATTTATGGGGCTTTGCACAGTGGTGGAAAGTTTGAGTTGTGGCAGCTGCCGTCCGTGGTGAGGTCTCGTGTCGGGCCAAGAGCAGAGGAAGGAAAGGAAGGAGAAGGGGAGGTTATCATGCAAGTCAGTCAGTCAGTTCATGGGGAAAGTGAAGGAAAACAAACCACCAAATGAGGGAGGAGGAAAAAACTGTACAGCTTGGGACAGCCGCTCAAATGTGCTACCTTCCTGTTGCTAGGTGACGGTGAGGTGGGAGGGCAACAGGAAGAGAGGCGAGATGTGCCGAGGTGATCAACAGGAGACAGGAAGTGTGTTTTCTGTGGGGAGAACCACGGCGGAAACTCAGCTTTAGCACCGTCTTAATTTGCTTTCTTACACCGTGTTGTCTCATGCAGGGACGAGTGAAAAGGATGCACCTCTGCACTGAAGGAATCTTTCACTCCTGCTCCACAATGGGCTCCTTTTAAACCTGTTTTTAATCCTGTCCTCTCTTTTCTTTCCTCTTGTCCTGAGCTGGCATGTCATTTGGTTGTATTTCAAGAGGACATGACCTCAGACTTTGATTCAAGCCTCCCCACACTAACAAACACAAACAGTTACTGTCTCTCCAGGCCCTCCTCTTCTCTCTTGTCTTCACTCCGACTCGCCTCTTTTTTCTCTTCCTCTGTCTCTCTGTATCTCTGTACTGTTGGTGGAAGGCAGCGGAAACCACATGGCTGAGCTACTGGTATGAGAAGAAGGCGGCAGGCAGAAAGAGATACTGAGAAACCAATAAACTAGCCGCGCCAGGACCTCTCACAGACTGCCGTGCTCATGTGCGAGGGACGTCCGACGAGGCCACGTTTTGTGCTCAAAAACAAAACCATTTAGGCGTTTTTCAAGACTGTCTTTGCAATCATGCCGACCTACACCAGCGTCCGACGACTAAAGTGTCCACTAAGATCAGTTCAAACCCACAGGAATGTATTTCGAATTCTGCTGAAGGTCACAAAGTTGCTAAAAATACCCAGAACATCACACTAAATTACAGAGAAACACGTAGGAAAAGATGCCCCGGGACTTGGAATAGCTGCAGCCACGATGTGTAATGCTGGAATGCTGCACTGAACAACATTAAAACAACAAAATAACCAATTTTGTCTATGCACGTACAAAAAAACATATCATGTCGTTATACGGAAAAAGAAAATACTGACATTTAACCCTGTAATGCCTGACCCAAGAACCAATCGATCTGTGGAATCTAAAGTCTTCATTTGGCCCTTTAACAAAATGTATAATAATAATAATAATAATGATAATTTGCATATATGTTTTTTTGTTCCTATCATACTTTATACATCGGGCATAATAAGCAATTCAGGCAATAACTTACATCTGTAGCATCTGTATCTTTATACGCCATTATACAAAGTTTTTACCATATGGTGACGCAGTAAGTCTCAGAAATGTATGTATTAAATATGATACCCACAGAATTATAGGGTTAAGAATCAATGTTAAGCTGCAGACATTTATTGTAGACCATGCCAAAAATAATTAGTACAACTAAACTGCAAATAAGTGCATGAAAAGCAGTTTTATTTTGAAACTACAGTTCAAATACACGTCATTCACTTCTTTCTGTTTAAGTTTCGTTCTGGTTTTCCAGCATCACAGATGGGCATTTTCTATAGAGCTGCTATGAATGCTAAGCTTTTTATTTCTGTAAATGCTCCACAGTTAGCCTCGAAGACTTGAAAAGGAATATAATATTAAAGAATGTCAAAGGTTTTGATCTAATCTACAGGCACTCAGTATCATACATGATCTCATTATGCAGCAGAAGCATGTAGAATTGCCTGCGACATTATATTCAGCAATAAAATATTAAATTAATTATGTACTAAGCTCAGTTAAAGACATTTAGACTGTAAAATGTCAGGAAAGTGTTTTATCCAAGCAGCAGTGATCAAGCCGATGAATGTTTGCTGCATTTGAATGGTAAATCAACAGACTGACAAACCATTGTTGTTAAGCAAAATGATCCACTCTCAGGTGATGACTAACCTTTTCCCCACTAACATCACATGTTAGATGGATAAATCGGTAATTATAAGTACATCTATAGCAGTGTTTGACACCAAATTCCTTTTTTGTGTCTTTTTCAGAGCTGACATCGAAGTGGTCCAAAATGACGTGAGCGAACTTGAGACGCGACTGGAAAAGGTGAGATGCGTGCAGCGCCTCCTACAGAGCCATCCTGACCGACTTCTCCATGTTTACCGTACACAAACCAGCACACAGACCGACACCCGGTGTCACTAGTGGGCGGACACGTGCTCCTCATGTGAAGGGGAGGTGAAGTGAGAGGTGGTTGAGGTATTTGCGCTTGATAGTGAGCAGGAAGTAGCTGCAGGTGCCGCTTCCCCATCATATTGTCCTGCTGCACACAGAGCAACACTTTGTTCTGCTTAGATGAGGTGACCAATATTGTCTGCTGCTCGTTTGTGTTCATGCCTGTCACAGTTTCAGATCCATCCATTTAATAGACATCAGTCATGTGTCGCGTTTCTGTTCCCCGATGATACTGAATCAAAGCGTTACTATGCTCTTTACAACTCCAGCTTTTCACCTTTTGTACATTTAATCAGTTGACTTCACCTGCAAAGCATCACACGAGTGATTGATTTATGTTCGGCTGCAGCGGCATGCAGTGATTCAGGAAACTGGACTAACTGGGTTAATGTGCTCTGTGCAAGTACCCTTGGGCGATCGCCAGAGCAGTGTCAGTGTTCCCTCAGCGGGGCCGACTTTCCTGTCAAAGAAATGTTTTCTCATGAGATTAGATTAAAGAAGTAATGCCGTTTGCTCTTTTCTGTTCCCATTCCTTATCGCGTCACGCCGCAACACGTCTGATCTCCAGACAGATAAAAGTGACGTTTGGAAAAAGTTCTGTTGTGTGTATGTCTGTTATTTCAAGAAGGGAAAGTTCTCACCAATTTTAGACTCTAGTAGAAGAAGTGGTTCGATCCTTCACTGCAGTAAAAGTGACGCTGCAATGCAAAATATAACAAGTTCTGTTTTCAGTGTTGAAGCAAACTTAATATCAAAGGAGAACATTTTCATTATGAGGAGTTTTGTTGAGTTGTCTTATTGGACTATTAGTGATGCATGCATGTATACAAGTACACATAGCTGGTAGCTGCAGTAGTTAGTCTACATGGAGCTCATTTGACCTATTATACATTCTGAATCTATAGCAAAAGAGAATATTGTATAAGACAAGCATGCGTTTTCTATGTAAAGCCCTAATTTTCCAGGTAAGTAGCAACTAAACTTTCGAAAGGTAGTGCGGTAGAACTATGAAGTAGCATAGAAAGTACCTCCAAACTGTTCTTAAGTGGAGAATTTTGTTGCATTTCACTTCTGCCTTTAAAGAATTGTTCTGCAACCGCAAAACAATGGCAGGCAAATGATCAGAGATTCAGAAACCAGTGGACAGCCTGCCACGAGAGCTGGAGCACTACACTTTCCGTGAACTCAACTGACATATCTGCTGATATCCATCTATCCGTTTTCTGTACACCATTTTATTCAGTTCAATTCAGTTTTATTTATATAGTGCAAATTCACAACATATGTCATCTCACAGAAAACAGAAAACCCAACAATCCAAAGTTGCTTTTGGATTCCCTATGAGCAAGCAGTCAGCGATGGTGGGAAGGAACCCAAAAAAATCCCCTAGAATAGGGAGGAGGGGGGAAAAAACCTCAGGCAGAACCAGGCTCAGGGAAGGCAGCCATCTGCCTCAACCGGTTGGGGTGGAAGTAGGGATGAGGGGGGTGTTGGATCGCAGGAGAGGTTGGGGTGGGGATTTATCTTGTGGATCAAGGGGGCTGGAGCCTGTCCCAGCTCAACACAGTTTATTTTCTTGAAGGAAAATGCATTTTAAAATATGAGTGCATCAGATATTATTATCAAGTGTCTGTAGTCCATTACATTGATGCACTCATGTAATATATACTGTAGTATTTGCTCTGCTGCTTGGTGAAGTGCTATAAGTCTTTGAAAGCAAGACGAATTTCAGAGGAACTTCCTGCTAATACAGTGAAATAAGATCAAAATGTACTGTGACAAATCTCTCCACAGCACAAAAAACAAAGGTAGTTGTGGGTATTTGGAAAAAAAAACACAGCATATTGTTCTGTGACTTATTAAAAATAGATCAAATCTAGCATTCAAACTAAAAATGGTACTGCTTGGCAAGTTCAATCTGTGCACAGGGCTTCAGCTTTTGACTGTTTTCTTAATTAATCAATGTTTCCTAAAGCCCAAAATGTCATCCTCAAGTGTGCTGTTTACTCCACACCCCTAAGATATTCAGTTTACTCTTAAAAGGAGTAAAGAAACCAGGAAATGTTCAAATTTAAGAAGTTGGAAATAGAAAACAGTTGGAAATTGATTTTATAGTTGACAACCAGTTGATTAATTGATCAGTCACTGCAGCTTTTTCAACGAGCAAAATAGTTTAAAGATGTCGGGACAGTAAGAAGCAGGAGGTTGTATTCAGCTTGATTATATTCAACTTTAATGTTGTGCTACCTGAAATAATTTCTTATGTTAATTATACAGACTGACTATGACATTTGTCGCTTCAGGTGTCTCTTGTTAGTGCGCTTATTTTTATATGTGACTGTGGCTTTGTGTATTTGTGTCACCCAGCTCGTGAAACAGTGCCAGGCCATGCTGGAGGCGGGCCGAGTCTACTGCCAGACCAGCAAGAGCTTTGTGAACGGCCTCCGGGAGCTGGGACACCACTGCTCTGAGGACAAAATGATGGAGGTGAGACGAGAACACTGACATACCAGCCGTCAGGGAGGTATTCATACACTCCTGTTATCTGCTGGGTTATTTTTCCACCCAGATGATGTCACATTTACTCACAGGAAGCGTTTAAATTCAGAGTACTTGTGCACTTTGGCTGGATCACACATTGCAGTAAATAGGGATGACAAATGTTAACATTTCGATGAGAGGCTAATCTGCAATGTGTGTCCTGCAGGATTGCTTGGACAAATTTTCCAAAAGGCTGTCTATCATCTTGGAGTTACAGGGGGTGAGTCTGTCTATTAGTCTGTTAGAGCCTTTAGCTTCTCCATGATGCCTGTCGTCAATCACAGTACGCTGTGGAGCACGTTCAGAGGTCTGTCTTTGTCTCCTTTTAGGAAGTCATTGAGACCACGCAGAAGTCCGTCAAGTTGAAGCTGCAGAACTTTGTGAAAGAGTGAGTGAGCTGCTCTCCCTGTCTGTTTGGTGTAATCCTTTTGGTACCGGTGCCGCTCTCGCTCTCTCTCCCACCAGCTGCAACGTAGCTCACCCACTCCGTCACTGCCCTGTACGCCTGCCAGCCATTAACTTATGATCCTTTCACTCTCCTTCTCCTCACGCTTCCAGTCTGCTTCTATTAGTGGTAATAATATGGTAGCTTGGATAACAGAGGGCGTCAGTCAGCATGTGGGCAGTCATTTGCATTTGTATTTATTTGATTTAAACAGTAAAAGCCCATCCATCCAAAACCAAGATGACATGTTTCAATGGTTTTTGCTGTCAGCAGTCTTAATATTTTTGTATTTTTATATTTATTTAATTGTAGTAATTAATCTTACAAGTTGCTACCCTATATGTCAGGTTTTTTAGTATTTTATATGTATTAATTTTACAAGTTTCATCCTGTTTTTTGTCTTGCTTTCTACACGTATTTTTGTCGTTTTTGAATTGTAGCATGCACAGCACTTCGGTCAACACAGGTTGTTTAAAGATGTGCTAAATCAACTTGATAATATTTAATCCATGAGCTATTCAGAATTTAGAATCATCAGTTAACCTGCCGCATATCATTAGACTGCAGGAGGAGGCTAGAGCACGTAGAGGAAACTCACCTGAGCGCAGGGAGAGCATGCAAACTGCCTCATCCAACCAGCAGATTCAAATCCAGGCTCTTCCAGCAGTGAGGGGCTAATGCTAACCACTGCACCGCCCTACAGTATAATACACACAGAACTGCATGAATAATACATGACATAATTCCATTTACCCCCCAGTCCCCACCTACACAGTCTGTCAACCCTTAATGGAAGTCACAGAGCTAACATGCTACAGTGTAATATACTGTATGAGCATATGACAGGTAGACATATGATGAGAAGAGTCTATTAAAATGTACATCATATTATGCAAAGAGAGTCCTTTTCCAAACTCCTTGCTCAAAGAGGAGTTGTTGGGTTCGTCTCTTTAACACTACAAGGTGCCCTCAACCTTAAACATGTGCATGTAAAGTCCTCTGGTAAATGATTTATTTATCATTTAGTGCTATTTAAACACTGCTATGTAAATCAATGTGATATGTAAAAATTCAAGAGTATACAAGTTGGTTGTGGGGCTGCATAGTGGCTCGGTTGTTAGCACTGTTGCCTCACAGCTACAAGATCCCCGGTTCACGTCCCGGTTAGGACACCTGGGATCTTTCTGTGTGGAGTTTGCATGCTCTCCCTGTGCAGCGTGGGTTTTCACCGGCTTCCTCCCACAGTCCAAAAACATGCTGAGGTTAACTGATGATTCTAAATTGTCCATAGGTGTGAATGAGAGTGTGCCTGGTTGTCTGTCTCTATGTGTAGCCCTGTGATAGACTGGTGACCTGTCCAGGGTGTCCCTTGCCTTCACCCGAGTCGGCTGGGATAGGCTCCAGCCCCCCACGACCCTATAGAGGATTAAGAGGTGTATAGATGATGGATGGATGGATGGATGGACAAGTTGGTTGTGTTGCGTCATGTATTGGCAAGAACTGCAACTGACACTGCCTGTTTTTCATCAGCATCATCCTTTCTGTTGCTAAAATATTTCCCTGATGTTTCTTTTGTTAACCAGATCTTGCCTTTCTTTCTGTCTTCCTGTCCTGCTCCTCGCTCATTTTGCTGTGCACATGTGGAGCCCGCATGCCAACAAGCCCCATCCTCGTCAATGAAGTTTAAACAAGGACTCATTGTTTTCAAAATCTCTTGAATAAGAGTGAATTATGTCCTCTCAGATGGACTTCTCTTTTCGATTAGTCATGGAAAATGAGAACCATGTGAGGTTACTTATTGTATCGAGCAGGAAAAGAAGTTGTGCCATGATGTGTTTGAGTTCACCGGCCTTTGTGGCACCTGTGGTGTGACTATCATGCATTCATGCACTGCAGTGTCGATGCGTAAACATTATATACTGTGCAGCGCTAGTTTTTATTTCGAATATTTTAAAAATGATTTAGTTTTTACACCATAGATCTTTATCATCATTACGCTTTCGTAAATAATTGAGGAATCCTCAGAACCAATTTAGCATGTCCTGTCAATATAGTTAAAGTTAGTGTTATTTATAAGCACCAAAACCCACCAAGACAGTAGTTAAGGTTTATGACCTGGACAACATCCATTACTTGCTTACTACTTTTGTATTCAAACAAGGCAAATTGTCCCAACATAGGATTGACTGCAGTTATCCCAGCTGTGGAAGAAAGAAACCTTTATTTGTCATGAATACTTTTTTACAATACTGTGAAATAATGTTTTCCCATATCCCAGTTGGGGTCAGAGCGCAGGGTCAGCCATGGTACGTTGCCCTTGGAGCAGGAACGGTTAAGGGCCTTGCTCAAGGGCCCAACAATGGCCGCATTGGGGTTTGATCCTCTGACCTTCTGATCAGTAGCCCAGAGACTTAACCGTTGCGCCACCACTGCCCCAATTAATAATCTTATGTGTCAAATAAAGACCAAATAGCCACAGAACCAGGAAGATGAAACCCTATTTTCCTCTTTTCTTCACCTCCTGTCCTTCAGAGATGTTCGCCGGTTCAAGGATGTGCGAAAAGAGTTTGAGCGCAGCAGCGAAACCCTGGAGGGGGCGCTGTCCAGAAACGCTCAGGCCCCACGGGGGAAGCAGCACGAAGTGGAGGAGGCGAGTAACGCTCTGCTCAACGCGCGCAAGGCCTTTCGCTCAGAGGCCTTGGACTACGTTTTGCAGGTGAGAAAAGACATTTAAAGTTGTACAAGTCTCGTATTTGATCGTATCTCGTATCTGCACTTGTACACTGTTCTTTGCTAATGATCAGCCAGGCTCCAACAACAGTCTGGATAAAATATAAAACAGCCCATCTGATTCTAGTTGTGTTTTGAATGATAGCAGCTTTGCCTCAGGGCTTCTCTCCAGGCTTGTGGTTGTGGCTCCCAGCTGACCAGTGGGTTTCTTTAACCATGACTTCCTTTTGTTTCAGATTAATGTCATCGAAGCCAAGAAGAAGACAGACATTCTGATGGCAGTGAGTTCATCATTCTTGCCTATTTTAAGTTGCTGACTCTTTAAAATCGATGCTGTGCTGTTCATGTTGATCGGGGAGAATGTGCTTAATGCTTCCTCGTGCTTCCTGTCAGATGCTGTCGCTGATGGAGGCCCAAGCCCAGCTCTTCCAACAAGGCTACCAGTCTCTGTCAGAACTCGATCAGTATCGTCAAAAACTGAATGAAGAGGTAATCGTTTCCATATCGACTGCAAATCATACAGCAGATGTTTGAGACATCAACATGAAACTTTATAACTGAATGTGGCTTTGCACATGCCATAAAAGAGACACTTAACCTGAGAGTAAACATGTGAAAGTGCAGAATAGAAGTAATAGAAATGTTATTTTGCAGCAAATAGTCAGCTAAAGGATGTTTGCTAGCTGGGCCTTTGGTGTCTTTGTCATGCCTGGTCTGGTAAATGGTCTAGATGGTATCCAAAGCACTTTACAATGTGTTTTGCATTCACCCATTCACACACCAATGGCAACTGAGCTGCCATGCAAGGCGCTAGTCTGCCATTGGTAACGACTTCAGGTTCAGTGTCTTGCCCAAGGACACTCTGTCTTGTGGAGGAGCCGGGGATCGAACCGCCAACCTTGCGATCAGTGGACAACCCACTCTTCCACCTGATCCACAGACCTGCCATGTCTGTGTACTTTTAACAGTTATGATTATGCTTTCTTTTTGCATTAGAAGCAGTCAGCTTAGCTCAGGGAAAAGAAAAGCAAAGACAAAAAAGTAGCTTTGTACTTTGGGCATAACCAGGCTAGTTGTGTCTTTTTGTTAAGCTAATCACCTCCAGGTTCCAGCTTTATAGTTCATATACAGACAAGAATAACAGGCATATTTTCCACCATTAACTTTGAAAAAATATATGTTTGTCATGATGTTTAACTCTTCTTTGTGGCAATTAAAATTAACATAATTAACAAATTTCCCCTCTGGGATTAATCAAGTATTTCTATTCTATTCCAACTTGCAATAATGACCCAAACAGATGGTAAACTTTCACTTTCCTGCACATTGTCAACTAAAATGTCATTTTTTGCAGCATTCTCTGTTTATGACTGAAAGAAATCAAGACATATGTATTTAAAAAATGAGTTAAAGCATTAGTTAAACCCTAAAACAGCATGGTCATGAGATGTGGGACTGCCAAGAAATCTGCACTTTTCTCAGCTTGGCCTTAGAGTTTATTGTTCAGACACATGTTTGGGGTGATTTTTAAGCCAATTTTGAGGCCAGAGCCAAAAAAAATCCAGATTTTTCACCGCTGTACTCTGGCTAACACAGTTATCCAAGTACAAGGAACAGGGCCCAGATCTCCTTATTAACTGTATTTGCTGCTCTCCTAACATCATATTAGTTTGCATTTGCATACAGGAGCTTTTGGGGGGATGATATGATGTGCAATCTTGGATAAAGTTAAAAAAAAATTGACTTTTTTCTTGTGAAATATTCAATAGCATGCATCCTCTGGCCTCTGACAGTCATGCATATGAATCTGTCTGGGAGTTTTTTTAACAAACCATTTACTACCATCGACTGTCTGTCAGTCTATGTAGTAGCAATAAAACTGTCAGCACGGTAGTCTGAGGGGGGAGGACAAACACTAAAAAGCATACCTTTGCAGACGCTTTATGAAGCAGGATGGAAATTCAACATGTTTGGCTTATTTAGTGAAAAGACCCACAAGTCGTTCATTCTGGGGTGGGGCAGAGCAGTCACAAGATGACATCACGTTTTCATCGTGACAGGAAAAAGAGATCAACAACAGGAAATATTTCACATGTCCGTGCGTGTGTGTCAGTCTGTGTGTGTGTGCGTGTGTGTGTGTGTTAGTTCCTGCACTTTGACTGAGGAAACTGGAAAAAAAGCTTTTCTGCACTGTCAACCTTGAACATCAGCACCATCACTGTTAAATGCTGAAAAAGAAGCAGGACCAGGAAGTGAATTGTGAAAAAGTTCGATGGCGGAATCAAACCACATGAAGCCGCTTCCTGTTTCAACAGGAAATGATAGGAGCGAGAAAAAAAAAGCAGACGTGACAGAGGAATGGAAAGACACTGGAATAACACACCGGGCAGACTCTTTACAAGAGAAGCCACCCGTGTTGTTCTCTGGTTTGGCACCGGAAAAATAAAAAAGTCCAACACTTCCTAATTCCTGTTTCCATGAGAGTCTGCAGGGGTGATGACTTGCCTCTGACCTGTGGATCTCACTCCATGTGTCTCCCACAGAGGCAAATTTGTTAGAGAGGGAAGAAAAAGGATGGAAAAGGTTGTCATTCAGTGCATTAAACAGAAACTACAAGATAGGTGTGAAAAGTCCATGCAGTTTTTTTTTTTATAAATGCATATAATGATGTATCTTTGTGAGTTTTCTTAGCAACTTCCCTTCATTCCAATGCTGATAATGGATAATGTGGGAGGCGAGAGCTGCTTGGAGAAGTTCTAGTTGTATTTATTACTAGTGTGTCTTTTGGCAAGACGCTAAATGTGAGCGCAGCTGAATGAAATGAACAACAAGAGTGTCGAACCACAAAATGTACATTTGTTTCTAAAGAATCTAAAGAGTGTGTGTTTCCTTTCTGACAGCACACCCAGTTTGTTCTGAACGCTGCCAGGGAGAAGAGGGACATGGAGCAAAGACATGCAGCAATCAAGCAGAAGGTAATAGAGGCTCACAGTTTAAAGGGGGCCACATCAGAGGCTGTTTAGGTGCTGGGAGTACTGGTTGTATGTGTGTGGTTGTGTCGCATTTACAGGTAATGTAAGTGCCCAATTTTGTGACTCTAAATCAGAGGGTACACTTTTAAATAAACACTTTTTCTAAACCACAGTAAAAACTATACAGGCCCTGATTAACAAAGCAGCAGCTACAGCTCTCAAATCCCCACAAAGTAACTTCAGCGACACTAAATGACTTGTATCTCTTTAATATTCCAAGGACATGTCCTATGATGACTCCATTATGGATTTCAATGCTGACGCGGCTAATGGGATTGCAATGGAGGGCTACCTCTATAAGAGAGCCAGCAATGCTTTCAAGACCTGGAGCAGGTACGCGATTTACCACCCGTACTTAACACAGAACAGATGCATTGGTCTGTGTGCTTTTTTCTCTCCGTAAGCCTCATGAAAAGGACGCAGATGTTCACCATGTTGCAGGGTAGTTTCTAAACTAAGCTGCATATGTCTGGCTTTTCTTTATCATCTTATGCAACAAGAAGTTAAACAGCTAAATCACAGTCTCCGTTATCGTCTTTTATGTTCTTTCTCCACCTCAGGCGCTGGTTTTCAATTCAGAAGAATCAGCTGGTGTATCAAAAAAAGTTCAAGGTATGTTTCAGGCAAATGTCACACTTTGTTAAGAGCAAAAGAGCTGTTTGAAAACACACATTTGCATACATGCAAGTACATGCACCGTCTGACCTGCATGCTCTTCCTGTCCTCGTCTCTTGCAGGACCAGCCTACAGTTGTGGTGGAGGACTTGCGTCTTTGCACAGTCAAGCCCAGCACTGAGAACGAGAGACGGTTCTGCTTTGAAGTGGTCTCCCCGTCAAAGTGAGTTTGCGTGGGCGAACAGCTTCATGCATTGGTGCATACGTGTATTTGAGCGACGGTGGCAGCAAGTGTGTGGAATGAAGCTGTTAGTTTCCCATGTGCCGAGAAATTCGATTGGCCACAGTGTGTGTGTGTGTGTGCAGGTGCTGTTTGTTGCAGGCGGACTCAGAGAGGCTGCAGCAGGCATGGATCAGCGCCGTCCAAAACAGCATCGCTTCGGCCTTTCAGGAGCGCAGAGAAGACACACACAGCCCAGTGAGAATACACACCTACACTCACACGCACAGACAGACAGCACACACACTCTCATCTATATCTGGATTTTTCAGTGGGAGTTTAATCTGCAGAGCTACAGAGGAAGTTCGGTGTCTCTGTGCGTCTCGTCAATCCTGTGATTCTTGCGTTGCCAGAGACAGCGTTGCAGCTCGATGTCAGCGAGCCATTTGATAGGAAGCGGAGGCGGAGGAGGCATGGATCAGGAGGACGAGGGCTGCAAGGCGCTGGAGGAGGTTCAAGCGATTCCAGGAAACAGGCAATGCTGCGACTGCGGAGAGCCCGGTCCTGACTGGGCCTCCATCAACCTCGGCATCACACTTTGTATCGTCTGCTCAGGAATACACAGGTACACACACACTCACAGACACACACATGCACACATCCAGCTTGAAACCTGCTCTTTAATGTTTGTCTTCCCCAACAGGAGCCTGGGAGTCCACTTCTCCAAAGTACGCTCCCTCACTCTGGACTCCTGGGAGCCTGAGCTTGTTAAGGTAATTTTAGCATTTACCTCATTATGGCCCTTTTCTGTGTTAGCAACAAGTTCCAGTGGGAATAATCAGTAAGCAATGTGTTATATAAGGGTTTTTTCTCTCCAAAAAAAGTAAATAAACTCACACAATTTTCTCATTTCGCCGCTTTCTTTAGTTGATGTGTGAATTAGGAAACTCAGTGATCAACAGGATCTATGAGGCTCGGATCGATGAGATCACCATCAAGAAGCCCCACCCCTCCAGTCCCAGGTAAGAGCAATCAATCCAAACGTACAGACATTAAACACACCGACAGCTCAGTTTGCCTGTCACAGGAGCGACTCATCAGTCCATGAAAACAGTCCTGCTGTGGAGGGGCTCTCAGCAGTCTGAGATGATGACCCTGATGTCAGAATCAAAATTAAACAAGAACAACAGAAGATTCGGTAGAAATCTAACATCTCTGCTGCTTCAGTTTGAATTCTCCTTGTCATTTCTAAGTCTCCAAACTTTGTGGAGTTGCAATACTAAGTTTCTGTAGCACCCTTTTGAGTCTGCAAAACCCCAAGGAAAGGGTATGAAAATATGAAAATAATTTTTTATAAAGGTGTGGTGAAATTGCAGCATCTGATTGAAGTTATAATCCCCAATTTCAGCCAAATTTGAGCTTCAGTTTGCTGAAATATTGGTTGTAAGTAATGTTTGGTCCTCCAGATGAGACTATATTACGCTTTGTGGAATCGTCCTTTGGAAAGACCTTTTCTCTGGCATTGTTTACTAAGTAATTGATGAAATATCACTGTTTGGTGCAGCTACAAAAACACACTCTTCATCTCCTCCTGCTGTTGTATTGATGACATTACATGAGTATGATTTTTTTTTTTTTACATTGATTGAGTCTGAATAAGAGGAGATTGGCTCCGGCTCACCACAAAACAGCAGTTTGTTGAGAGCATCAGTGGTTAGTTCCACAGATGTGCCCTCTGCTAACATCTGCGTGGTTCACAGATAAGTTTATCAGCAACCTACCACTCACTTTACACTTATATTTTGACTTCCTCTTCTCTCTCCTGTGTTATGCCGCAGCAGACAGGAAGTGCCACAGGTATAATAACGCACATGGTTAATGTTGTGACATCCGGAAACTTGTTGTGAGGCTGCATGCGTTGCGCAGCATGGGCTTTCGTTCTTGTCTCGACTTACATCATATCGCTATATCATTCATTTGGCCTTTTTTTAATCTGCAAACTATCAAATTAATGCCCTATCTGATTATTTTTTGCATTGTAAAGGTCTACAAAGCCTAGGTTTGGGATAAATATACATATATGAATTAAATATTAAAGAAAGGGTGAGCGTTAAGACCTCTTTACTTCATTAAAGGACACTCAAAAACGTGTGTTGTTGATTCACAGCTGCACGTTGTGGAATCAAACTGAGATCAGCTGAAACCACATAGTGACAAACACAAGGCTGCATGTAGGCGTCTTCATGATCTTACATTGTCTCAAGTTGGGAGAGAATCTTGCTGCCCCCCTCTTTCTTTCCTTCTGATCTATTATTTCTGTCCCCAAGAGGAGACAAGGAGTCCTGGATCCGTTCGAAGTACGTTGAAAAGAAGTTCATCCAAAAGTTGCCCGAGACTGGCAGGAACCCCCCGCTGAGGCGATCCAGTGCCAGGAGAAACCGGGCGGCCACGCAGGATCGGACCGTACAGAAACCGCCTCTCAAACCCAAACCAAACCGAGCCACTCTGCCCCGGGTCACAGGTAAGACATGAGAAACACGAGTCAGGATGGACGTGAAATAACTCCATTACTTACTGACTCCTGCTGATGTTAGAAAAACAGAAACACACACCTACAAATCCCCAAACTTTGTGATCCAGCTAAAGTTGATAATCCTATGGGCCTATTCTGCTGTATTTATCTGTGCGTGTGCTCTTGTTGTGGCATTTTGCAGAATAAACCATGCGTCTCTTTCCCTCCTTAGGTTTAAGCCCCAGTGACCTCGTCCAAAAGAACAACATGGGCTTCCACAAAGGTGAGATAAAACCCAGGGATGCATCATCTGACTTGACACTGAATGTGAACTGTCAAACCCTATGAAAGCATCTTATGACATTAAATCTATTAAGCCAAGCCTCTTTACATGCTAGGTGTCAAGAGTTAAAATAATATTAAGGCAAAATCATCATTTTTATGCACTGGCCAGTTTTGAGATTTTGGGCAAGACAAATGTCAGAATTTACATTTAGGTGTTTATTTTACTTTAATGTCTGTTTTCATCTGTAGATTTCAATTATAATATTTAACTTTACAGTTAGAAATCTCCACTTCAGTAGCATGGATCCATACCAAACTTTACATTATTGTTCCATATACAATGATCCGCCATGAAAACATTGGATTTTAACATCCGTGTTGATGAGACTTAGACACCCAAATAAACATTGTCCCACAACAAGCACACTCCCTCATGCAAATGGAAATCCCAACTGTCACTGGCCTACCCCCACAGGAAAACGCTATAACTCCTGGATCTAAGGCAAATTTTCAGATATATAATACCTAATTTGCATATTTGAACATGCATTTTTTAGAAAACCTGTAATGTCATGGTGATATCTATTAGTTAAAAACAGTACCCTTACTCACCTGTAGTGTTTCCACTTTTGCAAAATGATCAATCAGATGTTGAAGAGGAAGAGGAAGATCTCAGCGGCCTCCACCCCGGGGCGCTGCTGTACCGCTCGGCAGCCCTGCAGAACTTCCCCGTCATGGCGGACGCCCTGGCCCACGGAGCTGACGTCAACTGGGTCAACATGGCCGAAGACTCGAGCACACCCCTGATACAGGCTGTCTCAGTGGTGAGGAGAACGTTCAAATCACTGCCATCACATTTTTATGTTAATATTGAATGCTGGTGATTTTTACAACCCACTGACCTTCGAATCTGGTGACCTTCAAATGAGAATTCAAGATGTCCACCCTCAAAATGCACATGAAGTTTCCAAAGCACACTCATGCAGCCAGGGGTGCAAACCCTTAGGATAGCTGTAGCTTTTTTATCCTCAAAACTAGCCGTTGGCAGCCCTTAGGTGCCACCTACAGGGTTTCTATCCCTTCAGTCCTGTTGTGTGAACCCATTTAGACAATGTGATAATAGGGAAGGTTCAGAGCAGCAGTTGACTTCCGTCTGTTTTGACCAGAACGCTCTGGCAGCCTGTGAGTTCCTGCTGCAGAATGGCGCCAATGTCAACCAGGCAGATAGCAACGGGAGAGGACCGCTGCACCACGCCACCATCCTGGGTCACACGGGGTAGGACAGACACACTCTCGCACACACACACTTTCTCATTTCATCAGCACAACTTACTGGAATGCCTGGAAATGTATTCAAGCCATCAGCCAAAGCCACCAACAGTTTTGGTTTAATTTTATGTGCTCTCATGCCTGCTCTGCTTGCATTCCCAGGTTGGTTTGTCTCTTCTTAAAACGAGGAGCTGACTACAATGCCAGAGACAAGAACCAGAAAGACCCCATAACTATCGCTGTGGACAACGCCAACGCCGACATCGTCACCTTGTGAGTGTTTGAGTCAGAGGAAGCCATGTAAAACAGCCAGCGACCGCAACTCTTCTAACCGACCTCCTGTGTTTCAGGTTGCGGATTGCCAAAATGAACAAGGAGATGCGGGAGATGGACGGAGCATTCGGCCAATCAGGTCATTCAGGGGGGCAGGGATCTGGGGGGTTACTGGGTGGGACTGGAGGTGGGCTGGCCCACACCAGGAAGAGCCTCCAGGCTATAAAGAACCATATAAGTGGCTGGGCTCTAGGGGGGCAGAATGATTAGCAGGGATACAATGACTAGTCAAGACATGCATCATCAGCTTTTAGTTAAAAAGGAAAAAAATTGTGAAAGAATAAAATCCAAAAGAACACAGGGTACGACAAGAATAAAGGCAAGAACATACACGAAAAAAGGTTTTGTTGCTAAAGATGAGAAATCTCTTGTGAAACAGGACGGACATTGAAACATTCTACTTAGGAATCTGCATGCACTTTGAATTACAAATGCACATCTTCCTGCACTTTGAAACCCACAAACTATCTAAATCCCTTGTCAAGAGGCAGTGCTATATGTGGGTGTTTTCAATGTCTCGCTGTTGTATAACTGAGCTTTAAGAACATGTATATATAATAGACCTATGTCAGGCCTAGTCTCAGTATATTTTGGATATTTTTATATCCAGTATGTACAATGTGCTGACTCTCAGACAGTCTGTATGGTGTATCTGGATGGGTGTTGAACTGTCTTTTTATTCCAGTTACGTAAGCTACTTTCAGTGTTGGGTTTGGTTCTCAGTGACAATTTTCTCCCACTATTCTGTGAATAGTGACTACGTTTAGGCTTTTACACTGTCATGTTTTACGTGTTTATATTTATTATGCTGTCAGCCAGGTCCAAGAGCTCTGCGCTGTAGCCCCTGAGCTTAAGGTTAACAGTGGGTTTTGTTTGTCCTCTGGCTCTTCTTCAAGCTGCAAAGTCCATTCTTTCACGACTGATCTAGATCAAGGCTTCTGTCCTTTAGAGACTGAGCTGCATCCATTTGTCAGTCATGAAGGAATGGAAAACGTGATGTGTTTGTCTGCTTGAAACGACTGCTGGTCAGTATTTGACGTGCTGTGCTTTGTCATTGTCTGTCTTTGTCGTGTGCACTCATTGCCTTCTGCCCACTGAGACGTCCGGCTGGTCTCAACTGCTTGTGCAGTGTGCCACCTACAGCAAACTAAGAGGTAAAGTGCATGTGCATGCCCTTATCCGTGTGTTTATTTGTTCAGTTGCATGTGTCTTGCTTTAGGGCTACAGCTAATATGTTCAGGAAATAGTTTCTGCCATTAAAACTGAATGTGTAGTCTCTTGAGTTATGTAGCTTTTGATGAAAGATGTCATGACTTAAACACAGCTGCATCTCAGTAGAATAGTGGATGTGCAGACAGAGAATCGCAAATTGAAAGATGCCTTTAATTTCAGTGTTATCTCTTAAACTTTACAGCTTTTAGTTGTTAAATATTCCTGCAGACTTTGAGTTTTAAGTCTCACTTGTTCTCTTTATTTTTTTGTCTAGGTGATGAAACCTACCAGGACATTTTTAGAGACTTTTCACACATGGCCTCAAACAACCCAGAGAAGCTCAAACGCCGCAGTGCAGACCCCAAAACTTAACCAGCTGCTGCCTCCTCCTCACCCCACTGTACAATGCCACATTTCACACCTCAGCTTAACTTAGTTTCACATCACACATGCAGAAAATATTCAGCTCACAGGCACACACACACACACACACACACACACACACACACTCTTCCTGGCTACCTGCCACATGTTCAGTCACAGCTCAGCTGGTGTTGACTTCAGAGGGGGAAAACGCTCCAAACAGTAAATTCTTTGTGTGAACACGTCAGAGCAGAACAATTGCGTCCAAGTGGAAACACTGCAACAGTTTTATGAGACCAGCATGAGGTGTCTTTATGTCTAGCAGGGGTAGCACCACCAGTCTGCCAAGATTTCCTAATTAAAACCAGTAAATCTGTTTTTTCCTTTATAACAAAAAGGGGCTGTTTTTTTCTGTGTTTTTTTTACTGACTTGTTACATGAAAATAAAATGAAAATGTTTGTCGGACATGCACATAAATGTTGCATAAAGTGAAATTTTATTTCAACTGTCTTCCGTCAAATTGTAATAATTGCAGATTTTTACATTTTTAGACAATTCTCATGTCTATTTTGTCTAAATTATGAGGTACTTCAAATTTGTATTAAGATCAAATAAACCACAATACAAACTTATGTTTAAGTGTATTTTAATCTTATAAACTGTATATTTTAAATGAGACATTTTTGACATGTCCACATTCTTGTTTTGAAATAAATGTAAAATGGTTTGTTTTGCTGTCACAACCCCAGCAGAGGGCGTCATCATTCTGTGAAAGAGCTTTTAGGTAAGAGGTTGACATTTAAAGTGATATTCCAACAGAAGACCTGCCTAATACATTAAAAAATGAAACAAGATAAACAAGACTAGTCAATGAAAGGACAGGAAAATAAAACACAATGTTTTTAATCAAGTTGAAGTACAAAATATGACATTTTAACACATCACTGAATTTTGCAGGTAGTTTTGAGTGGTGGGTTTAGGATTGAAGGGCCACAGCGTTGCATTACAGTAAAACTATTTCTGATGGACCTTAAAAACAATAATTAAAGCTCCACTGTTAAGTACTGACCAAACGCCTTTTGCATCCCAGCAACCCAGAAGATAATATGCCAGTTGCCAGCAGGTCACTGTGCTCTTATTGAAAACATGATGTTCATCCAGCTGTTATCAAAGCCAAGTCATACCGCTCTACAAAGCAAGTCTTTGCTTATGGTTTACAAAAGTACAAAGTGCTCATGCAAACAAACTGAATGTGTCATCAGAAATCGCACGTGGAAAAACACCGTCTTGTGTTCCTGCCAAGAATTATAATGCACTGGTGGAAAGAAAAATTCCTGAGTCTAAGGGTTGATACCAGCAGCTTTTTTGGGCTCATAATAAATCAGTGTTCACAGTGAACAGCACTGTGTGCTGCAAGAGATTCTGTTTTTTTTAAATACATCTACATACACAAACTACATAGTAGCATAAAAACACAGTGATTTCCCAGATTCAGTAAAGCACTATGTCATCTAATAAAAAGTAAGACCAGTGTTGGTTTAAGTGTGTCATGTGATTTGCATAAGTTGTGCTTTCTGCAAGTCCTGCTTCATAATCTTAGACTGTATTGTTTAAAAGATAGCCTCTATCAACATTTAGTTATTGCTAGTTTTTGATAATGAATTACAATGTTGTTGTGTAGCTGAAGATTGTATTTATCGGGTATTTGGAAATAAAACATCACGGCCCCACAGTGCTTTAATCCAGCCACGCTGATGAACAGTATCTATAGAGTTCATTGTCACTGGTGCCACATTCAGAGAATAGAGTTTAGATGAGGATAGTGAATTTCAAGATAAATCATGTACTGTATATCCAAAATATAAATGTACTGGTCAGTCTTGCAGTAGCAGAATCAGATTCACAGTTTATATGAACAACCAAGAACATTTAAGTTTTCTGTTTCTTAGTTTCTTAGTCAAGTCATGAGTGCACATAATGTGTGTTGTGGTAATAACTGAAAAAAAATCACAATTTTCCTCACATATCCTATCTTAATCAAAGGTTTGTAATTAAATATTTAAATTGTCTAGAGTTTCCTTTCAGGCAGCAGGTATTGGCTTCAATGTTTAGCCGAGTTTATGATATGTAACAGAGCAAGGAACTCACTGGTCCCTATCTGCTAACCAGGAAGTGTTCACTTTGATTCCGAGTCTCTGAGGTATGGTGCAAAGACACACCATTCACAGACATGTGCAAGAGCATCATGTTGATGGCGTCTTCAGAAATTTACCATCATTACCGAAGAGCATAAACAAGGATCTTGAACTGACGCTGCCTTAACTGACGCAGTCTTAAGGCTAACTGAATCTTGTTATTTCACCTGTCAGATCATACAGCACTTCTATTGCTTGTGTCAGAGGGCAAACTATTCATCTGTTCCAACTCTGAATTCAAACCCTTATCTTTGTCGTCAAGGGAACGTCTTTGAGGAGGCGGTGGGTCGGTGCAAGAGAAATAGTGAGGCAGGGTGGCCATGGTCAAGGTACCAAGAATGGGGAAAGAGCCCACTACCAGGAAGGAGGCAGTGTAGTTGCCTGTGATGTCCTTGAGCAACCCTTTGGACACAGAGACAAGGGAAAATACTCACATTAAAATGCAGACCATATTAACAAAATGGAATAAAAGGTTACGAGAAATTGCAAAACCAGGAATGAGATAATCAAAGAGTAAAAGAAACTAACAAGAAAGCCAAAGCATGCTGATTAAGAGAAACACTCACTGCAGTGCACACAAGAAGAAGCCCGAATTACAAAATTGTGGTTTGTACCAAATCATGTGTTTAACCATTCAAAAAAAACTAACAGAGAAGCTTTTTTCAGTAAAACAAGAGCCTTTTGAAAACCAAAACAAACACAACATCTTCCACCTTGCCTCCAGTGACATCTAGTCATGCAGTTAGTTTTTTATTTAGCCAAGATGGCCGGTCTTCAAGACTTCACATGACCAAGGGGAACAACTTTTTCAACTGCAGACATCTGAACTTCCCACAGGTGTCAATGGTATTAGCTTCACCTGAGCCTTTCCTGCTATGTCATGTTATCACTAGTGAAAAAGTGAATTTGATTTGTTTATGCAAAGGCCCCTCATGCTTCACAGCTGTCACAATTGATCTATGCGTAAAGCAACACAACATGCAAAGTGCAACTGAGGCTTCTGACAGAGAAGAAAACTAAAACTAAAACGTGACCCTCAAGCAACAACAAAATGCTTCATTTTCAGAAGCACTGGAGCCTCTTTCCACTAAAGAAATCATCCAGATATAAATTACTGACATGCCATTTTTAATGATTTAACCTCTACAAATGAATTTAATTATCTGCACTCTGTGTGAAAAGATCAATCTCTGAGAAATACATCTCTAAGTGTAGGCAAATAAAATCAAACCTCCCTGAGTGGCCACCAGAGTTTACCTTTGGGTACACTAGCTATAATTTGTGTGGTAAGGTGGAGAATTGAGCAAGGAGCATGAGAACTGAATGACCCATATTACTTCACTTAATGTTTCACTACTTGAAGCTTCAGTGTGTGAACTTGTGTTCATGGACTGACTTAGGTCCCTTTAGATAACATGAAACTAAGTGCAGTGCCCTACACTGACAGATATGATCACACACAGGGCAGCCTGACCTGCAAACTAAAGATATGGTGGTGTTATCTATAAAAAAAACATTTTTAATGGTCTTATGAGAGCGCTTACCTCCAGCTCTCTAGTTCTAACTCAGTCGCTACAGTCTTACCTGACAGAGGAGTTCCCAAAAGTCCTGCACCGCTTTCGATGAGCTGCAGCAGCCCGAGGGCCCCCATCATGCGCTCCACACCCACAACTGTAGGCACCACCGCAAATGCCAGAGAGGTCAAAGCCCCGGAGCAGAATCCATACAGGAGACTGATTGCCACCAGCGCAACGTAGGACCCAGACAAGGAGCTCACAGGCAGCAGCATGATGAAGACACCTGCCAGAGCTGTCCACAGGCTTAGTAAATGAATTAACCGAAAGTAGCGCAGGTCAGCAAACCAGCCTGACACTACGCGGCCCAAAATGTCTGTAGCTCCTGCGGCCGACATGACAAAAGCAGCTTGGTACTCAGAGAAACCCGCTTGGCGGCTATGGGCCACCAGATGGAAATATGGCACGAAGTAGCCAACGTTTAAGAGAGAGATTGCTAAGGTGTAGGTGACATAAGGTCTCTCGAAGAGCAGTGACAGCTCCAGGTAGGAGGAGACTCGCTGCAGCTGAGCGACACATGACGACCTGCTCTCTGGATCCGCCTGCTGGGAAGGAAAATAAGGAAATGCTGAGCTGCATCTTCATGTGTCACCCAATGCCCCTGTTTTTCATGTTTTATCATCCTTCTCAGACAGCTTCAACAAGCTCTAAGACACACCTCAACCTCTAAGAAACAGTGGAGGTGTCATTATGTGCCACATCTGCATTGATAACAGTTTTTTGTGGCCATGTCTCCTGATGACACTGGACTAACTGATGATCTTTGAAGATGACTATCATCTCAAAAATAAGGCACAAGTGGTGCCATTCCTTTCTAAGTGACACAGACAGACTAATGCCTGTTTTCATATCCAGCAGGCTAGACTACGATAATGCTCTTATATCCAGTTTACCTTTGCTGGGGCTTTAGAGCGCGGCTTTGGACGTATGAGCGCCCCGCAGGGCACAATGTTAAGGCTGAGACCTCCCAGAATCAGCAGGGCTCCTCGCCAGGCGTACGTCTCTACCAGCAGCTGGAAGAGTGGGTTAAAGGCAAATGAAGACAGGCCGATGCTGGAGAATGCCAGTCCCAAAGCAAAGGTGCGCCGGCGGGTAAAGTTAGCCATGACTGTGGCCACCATGGGAGTAAAGACCAGCCCCCAGCCTAAACCTGGAGGACAGCGAAGTAAAGTTAAACCATGAGTCATCACAGCTCATTAGGATTCATTATTTAACCCTCTGAACCCCAAAAAGTAGTTTCCAATGTCTTTGACATTTTGTTCTGTTGGGAAAATTAACCACTTTAATTTTCGATATTTTATCACAATCATTTTGCTCTAAATGTCACATTTTTAAAAATTCCCAAAATAAACCACTTGTTCTAACCAGATTCTATAAAATAAATAAATAAATCTGCACTCAGCTGCATTGTCACACAACAAAATCTCAGGGACTGTATGCAGAAGGTCTTTATAGTAAGAGTAAAAGTAAGATAATGTGACAGGAGTAAAAAAAAGAACTGCCCAGAAACTGCTTGGGGCTCAGAGGGTTGAACAGTTAAGCCTTTGTCAATATTTTTTAATTTCCACTTAAAAAACACCCATAAATTCAGTAACAGCTCCACAACTGTAAGGCCAAAATGAAAACCGTGGGCTCAATGGTAAAGATACATTTACAACTCAGGATACTAGACATATATTAGATTTGCTAGACTTGACCCGTCGCCATGCCAGACATATTACCTGAAATTACACCCATAGTGAGGTAGAGGTGAGCAAGGCAGGTGGCTTGCGACGCCAGGATGAGGCCAAGTCCAGCCAGAAAGCCCCCCGCCATCACTACCAGCCTGGGATTATATGCATTACACAGCGCTGCACCCATTGGACCTGGAAAACAAACCCGCACATCCATCTCAACAAGGTGATCTTCTTTCTCTCTCAGAGTAGCTTCAGGTTGTCAAAATCATCCTATTCCAAACACCATCACATACATTCTGTATTAGTTTGTTCTTCCCCCCTTGAAAGAATAATTACTGGATGTCTTCTGCATCATTTTACACATTCCCCTAAAATTCAGTCTGATGTACTTTGTATCTCTGAAACCTTTGGGGTCTCTACTACAATTATACGTAAGGTTTGAAATATGCTTAGATGCTGAGGTTGTAATGGGGGACCCACTGGTGAATGTTAAGGAGAAATGAATGTCAGCAGCAAGAATTTCTTTATAAATTTAGGACTTCCTGTGCACTAGTATCGGTGTAGCAGAAAAAATTACAAAAAATGCTGAAACAATTAGTGGATTAATGTATTGATTTCTTATTGATTAGTCATCTAGGTAACTTTTTTTAAGCAACATGTTCTAGATCCAGTTTCTTACACGTGAAGATTTGCTGTTTCTCTCAGTGTATATCAGTGTAAATTTAATACCTTTGATTTTTTGAGAGATATTGGATTGGATGTGATGAAATTGTAAATTTTTCACACTTCACTTTTATTTTATTTACTATAGGATAAGAATCACGGCAAAAACAAGCAGCAAATGAATCAATAATAAACACAGCCAACAGTCAATAGCTGCACCATTACAAACAGCACATTCATGCGTTAGTGACTTACTGAAGAACTGCTGTGCTGCCAAGCCGGTGGACGAGATCCAGGAGACAGCCTGAGCGCTTTCCTCAAAGTACTGTACAAACTCCACAAAGAAGATCCCCAAGCTCCGCATCAGGCCGAACACAAGGCTCGTGCTGACAAAGCAAGCACCGAGCAGCACCCAGCCCCAGCCTCCATCCGGGCCCTCGACTTCCTCGCTCTGGCTCTCTGATTTGGACTTTACTTTGGTCATTTCTAAGAAAAAAGGGGTATGCCAAAATGGAACAAAATGCAGGTCAACATAAAAGCAGAATGAGCAGGGAGTGTTGTGAAGAAAGTACTGAGGACACAAACATAGAAGCCTCAGGGAACGCAACAGTGCAGAACAAGTCTGATCTCCTCAGTGCCATAATGATTAACTTCCCACAAGCCAATAAATTCCCTGGTGGTGTCTTGTATGTGTGACTAGGCCGTTGAACAAGTTGGCCTTTATTTGACAACAAGATATGGGTGACAGGTGAACTCAGGCAGTGACTGCTGACAAATGGCTAAGATTTATGTTTTTATGTTTAATAATAATAATAATAAAAACCTTCTTAGTCCACTTTAAATTTCACATTTGTTATTATTATACCATATACACAGTAGTCTACAGAAGTTACAGTAAATAAAGGAAGGTTGGTTGTTGCAGTTGGTCATTGTTTAACAGTTATTTTTATGTGTAAACTTTTCAATACATTGTCTTCTTAAATTACATATATTTCTACTATTACAACAGTGATTAATGTGGTGACAAGACATTTTGTAACATGAACATATTAATCTCTTCTGACCACATGCAGACCACAATACAAATGCACATACATTTCCTTTAGGATTTGGCAAGTTTGAGCCCATTTGTGTGAATGAATGATTTACTGGGTCAGATGCACTTGTGTATGTTATACCTAACCAGGGGTTTGTGTATATAAGGTGCTGGCTTTGATGTCTTGCATCACTGTTTAAAATGATCTCAAAAAGCAGTTAATGTTTAAAAAAAATCCTAAAATGTGGAAAAAGATGGTACGGGTTAGCAGAAACATCCTCTTTTAGCCCAGGAGGATTGCAGTTCCTCTTTCAGCTGCTGCAGCAGTCATGATGCCATTACTGACCTTCTATGATTTGCTATTACCAGCATGTACAATGGAGTTTCCCACCAAAGCGCTTCAGAAGAAGACAACTGGACTTCTCTTTTTGGTTGTTGAAGACATTTTACTTTTCTTTCAGGAGGCTTCCTCAGTCCGAAATGACTGATGGGCAGTCCCGGGAATTTCTTCCCACCCCAAAATTATATGGCCCTTGTTGTTAAAAGGCCACGAGTCATGTGATTTGCCTGTGAGAATATAAAACTGGGACTTCCCACCAGTCACATAGACCTGAGCCTCTTGTATGAGAGGTGACACACCTCAGAGAACTAAAAAGAGAAGATGAGTTGCCTTCTGCTGAAGCACTTGGGATTACCATGACCTGGATGACTAAAAATCTACTTAGACAGGAATTTCCCATATTTTTGCTTTGGTTATTTTTCTACTCAGCTGTCAGCTGCTATTCTATGGCTTCCTGAAAACTGTACCTCCTCTTTGATGTAACTCATCAGCATTAAAAAAGTTACACAACAACAATTTGTGGTTAACCAAAATGAAAAGGATACAATAGCATACAAACCGAACAATTCTTACGGAATGAACAGTTATGAGATATGTAAAGTGTGATAATAGTAGTTCAAACTATATGGCTAAGCAGTATTTTCCATTTAGTGTTGTAAGTAGCAATTTAATTTAGGTCAGAACAACAAGTAGCAGTCACTTGAACCATTTCTAACCTAATTCGACTCACTCACTGCTTATCTCAAGGAATTACAGGAATTTGCAGTCAACACACTCTCAGACTCACATGCAGTGAAAGACGTGACACAAATCGATCAGTAAAACTGGTGCTAAAATGAGAACCTCAGCAAAGACTCAGATTTGATTCTGCAATGGTTTCACTACTTTTTTGTGCAGTACTTCAGTTTGTGTCATATGATTGAGATGAAACCCACCTGAAGAAGCCGAGGAGTGAGGGGATTACAAACACCAGATTCCAGTGGAGCAAAAGCTGCAGGACAAAAAGACATTTTACCATTAGTACCCTGTGCTGTGCTTGTTTTATTTTGCAAAGGGTTCAATTTTTTAACGGCAGACAATATCTTAGATGCAGTTCTCAGAAACTACATTTTCGATGGTATTTGTATATTTGTTTACTTGATTAATGTATATATTAAAGCACTACACTACTATTTATTCTAAGAATGTATCTAGTTATTTACATATTAGGATTATGACTCCACAGTATAATATGTAGTACAAATTTGCATGACTTATTTAAATATTACGGCCATACAATATTACATATCATACAAATTTACCTGGCAAATGTATTATTACTTTCCGGCTAGCCAAACAGTAACTGATTCAATACAAAATTGTGCCAGGGCTAAAATCTCCTGCAAAAAAAAAAGTTTAAAATATCTAATTTTAAAAAATCAGTGTTACCTAATATATGGTATGTTGGATTGAATACTTTTCTATAAAGTTAAATGTGGGTTGTTGACACACACCTGCAGAATCTCCGGGTCTTCCCTTTCCTGCAGTCAGTCAGTGACTCCTCGTTAATTACCTGGTTAATTAACAGGTAGACTTCACAATACACGTGCCCTCTGTCCAACCACATGTACATGACGTACGACTTGCAAACTGCGCCTGCGCACTGGCTGTCAGACGGCACTGTTTTACACACACAGAGAGAAAAACAAAAAACGTTCGAAAAATACACACACGTTTTCATATTTTGCACATGCTAATGTGCTTATGAATATCTTGTAACTGTTGCCTCAGCTGTTGCTAATGAGGTCTTTGCTACAGAGGTTCAATAGGTTATGACACCGTCTCGTTTACGCCGCGAAATTAACCGTTTCTTGGCGCAGACTCAATAAAGCCGGCTCACCGATGAAGACATACAGCATTTACAGCATTGCTAAACGGTTGACAGCCTTGAAAAGGGCTTCACTGTGCTTTGCCACTACTCACCCACGGTCGTTCAGTTGTTCCTGGGGCAGGGCATGACCCACAGTCTCCAGGTTCACGGTGGTAAACAACATATTTACACAAGGAAGTACAATACGAGCGAGCAGCGAGGAAAACTTCAGCAGCCGCCACACAGCTGGTGCGCCTGCGCAGTCTAAAGTAGGGTGCGCTGACTGGACATAAAAATGTCACAAGTTCAGGATAATAACTTAGACACCAAAACCTCCTCTGTGTGGTCTGAAGATCTATGGACATTAGCCTGAAGTAGCACTAATATGCATTTTATTTGATCAACTGCAGCATCGTTTCCGATATTAAAAATGAACATGACATGTCAGCATTTTCCCTTCAGTTAGGTAAAAGTTTTGCATAATGCTTTTAATGGCAGTTCGTTTGAGGTATTTTCCTGCAAAATAAATAAATTAACTACATGCAGACCTGCAACTTTGAATCATTTATTCAATTAGGGGTCATCTATTAAATTATTCAGCAACTATTTGAGCTAAATATATTTGGATTGTCACCTGAACAAAGCATCTGAGGACATCATCTTAGGCTTTGGGGATTTAACTGTACTGGTCAATGTCAAAGGTCATCAACAGGAATCGGACCTCTAGTTTGTCTGCATTGAACTGGTGCACAGGAAAACTGGTCTTTTTTTTATTAAAAGTCAAAATTTGCATTGTCATTGAGATGTGACAGTTTGTTGCTGGCACAGTTTATCCCCAGACGGGTGTGGTAGAAAGTAGTAACTCAACCAACAGGTCTTAGTCTTCCTGGTAATTGTTTTTTCTGTTTTACCATCTACAGCGGCACCACTGCAACTCCTTCTGGCTCAACCTCAGTTGCACCTAACAGCTTCTCAAGTTGTTTGACTCTTTTACGACCACAGCACATAGCAAACAAGTTCGAATTTGAGTGGGTGACAGAGACGCACTTGCCGTGAGCATTATCGGCCCATTAAATGATCTGGTGTAACACGGATAGAAAAATGCATAGAAGCTGAAGGTCGAGGTTAAAGAGAGGAGAAAAAGAGAGTGAGGTAGAACAACTCTAACACATGCAGCTAAACAAGGTGAAATGTGTTTTAGCTTGGCGTGATGGAGAACTGCCTCATGGGTGTTCAGGAAACGGACACTAGAGGGAGGCAACCTCAAGGTCTAACAATGAGTTCTGGGTTTTTTTTCCTTTCCAATGAACCAGCTGTGACTAAGAGGTTTGAACATCCAATGTCCATGCTTTTACTTTATTAATCTTTTCTTGTGAGGATGATGGATCAGGCTGCTAACTCAATAATGACCCTAAACTACAGGCCTTTTTATAGAAGACTTTTAGATGGCTGAATCCCGTACAGCTGAAGGGTCCTGGTGTTGTTCATGCGGCTTCTCTGTCACACTGCCATGACCTATTTACTTTGTTATTTACCAAATGTATCCAGATGTGCCAGTGGGTTATATTTTATGTGTGTTCGTCTGGGTAGTCATACAAACATATTTATGTTTATGCGTGTATTTGTCGATTTGATTTTGTCTACATAGTAGGGCTGCAACTAATGATTGCATCTATAAAATGTGGAAAAATGGTGGAAAAAAAATCCGTCAGTGTCATCCGAAGTCCCAAGATGACATCCTCAAATGCCTTGTTTAGTTCACAAACCAAAGATATTCAGTTTAATGTTATAGAAGAAATATTCAAATTTAAGAAAGACCACAATCAGAGCAGCTTGACTTATCACACAGACCGACTGACTGATTACCAAAATTGTGGAACAGTCATTTTAATAGTAGACAACTAATCAGTTAATCATGACATCTTTAATAAATTTCCAGGCCAGGAACCAGGAAAGTTGGGCCACCGACTTTTGCAGTACGTGTACTTTCCATTTTATGATACTTTTTCCATTTCCCTAAACTTCAGAAGGAAATGTTGTTCTTTCTACTCCACTACATCTTTAGTAATGGAGTAGGTCCACAATGAATAACATGTCAAGCTTTTACAATACATCACATTATTAATGATCGTGTCCCTGATGTTAGGTTGTCAAAAGTTCCACCACATAATAATTTTTCCCTCTTCTGATTTATCTGCTGCCCCTATGTATGAGATCATATATCCAGCTCAAACTAGCTCTACTTGCAGCAGCTACAACAGCAACATGCTGCTTAAACACTGATCAAACTAATCTACCAGTCAAGGGCACCAAATCACTGATTTTACTTTATTACTTTAACTGCATTTTGTTGCTGCTGTTAATGTACTTTTACTGAAGTAGGACTTTTTATGACGTTCACTTGTAATGTATTTTGAAATTGTTACATTGGTACTGAAGTAAAAGATCTGAATACTTTGTCCGCCACTGCTGTCTCATCTATTACATCTTCTTCTGTGCACTGTCTGCAAGAGTTTCCTCTAAACAGACACACAAGCAGGTGAAATCATTTGTCTGAATGCCTAGTGTGATGATTTTTGTTCATTTGGGTTTCATAAGAAGGGAAATTTAACATCCATTGTATTTAAGTGTAATTAAGGTCACTTTCTGATTTTCAGAATTTCAGTAAAACTATCAAAATGTTTCCAGTCATACTTACTTCATTAAAAAAAAATGCACACATTTTAAATTTCATATTCACTTCCTGAAATGTGCTGCACACAGAAGTCCTTTTTTTTCTGACAAACTCCGTTTTTTGAAGGGAGATCCCTGACAGTGTATGATTGATTACTGAAAGGGAAAAAAAACAACTTCTCATGAGTTTTAATTTGTTTCTTAACTTGAGGAGGGGGTTGAGGGGTTGGAAAGTCCCGTCGAACTTCCAAATGTTTGTCTGCAGGGCTCGGACAATAAGCTCGGCCAGCCACAACTCATCAAGAAGCAGGAAGCGGGGATGACAAAAGGTGGGAGAGTTCAGCAGGAGTCTGCGGCCCCTCCACAGTCACCCCCCCTCACCTCCAGGAAGCACCAGCAAGCTCACACACGTGTTGTCGGCTAGTAGGGCGTGTGGAATATTATGACCCTGGAGGAAACAGGTGCCCTGGGCTTTACTGTTTTCACACCAGCACCAAGAAAAAAAACACACAAAATCGAGAGAAGGGCAGCACAGGTGTGACTTAACAGAAGATGTGATTCATGGGCAGAAAGGGTTTGCTAATGAGAGAAAGGAAGTCCTGGGAGGACAAAAGGCTTAAAGAGGTATTGACAACTTTTCACAACATTTTTTTGGATATTCACTTGTTTTTCCCATCATTTATAGCAATACACATGTCATATTCTGACATAATGTGATAGATAAACAAAACACCAAACACAGAATGTCCAATTGATTTAAAAATGATTTAATTTAAACTGTACAAAACCATCTTTGTCCAGCAAACTCATACACATACAAATTACCTTTTCAACTGGTTTTAGTTCTCTTCTTTAAATGTCTTTGTTATAAACAATATTTGACTTCTACACTTTGTATTCAGTACAAGACATCTAAGTCCTTTGCCTGCTTGGACTGTAAAAGCAGATGTTACTGCATACTTGTTTCTTTAAAACAACACACAGGCACCGGGCCATAAGGTTAAGATAAATCTGAGTTAAATACACATTTAAGAAGAAAATTTCAAAGACTTAACACTGATGATGTGTTTTGCCAGACTTAAAATCCATGTTCATTCTTCATTCACCTCAAATTCCACCACCTCCCCTTCACAAAACTTGCCTCATCTTTCCTTCAAACTGTTCACATGCTCACATTGCTTCAACATTCAGTGTACACACAAGCCGAGATATATCACCTTTCTCCTCCATGTCCTGTTACCTTCTCTATGTCCCTTCACAAACCTTCAGAAATACGTTCTGTAATCATCTTTTATCATCTCAGTCTCAGAAAATTCACAGAGGGTTTCCAATTGACCTGTAAAATTCATATTGATAATGCAGTCGTGTGCTATGTTAGCTCCAGGCTCCAAATCTCATCCAACAACACACTAAAAGTTACATGAAAATGTCTTTCTTTCTCCAAATGTAATCCCTATTTACTTTTTGTGTCATATCAATCTCTGTCCTTCTAATCGGTGCGTTTAAAAGTCATAAATTACCACCTCCATTCACACACCAAGCGCTAATAATTTAAAACTGCTTAACCACGCACCTTGCAAGTTCCTTAATTAACTAAATTTCACATTTTCCAACAGATTTAGGTCATATTCAGACGTGACATTGATGACTGAGTGAAAGGTCTTCATCTTCAGCAGGCCTGCAGAATAGGCTGGTAGGGCTCAGTCAGCACCTTGTAGCAGATTTTGGTGTTGGTGACAGCCCCGTGCTTCTGGCGCAGGTGCAGACGCAGCTGGCTCTTGTGTCGGAAATGCAGGTCACACTTCTCACACTGCAGAACAAGCAGTCGGATTAGACGTCATGGAGGACAATGAAAAGGGCGTTCTGTGATGTTGTTTGTGGCTGACTTACAGTGTAAGGCTTCTCTCCAGTGTGGATGCGCAGGTGGCTCTTCAGGGTCTGCAGGTGGCGGAACCGGGTGCCACAGGTGTGGCAGGGGTAAGGTTTCTCCCCTGTATGGATCAAAACGTGGGCTCGCAGGTGGGCAACCTAACACCAGGAGGAACCACACAAATAGGTTGAAAGGTGCAACTGTCAGAAAAACCACCTAAAAACTAGATAGAGGGCAGGAGATATAGGATTTGAAGCTGTTCACACATTCACTCCACATTTTCAAAGTTTTGGTATCATGTGCAAGAAACATTTCTAATTGACTAATGAGTGAAATATGAGAAGACGACTTGCATTCTGATCAACCACTATTTGTTTGTTGATCCAACTAGGAAAATATTAAATGACAAAGGTTACAGGAAAATAAATATGTAAAAGCAATACAGAAGGCCTGAGAGCCTTACTGCATTATGTTCCATTATATTTTGACTTGTCACATGGTACCAGAATTTTATGCTTTTCTTCACCATTCCAGAAATTTCTTCCATAAATCGATGCAAAAAAGGCATAAACTGGAGAATAAAAATTCACCAGAACGCGAGAAATGAAGCAGTAGATGGTCAGAATTACAACTCTACTGGACTATTTCTAAAGTTTTCATGCGTAGTTTAGATAAAAGATTCACATGCTTTTTCCCCCATGTAATACAGACAGGATTACTTCTTATTGTTGGGTAAATTATAGGATATGAGTCAGACTAAATGAGCAGCAACATTCTGGATTACTTACATCAAGTGTCAGTCAACTCTAATCAATCACCCCGTTTGCTGTGTGTTACCAGTTACAAACCAGCAGCATCCACTCTTGCACACACATGCAACCCTCACCTGAACAAATCGCGCTCCACAGGTGTCACAGCGGTACGGCTTCTCTCCAGAGTGAATGCGGGAGTGAGTCTTCAGGTTGGCCGGCCGGTTGAACTGAGCTCCACACACATTACAGCGGTACGGCTTGTCACCTGCCGGGTCAAAGGACACTGGTTGTACATATTTGTTCTGAACTTCTACAACAAAGAGAATGAACTGGACAGAGATTTTTTTTACAGCTTTACCTGAGCAGACAGTCTTCGTTCCTTGCAGGTTTCCAGAATAACAGTAGGGCACATAGTAGTTCTCACGCTTGATTGGGTGTTGGTTGTGACTTGTAGCTTCTGGATGAGAAGGGTGTAATTTTAGGTAAACACACTCAACACACCAATGATAATTTTGTGTTTAAAATCTATTCATCTTCCTATATAACAGAGTTTTGCCTACCTGGCCCTTCCTTGTGAGAGGGAGGCAGTGTTTGGTGATCCACAGAGGGAGGTGGCCCGAGGGGAGGGGCTCGGCCAGAACCCTCGTAGCAGGAGGCCTGCCCCTGTCTGAAGAGAAGAGGTTCAAAAGGTTTTACACACACATATATAAACTTTCTGTTTTAGTCTCCGTCATCTCATTGTTCTCATTGCTCCAGTTTACCTATCAATCTGACCAGGCACTTCTCCAGACCACGCCTCTGTTGGTGCTTTCGGTATTGAGCCCATGCTGTCTGCAGTGGGTGATGCTTGACTTTGGGGTTCCTCCCCTTCCTCTACTTTCACCGTCGTGGCGGCACAGAGAGGGTTGAGAACGATGTACTTGTATTTTTTCCAGTTGCAGGCCTTTGGGTCTGGTGTGGCTTTGGTGTCATTCTGGAGAAATGAAGAGAACCCAACTTCAACTTTAATTTAAACTGTAAATTCAAACTTCCATGAAACTACATTCCACTTCCCACACTGGCTAAGAATAATGACAACAACTATCTCAGGACTCCTTGTTTTTGATAACATTATCAGGCATATGTAGATTTTCTTGAGTCATACCACAAGGTTTTTGTTGCAGGTGTTGGACTCAGCAGGAGAGTTTGGTTGGCAGCTAGAGCGGGCGGGGCTGTTTGGAGATGAAGTGCCCATGCTGGGTGACTCAGGCTCTCCTTTTAGCTCTTTTGACCTGGGCTGGCAGGTCAGGAAAGCCCCTGGCTTGAAAGAGTCCCCAGCCATCGCAGGCACCCTGCAGGAAAAACAAAGGAAGTGCTGTAATGAGCTAAACCTGTCAACAGACAAAGGCACATAGACTACAGCAGCAGTGCTTCTTACGATGTCTAAACAAAAAGTCAGAGTGATAAGCAGGTAAGAAATGTGACACAAATAGAGCCGTTTTGGCCACTTTCAGTTCATTTAATAATCTTTATTGACAAACTTAATTCTCTTACCTGGTCGTCCCAGCTGTTGGGAGCAATCGCTGGGGTCGTGGAATATGTAGGTCCCCTTCTTTGGGGGCTACAGAGGCTACAGACACCCTGGAGTCCAGCTCCAGTTGAGGGTGTCTTGCACTCATATTATCTGTGCTGAAAAAGAAACACAAATGGATTTTGAGTTCACGTACTAGCTTTGTGCATAATATAATTTCCTACATTGTTTATCTACAAGACAGCAGTTGTTCCCTCCAGGATCTCACCAGTGCAGCTGCATGAAATCGCGACAGGTATCGGCCACGTGGTCCATCTGCAAGTAGGTGGCAACAGCCAGCACTCCGGAGACGATGCTGGGTGTCAGAGGGAGGCGCGAGGTGTACATGAAGTCAAGCAGCAGGGAGACACTGGATGGATCCAAGGTACTGGGGAGAGACACGGTCATGAGCTGCTCCCCGCTGCCACCACGCCCCTGAAGCAGCACCCGGTGGGAGTACAGCGAGTAGAAGAACCCACTGAGAGAGGAGAGGAGGACAGAAATATATCAGGTAAAATATGCAATTCAGGTGAGGTGTACCATGCAGTTTTTAATAAAGAGAAATAAGAGATGACAGATATCAGAAAAAGGTTAGGTTAAAGAAGACAATGGATGTCCCAACTGGAAGGTAACTGACAGAACGATCATGCGTCAACCAGAGGGAGAGAACAAAGGAAGAGAAAGCAGAGAGAAAGGGAAGAAAATATTGTTGACTTTAACCAAACACATCCGCTTGTTTCATTTGCTAAGTTCTCTCTTGGAAAACAGTGAGACAAAACCTGATTGCTCCCGCTTGCCGTAGAAGGCAGACAGGCCATATTGTGCATAGCTTTGACCCATGCACCAACCTGCAGGCCACGAGCACGGCACAGTGTGCCTGCAGATGCACGTTGCCAATAACCAGGGTGGTGTCAGTCAGGATGCCTCGATGCCGGAGTTCATTCAGGTTGAGCAGCACATCATTGGAGTGGCGCGTGAACTCCTTCACGTATCCATCTGCTGGAGCCCTCATCGCCTGCCCTCTGTCGACCCTGTGTCCCTGCAACACTTCCATCATTTGGATCTGCAGAAATGGTATTATAAATAAGGGAAACAACATATGAAGCAGGGCACATCGTTTGTATTCACAATATATGAGCTGAAATTTTGATTGTTTGCATGATTATGGTTTTAGCCTTTGTTCAGAATGACTCATAACAATGACTTACCTGTATGTAACTGATAGAATAAATATAGTGGAGTGTCCCAGACACATCTGTTAGGTGAGACCAGCTCCCTACTCGTACCTGCATGCAGAAAAAAAGAAATAACCACCTGATCCTGTATGTACTTTTCAGCTTTACACTGTTTTAAATGTGAAGTATGAAACAAAATTAAACTCTGTCTGCTTTAAGAGAAAAAACATTTACCGCACGTTGACTCCATAATAAAATACAAAATATGTGCATTTTTTCTAACAAAATCTAACAATTTATCATTACTCTGTTGAGAAACCTACCTTAAAAGTTACATCTGAAGATTAATAAAAGAAGGATCAGGTTTTTAACATCTCTACATAAAAACAAAAAGTCAATTCTCGCTAACAATAATCAGACACCTCATAAGAAATTTAAATATAGTAAGAATTTCCAACTCACCCCGACCAGCAGGGACGAGAACTAACGTGTGCTGCCCTGACGTCAGCCCACTCGGCTCAGCGTTCAGTCTACAGTCAAAGACGTGGAGCAGGGGCTCACCCACAGCCTCCACTGGCTCTGAGCAACACTGTGAGGGAGGCTGACGGGAGGGAGCTCTTTATAATGTTGTGCAGGAAGCCCCCTTACAACCAGAGCTGCTCGTTTCCTCTTTCCTCAATGGCCCACGCGTACACTGGAAGCAGCGCAGGAAAAGCCCTGGCCCAGGCTCCGGGCTCTAAGTATTTTTAGTGGGCTATTAGTTTTTCTAAACCCCCATAGCTCGGCTCGAACTAATGGCAGGAAAGCAAAGTGTGTTTTTGTGCCACGTTGAAAAAATATATATGTGGACCCTTGGGGAGATGCGGTACGTGCCTGGCTGTCCAGGGGTAAGCCGGAGAACATCCCCCACCAACGCTTTCCTTCACCAGGACAGAGGAAACTGTTTGAAAGGAAGCTGGAACACCAACTTGTATTTGGATAAACAAGCTCTGTCCTCATCAGTGAGATTTCATTATGGGAGTTTTTAATACAAATTTCATCACATTTTGCTACACAATTTCTCCAAATCTCCTCTGATATTATTTGCATATAATAAGTTATAGTATTCACAGAGAAACTGTCATTGCCAAATTGGCCAGTTCAGTCAAAAGTGCTCCACAACATTTTCCGGAACCTTCTGACTTGCTGCCTTAGAGCAGAAGCGACGTGTTATGAGGACCAAGAGGAAGGAAGCAAGACAGAATTGATCATTCTAGATGGGAGACACCTTCTCCCGGCGCTGAAAAACAACCTTTACCCCGCCCTGGGTGAAAGAAATGCAGCCGACAGATGTGCAGGAACTTCCCTCTACACACGAACGCCCCCCAACACACACACACACACACGAATGCATCCTGCTAAGCTGCTCGGAGACATGAATGAAAACGCCTGCGCAGGACATCCGTCAATAATAAAGCAGGCAGGAGGCAAGGGAGGAGAAATGGAGAATTGGGGGGGGTAAAGGAGTGAGGGGACAAGGGCTGAGAGGTCATGAATAACTGAAAAATAAGCGGAAAGTGACCTCATCCTCGGTGCAGCCTTGGCACTGCAGAGAATCAGACACAGGACAGGTTATTGAGGCACCGCAAAAGTGAACTGTGAACCGCATTTCCTCCACATGAAAGTATTTCGCAGAAGGAGAGCTTGAAGAAGGAGAAGAGAAACCCTCCAGGTTAACTCAGGGAAGATGAGTGATGCTTGCAGAAAACGCTGGGTTTGCAAGATGCAGGATGGCAGCGGTACTTGGATTAATAAAGAGAAGATGATTTTTATTTTCACTGGAATGTTTGCACCCAATTCATTTATAATGTGAAAGAAAAATGTGGACTTCCTTTTTACCTGCAACTCGAATGAATGACAGACACATCAATACTCATGAATGGCTGCACAAGAACTTTTAGCAAGTATTGCTGCCTCTAGTTAATTCTGAGCTGTCGCAAGTCTTTTTGAAAAGGCACACTCCATTTTGTTGCAAGTTTAAGTGTCCAACGTTCTTTAAAAATCAGACATGTTTGCATATAAATCCTTTGAAAATGTGAATCGGAAGTAAAAATGTTTGCCTGGGATGTGGAGTGCTTGTGCGTGTCCTTGTGCTTCTATTTGTTTGGATAGGGGTCGGATCAATTGTGTGCTTTATAAAAGAAAAAAACAAGGAAAAACCATAAAGGAAAACAACGATTAAGAAAACAGAGAGGGAGATGTGGGTCTCGGCTACTTCCAGGCATTGTGAGAAGAACGGATGAGGGGGGCGGTTGAGGAAAAGTGAGAACATTACTAAACAGGTTTACCAATGGCCGGAAGCCATTGAGTCTGTCCCGTTGGTGAGGCTGGGCAACGCTCACTGCGACTTCCTGCATCTTAACCCATCTGTCAGTGCCCATCAGCGACACACTCGCCCTGTTTGTGGAAAAATGCAGAGCTGTTACTATTTACCATCAGATGAACTCTGCATTCTCAAATGCAGGGCTACCCCTTGTTTTGTGGTTTCTCGGTTACCTGGATAAAACTATACTGTTTATCTGATATTGTATGGACTGAAGCCATGCTTTGACTTCAAACCCTCGAGCTGGTGCCAAAGTGTTGATGGCCCCTGCAACAATAACACAGATCTGCCTAAACTACCTCTTCCTGTGATTGCAGAGCTCTCTGGACATATAAGGGCAAACAGCACAGAGCTACTGGGAGGAGGAGGAGTGTAGGGAGGAAGTGGGGAGATCCCAGAAAGCAGCTCTGGTTGTTTGTCCACTTATTGGCCGAGATAGAGTGGGAAATAAAAAAAAATAAATGATAAGCTTATGAAACTCTTCCTTTGAAGAAGTGCCTTGGGGAATGAAGTGGGGTTCCAACATTGTACCGGGTGAAGTGGGAGGAAGAGGAAGAAAAAAATAGGGTGGGGTGGGGGGAATGGGAGAGGGACGGTTGACCCAAATCTTATGAACTGTAAAATTATGTGACAAGCATTTGACCTCCAGATCAACTGCTGCTCGTGCAATGGAAAACAACTGGGGAGAACATAAACTAACAGCAGGCTATGTAAGCTCAATGGAAAGCTATTGCAACTTACAATTAAAGCCCAGAAGAACCCTAATATAAATCAAACCTTGATCACAATTAGCAGGTATAAATATTAACAAATAGTTATAAGTCCAGTAATCCTCAAGTTCTGGGATTGATGTCAGCTATGTTTCATTTTCATTTTAGTGCAAACATTGGGGATGAGTTATCCTCTACTGGTCTTATCTTTGAATAGCTATTCACTGTAAGACAGCTGCACTCTGAACAACACAGTTTTAAATAAATGTAAAGACTCCTCATTAAAAACACGTCTTTAAAGTTAAGAGAAAACAAACTGACATTGTTTATGTTTAAGAGTGTAATATTTTTATATTTATTTGTCATATTTTATTTTTAATTGTAGTTCATTACTGCTCTGGAGTTGAATATTGTTGTATTTTACTGTAGAGTAAACCGGGGTAGGATGCCAACAATGCCTATTTTCTTTTAAAATAAATAAACTTTGACTATCATCATAATATGTACATAATAAGGATGACTGAGTCAGCAATTCCAGAGGCAATCAAATAACTTATAAACATGTAAATATAAAACTAGATGTGACGCATCCTCCTCACATCAACAGAGAAGATACACTCCTTCTGGGGAGTCTCACTGCATGAGTCATTTTGATCAATACAGACCTGATACTTATGCATAGGATTAACTGTCATTTTAAATGTTGATGTTGCTCTTACTTTAACTGCAGCATGTTAGACAGCAAATACAGGAGGTATTCTAGATCTCTATTTTTCAACAGTCAGGTTATTGCCAATTGATTTAGGATTAATGATTTGTGACAAATCAGTAACTTTACTATAGCTTTGCACTCACCAATATTCAAATTAATTACATAAATATTAGGCTTTCCTCAAAAGTTCTACCCTTTACACATATTAGTAAAAAGTACTTGGTATTTCTTGTTCAGACTAATGGAAAACCCTTCATGTGACTCTGTAAACAGTAAAAGAAAAGGTTTGTCTGACTTTATCCTGATAATGAAACCCCACAGAAGTCAAAGTGGTTTGTCATCATACTTCAGAGCGCTATCATCCAAGAAAAGAACTGAAATTAAATTGATTATATCTATAATGGTCAAAAGGGGATTATGGGACAGGGAGGTTTGTTTTTAACCTTGGGGGGGCATCTTACCCCCTTCACTCTATATATGGAATGGCTTTTTTTTTTTTTTTTTACCTCCAAGTGTTAGATTTCCATAGTTATGTGCTTTTAGAATTCTCCTATAAGGTGTAAAAATGTAACATTTAAGATATATAATGGATGAGTTCTGTATTTTTATTTGCTTTAATTCACAAAAATAAGTATGTTTTCCTCCACGTGCACGCGGACGCGCACGCTCCCCGCAACTACGTCACACACGGGGAATGCAGTGCGGAGCTGCTGCTGTTGCTAAAGGCCTCTCCATATCCGCGACAAAGTAGGTTAACGACGCCGAAGCGAAAAGAAAGTTTCTTCGGGGTAACTTTCACTGACCTGTGAACGTTTAGACCGAGGTGTAGGTCGGGTTTGTGTGGCTCCTTTCAGACGGTAGCTGTTGGCTGCTCCATTGTTTCCTGTTCGGTTGTGCTGAAGTTAGCCTGAAGGCAAGGCACGAGCTTTGCTCGAGTTCAAAACAGGCTAGCAAACAAGTAAACAAGCCTGTTATTAAAGTTAATTATCGCTAATTATCCTTCATTTTGGGTGATTGTATCACTTAAGTGGTATGTTTTTCTCATATGTGACGCACAGAGGACGGATTTGGACGAGCAGCTGGACAGTTTGTCATTCATATGAGATAATGTTGCTGTGCGGGACGCTGCTGGTGAAGCAAGAACATGTTGCTGATGTGTCGTTGATCTGGTCTTCTCCTTTTCTCTCTCACCGATTTCATGTTGTTCTGGATTTGTAGATGAGACCGAAGGAAAGAAGAGAATCGCTGTAACGGTACTGTAAAAGGTAGGAAACGTTTACGTTGCTAATGTCACGAAGATGTACACTTGCATTCAGGGATATAGTTATAAACCCGTTTCCTGACATGTTTGACTCGAATCGTGCTATTTATCTCTTATTTTAGTTGCATTATCCATCACAGATCGCTACATTAAACTGCTTTGTGTCAAACATGTTAAGCTAGCTGTAGCTGGCTTCAAAATAATGGCTGAAAATGTTACAGAATAACAAGAGCGGAGTGTCAAAGTGAAGACAGGAAAAATGGGGATAACCTCAATAGAGTTTGCATTCGGTTTGCCTTTAAATCAAGCTTTTTTTGTTCAATCACATTAAATTTGTGTGTTGCTGAAACGCTTACAGTGGAGTTATTTTGATTTTCGAACACACCGGATCTACTCCTTGTGTTTTCCCGGTAGCATGACTCTCGTCACTGTCATCACTTGACATTTCACTTGACAAGAGTTGCTACGCCTCTTTTACCCTTAGTGAGAAGCCCAACCGGGATAATACACAAATCCGCAAGCTTTGTGTTTTTAAATCACATAAAAACACAACAATTGGATTTGAAACACAGAGTGATGAAGCTGTTGAGATTAATTTCCTGGCCCAGCCATCCTCGGATTTGAGTGTGTCCTCATCCGGATTCAGACAGGGGCTTAAATCAGGTCCACAGTGGAGGCGGTAGTCACTCTTTCCTCCACGTGGTCACTGTTTAATGTCACTTAAATCCATGCTGACACTGCTTGGTTTAATGGTAGCTACAACAACCCCCTGAATAGAAAACAACAAAAGTGAAAAAAATAAACCAGATGGTGTTTGAGAGTAGTATTTCTGTATGTCTGCATCATCCTCTCATACATCATTATAATCTTCTTACCATCACGGACTTATGATGGACACATGACCCACATACAATCAGTCTGAGTGGGCTATTAATTTCCCCACCCGGGCAGTACTTGAATTTAATTTGCTGTGGCTTGTGTGAGTGCTTTCAATCTATTTGGGCTTTGTGTCTCTCTCACGGTGGCTTTCCAAGAAAGTTAAAGCTCTAGTGCATGCCCTTGTTTACTTTGTGCGTTGAGCATTAATCACAACTGATAATTAAACTATCATTTGTAGTTAATCATTTATACATTCTAAAGCGATGAATGAACTGACAGAACTGGACCACAGAGTCATTGTTTAGAAATTCTTAGTTTTAAAAACTAGTCTGGCTGATTTCAAATTTTATGGAATTGGTAGTGTATGCAGCTCCTAGCATTTATAGGGCTGTGTTTATTTGGTGTTCCTCAAGAAATCACGTAAAAAAAACAATGTTTGGCATGTTTAAAATGGCAAATTCAATATCAAAAATAGATTTTTGTCTAACATTGCAGCATTAAAAGACTTATCTTCCTTCTCATTTGGCTTTTTGAATAATTTCTGATCACTTCTATAAATTGCAATTAACTTCTGCTTCAGTTTACTTTTTGCTTTGTAATAGATTTAAAACATTTATTGGAGCATTACCACATGTGACATGATCAAAAGCAGGACCGTCACACAAGGAGGATGATGTGAATTTGTAAAACCATTGACGTAACAGAGTAAATGCTAGGTCAGATGTGTTAATAACGTTTATCCTAAATTACAGCCTTTGTGATTTGCTAATGCATTGCTTTAGATCGTTCAGTCCTGCTTTGAAATATTGTGATGTTTTATAGTTGGTCTTCTTCTTATATAACCCCTGACGGCTCTCAGGTGCAAGTCAGCACTTTGACAGCTCAGCTGGGAGTGCCAGTGTTGTTATTTGTCCCACTGAGAATACATAATATATTGTTATGAGCCAGGTGTTCACGTGTATACAGATACATATCATTACACAACATTTCCTGCCCTGTTTTTGTTTCAGCTTCATTTGGAAATAAATGATACTGGTGTGTAAACACCCAAGGACAATAACTATTGTGGTGGATAGCAGGCTACGATACACACAGATTTGCACCTGTTTGTGTGTCCGTATAGGAGTGTGTGTGTGTTGGAGATCTTTTGCATGACTGTTTGTGTCTCGAAGTACACAGAAACACATTGAACATGTTTCAGGGCATGTGCTAGCCTGCTGGAAATCCCCGAGCCTTTTAGAATAGCCTCTCTCTTCCTGCTCTTCAACTACAAGTCTATTGTTCAGTGTGTGTATCCCCCCGTTGCCATAGGAAACTAAATCTGAAGCATCCTCTAGTTTCCATTGGTTACCTACAATATAAACACACACAACAGTCACAGTTGTGTTTAATAGCCAAATTATGGCTAGATGCAGAAAACATAAACATGTACGTTCACTAAACCATTGTCAGGCAAAGCAGATACAGTATCACATTGATTTGACTTTAAGATTCTTTTGTGTTATTACCAATTTGCGTGTATACTTCAGTGGTATTAAAACAGAAAATTTAATAACAAAACAACATGACTCAAATGTTTTCCTGTGTCATTCGATCTCATCAGAAGCCTGCCATGTCTGGTCCCACTTGGCTGCCACCGAGGACTCTGGATAGCCCAGAGCGAGCCGTCCCCCAGATGTCCCACTCTGCCGGGGCAGCGATCTACCGAGCCCCCAACAAGAAGGGCACATCCGACTTTAGACCAAAATATGGTCCCTATGACCAGAATGGAGGAGAAGGAATGACCAACAGGTACATGGCGACAGAACACACAGGTAAGACGACCACTAGTCACAAACTGTACTAAGTGATTGCGGTAATTTCTTAAAAAGGTTTCTGTGCAGGAATGTCCCCCTGGCACTGACATGAATAACGCTCTGCCCATGCCCATTTGATAGCAGCAGCAAAGAGGAACCATACACAAAGGCGTACAGTTAGGCTTAAACAGGAAGACATTGTTACTCTAAGGGAACTGTAGAATAATGATGTTCTGTAAATGTTTATGATAAATGATCATTCCTTCTGTCTGTGCTAGTCACGACAAGATTCTTGCCTGAATCAATTTAAACGATTCGGGACACAAGACTTCAGCAGTTTGTGCTTGACAAATCCTGTTTGCATCTTCCAAAGTCTTTTTTGCGTGAATTTACCACTTTGCATCTTCACATAAAGAGCTTTCTTGTTGAGCTATAATGAGAGGACGATGTTACAAAGAGGACATTATTAACTTCAAAAAGCACATAATTGATCTGACTGTCTTGCACTGTTAAATTTTCACACCGCCTGAGGCTGGTCTTCAGAGTTTATTTTTAAGTAGAATCAGGAGGATTTTGTCCTCATTAATTGCACTAGAAGCTTGTCAGGCATAAATCTTTTCACGAATAGCATAAATAGGTTTCAGTGATGTCAGATTGTGGACCTCTCTTTTACCAGACGATATGATTAATGGTTTCTGTTGTTTTCTATTTTTTCGTTCCTATTTTTTGAATAATAATTAGGTGTCTGTCTAAGGTTAACTTTCTTGAAGAGTTTTGGACAAATATTTCCAATATCTGTTCTCCAAAACAATAGGTGGACCGATTCATCACTCGTCTGGCGATCACTATTACTCCCCTCCCCATGGTCCCAAAGAAGACCGCAACTGGAGCCCTCACATGGAAAGCTACGAACTGATGGTGGGTGAATTTTCTGCTTTGGCTTGTTCTAAATACTTAAATATGGAACTCCAAGCTGTTGTGAGAAATTGGGAAAGTGCTGAAAAAGTGTTCATAGCATCAGGTAATCAAACTTTCTTTGTTGTGCGCTGACTTGTTTCCACTGCTGTTCCTGTGTTAGCATCGTGGCCCTGAAAAGCCAGCAAGCTATCACTCCAAAATTGATGCCGATATTGACTCCCTCACCAGTATGCTTGCTGATCTGGACAGCCACCCACAGGACTCCAGCACTCAAGTATGACAATACGCTTTATTGAATCAAGAGAAGTTATGTGTACATATACACTGTACTTACGTGATCAGAGTAATTGAAAAATAAGTTATGAGTTTAAGTTTAATTCCATTGTCATTGGGCTAATTGTGCCATAAGTGTTTAATTTAGCTAATATTCTGCCTCCCCACAGCTCTACGACAATGTGCCTTACAACAAATACCTCTCAGGGGATCACTATAAGCCTGCACACCAGAGTGCAGCCCCTCCTCAGAGTCGGCCATCCATGGGCTACAACCTTCATCCCCAGAGCCAATACCACCCAGTGCCCCTCTATCCCAGCGAGCACCAGACACCTCAGTACTCCACCTCCCACCAGCAGGACTACTACTCATCTTCAAGCCCTAAACCCTACCCTCAGCCTGTTCCAGCTTCCTATACCACTGCCTCGACTCCCACCGGGCCTAGGTTCAGTGTCCAGGTCAAGACAGCACAGCCCGTCACCTACTCTCAGACAGGGAGGCAGGCTGAACAGGCTTACACCCCGCCCCCTCCTCGCCAACATGTGTCACGACCTCCGCCCCAGACTCAGACGGGTCCGCAAGGCTGGTACCCACCACATCCCAGCTCGCAAGTTCAGGAGATGCACTCTGAGGGGGGGTACAAGGGAAGCAGCTCAGGATCTGGAGGAAGAGTTAACCAGGTTCCAGTGTCGAAGAGAGGGATGGAAAATAATCGGACAGGGTCTGGATCTGCACAGAGTCCTGCTTATCAGTCCAGCAAGGTAGGGCGACATCATCATTTAAAAAATAAGTAAAACAGGCAGAACTGAGCAAAAATTGAAATGGATTTATAGCTAATTAAAAAATATAATGACTCAAACCAAATATTGGAAATCAGTTTTTATTATTAGACAGTTTCTGATACCTGCTGTGGGCACATTTCAGTCTTGACGTATTATGAAAATTAAAATAATCTTACAGTTAATGGCTTTGACCTTTTTGTTTGTTGGTTACATTTGTGATCTGTGTATCTACTTTGCTCCAGCAGGTGATGACAACTTCAAGGCCTGAGGAAGAGCTGGATCGACTCACCAAGAAGCTGGTGTATGATATGAACCACCCCCCTTCAGAGGACTACTTTGGTACGTTGAGTGGCACCTTCAAACAAGCGATGTGACATTTTAGAAGACAGCTTGTAACTCTTTTCCTGTGACTTTTCTATGCCGACTAGGCCGCTGTGCCCGCTGTGGCGACAATGTGGTCGGTGATGGCAGTGGCTGCATTGCCATGGAGCAAGTGTTCCACGTGGAGTGTTTCACATGTATCACCTGCCACGCACGTCTCCGGGGGCAACCCTTCTACGCTCTTGACAAGAAGAGTTACTGCGAGAGCTGTTACATTGTAAGTGTCTGAACCATGGTGCAAGAAATAGTCAGGTTTAGCTTATTATTATTATTATTATTATTAACAGTTTTTGTGGTTATGTTTTGGGTGGTATGGTGGCCCAGTGTGGTCACTTAGTGTCCTGTAAATGTAGAATTTTTAGTTTTATTCCCTCTTGCTTCTGTTACTACATCTTATCCACTAAATACCTCCTTAACCAGAACAGTCACCCCTGCTTTATCTTAGAGTCTATATTGTAATGGTTGTTTTCTGTTGCATATTCCCTCTGAACAGGGATATTCATTGCATTTTTGTGCTATCATTTCCACTCTGATGCAGACTGTTGTTGCCATCTTTGTTTTTTAGAGCACACTAGAGCGTTGTTCAAAGTGCTCCAAACCCATTCTGGATCGCATCTTGCGGGCAATGGGAAAAGCCTACCATCCTCGCTGTTTCACGTGTGTCGTGTGCAACTGCTGCTTGGATGGGGTGCCCTTTACCGTGGACGCCACGTCTCAGATACACTGCATAGACGACTTTCACAGGTACGCACCGATTCACACCCTGTACTAAGCATTGTGACATGAATAACTAAAGCACAGACAGAAGTGTCACTAATTTCCTCTAATTGAGTTTTGATGCTTGTTGTCCCCGGCAGGAAGTATGCACCTCGCTGCTCAGTCTGTGGTGAGCCCATCATGCCTGAACCAGGTCAGGAGGAGACTGTCAGGATTGTAGCTCTGGACCGCAGCTTTCATGTCAACTGTTATGTTTGTGAGGTGAGACTTTTTCCCCAAGCCCACGGGGCAGTTATATATAGTTCAAAATAGAAATGAACAAACAGAATGATCAGCATGTGATTTCAACTTTTTTTTTAAAGAAGAGAAGAAACATCATCATGTAGTTTCTTGTCTCTAATCTGTAGTTTTAGGTAGAACAAGACGATCAGTCAGCATCACTTCTTTGCAATATTTTGCCTCTTCACTACAGATATTCACACTGAGTCCTTGCGAGATTGTTAAGTTAAAGTGACTGGTATGTCTGTGTTCATCAGGAATGTGGCCTCCTGCTGTCATCTGAAGGCGAGGGTCGAGGCTGTTACCCGCTGGATGGCCACATCTTGTGTAAGAGCTGCAGCGCCCGCCGCATCCAGGACCTCTCAGCCAAAATTTCCACTGACTGCTAACAAAATCTCCTGCATTGGCTCTACCATTACAGCCTTTCCGCTGTCACAAATCCACGCTCGGTCAACACATTAGGACAGGAAACGCCCCTTGCTTTGTTCAGACTTGTGAGCTTCTTTTTTTCCACGGTTGCTCTGATGATAAATACAACCAGCGTTACTGTAGTTCCCTCTGTTGGTCTGCAGCTGCAAGTTTCTTTATTAATGTTACTGATTCAGATATTAGAGTTGTAATGGTATAACTGCATCACTAGTGTATTTCCATTCAGATTTTCCTACTTAACTTTTTTGGTACATTGTTTTTCATGTTTTGCTCAATATTAGTACGACAGTGGCCTGACCTGCAGGCAGCTTGGGCTCCACTTACCATTAATCCACACCGGTACTGCTCACATAGTAGCTTGCACATTATTAACACTTGGACTATCACTGTCACAGACAATGAAAGTACTGAAGGATACCACAGATTAAGGACTGAAGATGCGGCTTTTTGCAGATGATAGTTAGGACGACGGCATATCAAATCCCGTCTGAAGACTGGGACCTGTATTTTAGTAAAACCCTCGACATCAACGTGCTGAACTGCTTCACAACAAGCACGTTTAAAGCACACAATGCAGCTACGACTGTGACCGCACATCACAGGCTGGGTTGGAGACGAAACCGCTCCCAGTGGTTTTGGAAAGCATGTAGCCTTTAGTGCCGTGAAACTTGCAGTGAAGTAGCGTAATAGAACAAGAAATGTAGACGAAAGGAATGTGTAGTTAACTTGACAGCCGAGATGGTTTATTTTCTTTAGCTTTTATTAAACGCTAGAACCATACTTGCTAGTACAGACGTTTTCTCAATCATCTCAACACTACGGTGTCACATGTAGTTTTTTTTTTAGTAATAACAGGATTTTTGCCATTTTTGAATGTCTACAAAACGCAGTCTTGCTTTGGTTTTGCTTAATATTTGTTGTTTGGTCGATACTTGACTGTTACATTGAAGAAGATGGTGCAATGAAGTCAAACCTTATCTTCTGCTTAATGGAAAACAGGGTGTCGGTCATGTATGGAGCATCCTACTGTGTAAAGCTTGAGCCTCATGTGAAGAGTTTGTATATTTGCCATTTGGGGGAAATGGTAATACTAGCTTATGTAAAACCATTTGTAGTTTAAAAGGGTAAACGACTCGTGACTTTTTGTTTGGGATAACGAATGTCGAATAGAACGCGAGATCATTTTTCCCCCTAAAGTGGATCTTTGTGATAGATTACAACTCTTCACTTGTGAAGTTAATTTTGTTCATCTTTGCACTCGTGTGACACTCCGAGATTTTGGAGCTACAGTATTTGTTACGATTGTGTTTAACCTCTCGTCTTTCCGTCCGCATTTTTGTACGTGTTTAACTTAAAGGGCTAGAAATTTGAAAGCCTTACCTCAAGGATGTCATTCAGTTTCACAATGATCCTTTTGAAACTGGGTTTTGTCTGTGAATTCTGCTTATTTTGTGACCGAACTTGATCATGCTAAAACAGTTTTCATCTCTCGTTAATTTATCTCGTGGTGTATATACTGTGTCGGCATTATTCTGCTTCTTATCGTCAAGCATTTCATTACTGCTTAGATGTCAATTTAATATCCTGAGTCATGCCAACTCCTGTGTCATACTCCTTGAGTCATGTAGTTTTGTTTCTGTTACAGTCATCCGTTATCATCCTTATTGTGTGTTCAGTTTAAAATGCTGTGAATTGGAGCTTGAAGATTAAACTCGTCCACAATACTGCAGCAAACTTCAGTTCTGAGGCCATTTTGTACTGAAAAAAATGTGTTCAGTAGCACAGCTTTTGGAGCCAGGGGTGGATTTTTCTCCCCTAATGCAGGTTGTAGAGACATATTTGATTATTAAAATGTCAGGAAGTTAATCACTGTGTTATTGGCTTTCTAAACAAACGCTCATATTCCAAACTTGACGGTTTCAGGTTAAAAGTCAGAGCACACCTTCTCTCTTGTTGTTACTTGTGGAGCTGAAATGACACTAACATTTACCAGACGGAGCAAATGTAGCAAAAAAAATTCTGTTGAGTTAAACGCAGAAAATAAAGGATCTAGAGCAGGGGTGTCACATCCTGGTCCTCGAGGGCCACTATCCTGCATGATTTAGATCAGTGGTTCTCAACTGGTGGGTCGGGACCCAAAAGTGGGTCGCGAAGCCATTTTTAGAGGGTCGCAGAAGCACGATCCCCGTAAAAAGTAGTGGTATTAAGTGTTTCATTTTCAAGGATGTGTTTCTTATAACACAGTTTGCTTTCAATGGCAGGATATTTAGTGGTGGTGACACCAGTAGTTGCCCAATATTAACCTCTAGATTTGGTTCTGCCAGCTTATTTATGCTAAAACGCGCCAAAAATGAACCAAAATGTGCTCAGAATCTGTCAAAATGGGTCAAAATATGCCCAAAAACTTGGCAAACGCATCCAAATATCCCAAAATTAGCAAAAAAAATAAGCCAAAATGTTCCTAAGTTGTATCAAAATGCGTTGAGACTACACCCAAATAAACATTAATTTGTTAACAGGAAGAGCAAACTTCAAAAATTTGGGTCGCGACTGTTATTAATAGAAACATAGTGGGTCCTGAGGCTGGACCAGCTGAGAACCACTGTTTTAGATGTTTCCCTCTTCCGACACAATGATTTAAAAGGTCAGCTCATCATCAAGCTCTGCCGAAGCCTGATAATGGTCCTGATCATTTGAATCATCTAAAACGTGCAGGATAGCAGCCCTCGAGGACCAGGATTTGACACCCCTGATCTAGAGTTTGGATGTTTGAGCTTCACAGAAGAGACAAATTATGATACGGCCTGACAAACAGATGATTTTACATCATTTTATTTCTGACGCCATGTACATCGCTACCACTCTTTAAATGTACAGCCTTTCAGTAATACCACTCGTTGCAAATTCTAAGACATCTGCGTATTTGTTATCTTGCAGTAAATGATGCAGTTACTACAAAGTGAGCGAACACGGGCGAACGTACCCATTTCAAAACTGACATACTCTGGCTTGAGCAGCCCCTTGTCTTGTGTTAACACGAGGTGAAAGTCTTCCAGAAGAAGTTGCGGCAGCCTGCCTTGCGCTCTCTCTGGGAGAGGGGAATGTGGCGCCTCATCACCTCCTCCCTGCCTCCCACCTCTTCCTCCAGCTCGCGGAGCATCTCGTCTCCTCTCGCTGCGCTCAGTTCAGACATGAACTTCCGCAAGAACAAGTGAGTCAGATCCTAACAGAGGACCGAATAGGGAGAAAAGGAGGATGAAGTTGTTGTCCATGAAAGAACAAGAAGAGGGTAAGTGTCAAAAGCACTGAAGCAGACATAAACAATACAAAAACAGTTATTTTTACCTCCTAATCGAAGCTATTTAAACCTTTGCATTATTTAATATATCAGTGACTCACCTTGTCATTTGTGACCTCTGCTCTTACTGTTTCTGTCAGCATGTCCCACTGTGGAACACCGCTGACCCGGAGCAGCAGCACAGATGAACATAAAGCCGCCAGAAGAACCTGCACCTGAGGGCGAAGCATCTCCACCTTGAGTCACAAATGGACGAATCCCACTCTAATCTTTCCTGGTTTAGTTTTTGGCACTGGTTGTTTGCGACGCTGCAGCAGATATACAAAATGTCCAAGGACGTAGGTGGTGGAAGAGATGAATGATATCACTGTTAAAGGTAAGATGTACTGAGCTGATAAATAGGCCTCTTCATCTTCCAGTCCTCCTCATCCTCAGGCTAATAAAAGGATGTGATTGGTGGAGAAGACTGGCTGCGAGGGAATGAGGAGGTGTCTAGTGGCGGCTGTGAACAGAAGTGTCACTGGATAGAATATGGTCATAATTAGCAACGACAGCACGGACAGATGGACTCCCAAAACACATCGAACAAAACCCCAAAGAGCTGACTTTTGGGTTGTTAATCTTTCAATAAAAACAACATCAATACACTTACACTTAATGGTGACTTACCGTGTGTCAGTCATAATTAAGCACACCAGCTTTGTAGGGGTCCATGGGCACAACGTGAGGTCTGCATGTATTGCAGTGCTGTTAATGACGCAATGTGACTCAAATGTTAATGAGGCTGCCTGGACACTGCTAACTAGTCCAACACACACACACCCTCACCCACCCTCCGCGCCATCACTTTGAGTCAGTGGAAAATAAACGAAAATAACATCTAAATGTCACACCGAAAGCAAAACACTTGAAGTGAAGTGTTTTGCTTTTTGCATAAATGACAAAGAAAAGGCTTCGTTCAAGAGGAGAAGATCGTGTTCCGCTTTTAAGAGTCATCCCCTTTAGACTTGAACGCGAGTTTATGCTGTAAACTTTAAAACATGATTCAAAAAGAGTAGGAAGTGATTGCAGGTGCCATTAAGACAAAAATACTTCTGTTTTCTGGTGGCCAACCGTAGGGTTTATTTTTTTCAGTTCAATTTTACTGATACAGTGCCAATTTACATCAGTGTCATCTCATAGCACTTCACACAGTAAGGTGAAGACCTTACAGAATTTAAATCCAGCAAATCCAACGTTCACTTTGGATTCCCTTTGAGCAAGCACAGATTTTACACATCAAAATCTTTTTTCAGGATTGAGTTTGAATAATCCAAAAAGCTATACGTTCTTTGTTTTTTCCATAGATCTTATATAAAAAAAAAAAAACAACTGACAAAGCCTCCGAGTCTAAAAAGTGAAGCTGACACAGATGTGACTTAAACCTTGGGGCGATCTGACTTCTTTATGCAAGCGGACAGACATCCATGAGAAGATGACCTCACTTCTCACTTGATTTGTTAACTAAGTGAACACTTTTCTAAAGAGTTTATGGTGTCATTTGCTAGTTTTAAGACTTTAACTGACTTGTGGACTGGAGCATTGTCCTGGTGGAACCTAACCTACCCTTCTCGACTCAGGTATTGTACATGCATTAATGCACACAATGAGTGAACTCAAACTATTGTGACATGTTGCTCTCTCAGAGTGCTAAACATTTTGATTAACAAGTCTAGTGTTTTTTTCTGGCCAGACTCAAAACTTATCAATCACCCCTCGTAACACTGAGTTGGGTGAAAAGGTCAAAGGCTACTGTGTCTTCAAAAACACATTTTTTTGGCCACAAATCCAGAATTTACACACTAATTGTCTCATGGGAAAAAAAAAAAAATTCTGGCCATTATTCAGTGCTATAACTCTGGTACTGGTACTGGTACATTCTCACTTCTAACTGGTGTGTTACAACTCTTGTCATAAGTTGGTGATTGTCCTCCTGTGCCTTCACTCTCCGCATGCTTTGGTCTGTATGCAAATTTCTGTGTGCCACAGCCAGGCGGTGATTGGATAACCTTCCCGGTTCGGGCTCTGATTGGTTGCAGCCGAGGAGCGCACCTGATATAAAGGAGGCCAAGATGGCGATGGCCGGCCGGGCGGGCCGGCGGGCAGGCGGGCAGGCGGGCAGGCGGGCAGGCGGCGTTCCTCGTCTCATAAACGGACACATGTTGCTTTGTTTGATTCTTTGTATTAACTTCTGTGTAGTCGTAGGGGTGGACTGCCAGTTTGGTTCACCTTATTTTCTCCTGTTTGTTTAGTTAGGGAGGTAAGTCTTTTGTCATCGGTTTCTCTAAGTTGTTAGGTTGTATACTTATTTTCTAGACAGGATTGTTTAGTTTGTTATTTTGGCCTTAGTCCCCTGACGTCTAATTCAGTTATATCATTTCATTATTGTAAATAAATTTACATTCCTTACTGTTTATACCACCTTGTTTTTGTGGCTACTTGGGACTCGGGGAAGATGGGGCCTCTTCATGTTATGTCTCAGACACCCCTAGACTGGGCGTAACAGGTGGGTCGCCAGTTTGAGCCCAAGGACTGGCAAGAGGCTTAGATGGGAGAGTGAGAGTGACTGCTTGTCCTAGTCACCACCACTGTGGGCCCCCAAGCAAGGCCCTTAACCCCTGCGTGCTCCCCAGGCGCTCCCAGTGTATATATAGTTAAGGTTAACTATAAATAGGATGGGTCAAAAGCAGGGAAGGAATTCCCCAAGTGCAACAATAAGGGTTAGATTCTTCTTCTTCTTCTTTTTATTATCATTATTATTATTATTATTATTATTGTTATTGTTATTGTTATTGCTATTGTTATTGTTATTGTTATTGTTATTATTATTATTGTTATTATTATTATTATTTGGTTGGATAGTGATTTTGTGACAATAGATGTGGGTGTTGGGATGTCGCAACATGTATTATAAGAGCCTGGATGCAACATAGATGTGAGTTTAAGTTTAATGACCCAAAACTGGAACATTTGTCAAGTTTGGTTAAAAAATTCTATCAAGAAATTGGCGTGCATATTTCTTTTCACCTTCACATGGCATAGCAGTATATTTATCTTTTTAAAAATGCATGGCAAGCTTGTGAACAAATAGGGTAAAAAAGGGGGAACTTACTACACTGACCATAAACCTCTAACTAATTATATATAATAAATGATAATTAGGCTATGGTCTATCCTTGTTTTCTCTCTGTGCAAAGGTACTTTACATTCTTAATCAAGTTGTGCTGACCTGAACCCTGCTGGTGTGACAGAACTTTATCCTGTCTATTCCCAGTCAAAGAAATGTTGTTCTGTTGTTTGCTTTTTTCTCTTCAGGGAAATTATTGAAGTCAAATAAAGGTTAAAAAAAGAAATCCAGCTTTGTTTTGAAAATCTACAAATCATTACAATCAAAAAAAAAAACCCTTTGAACTTGTTTTAATGATCTAAATATGAAAATACTAATCTAACTATTTGAAATGTCACACATTAAGGCGCTATACTTTTAATTTCTTGTTTCTTACCCTGAAGCAAAACTGTCACTAACAGTGATGAAACACTGCATCAAACAGTGAACAAATCATCCGTTTCACATCTCATTCTTTAAATAGACGGTGACCTTTGCTATGACTGTGTTCGCCACAGGACTCTCACTAATAAGTCCTGTTACTCAGGCTTATATCACGACACAACTTGACTCAAAGTAACATTTTCCAAGTAGTGAGAGACGTGGCGACACACAGGGAGCCCAGCTGTGCTGCTCCGCACTGCCATGATAACACAAAACACACAGCTCCACGTCCTTCATAGCTGCTGCTCCATTATGGAGATGGTGTCATGCATCAGCCGTTTGTCAGGATTAATGAGCCTTTTCATCCACAGTTAATCAGCCAGCAGTTTCTCCTGCTGATTTACATGTATGTGACACATGAATCATGACCTCATATTTACTAATAATGTTGACACAGCAGGGGCCCTAATGTGAATTATAGTCAGAGGGAACCATGACTTAAGATCACTTCAGCTGAGGAACTCTCTTGTTTGTACTCCTTAATAGCAGCCGACAAAACAAAACAAACAAAAAAACTTTAAAAATCGTATCGTGTCGATCATTAAAATCTGCTTTGTTTACTCATATAATATTTTAACTTCAAATTTGACAACCCATAATTAATTGTAATGTTTCACAGTATCATACCAGCTGAGAATGCAAAGCACACTTTATAAGATGACAGTAGATGCATTGCATTTCCTTTGGCTTAATACATAATGCAAGCTGAGCAACGGCTGAGTCAGTGCTATTTGTATGTGCAGAAAGGTGCTCAATAAAACTGTAATCTCTTAATGCTGCAGCGATGTTTACCTGGTCCACAGGAGCATTTTATAGAGTCAAATGACACCCTGAGGGTTGCATAGTGGTCAGCTGACATATAAAAAGGAGTTGAAAAAGTTATGGAGAAGAACAGTATACAAAGTGCATGCATGGTGCGATCATAACTGATCTGAAAGGGGTGTTTGCTTTGATCTGTTAGTGTAGGGGCAGAAAGAATCATCACTGATGCTGGATATGTTGGCAGTTTTAATGCTCACCAAACCTGATGTTATCTATCACTTCATGGCAAATGTTCTTTTTGTTTCTTTTTTAAAATTAAATTCTTTATATGAACAATAATAAGAATTTGACCTTTATTAATCCCCTTGGGGAAATTCATCTTCTGCATTTAACCCATTAGGAGCATGGGGCTGCTGTGGTCCAGTCAGGGGTTAAGGGCCTTGCTCAAAGGCCCAACGATGCCCACAGAGGGGGTTCAATTCACTGACCTTCAGATCAGCAGCCCAGGGCTTAACCTGTTGCGCCACCACTGTCCCCAATTAATATGATATTAACTGGTGGCAAATTATTATTATTATTGAATAATACTATATTTTCTAATATATTTTATATTATTATTAGAGTTGTTATTAATAATAATGATCAATTATTAGTATCTATTTTTTTCCTGAAGTGTCCCCTGAAGCAAACTGAGATATATGAACCTTTCTTTCCTTAGCACATGCTTACTACTTATTTCATTAACTGCAAACATGGAAAATAAATCAGTTGTCACAGTGTGTCATTTGCAGCCACTGAGAGTTTGTTTTGTTGTTGCTGCATTATTGTTGAATTTCTGTCTTCAGCTGGGAAGGCTGCAGATATGAAGAATATTGGTACAGCATAGAAACAAAGCTTTCAAACCTTGATTTGTCTAGAGCACACTCTGAGCTAAGCCAACAGTATGTTTAGATCCTAAAAGCACATCTGCTGTTCAGTGTGTCCTCGGTTTGGCCGTCAGACCACATTTAGTCAGGGGCCAGTCCCGGTCTGACCACTAGGTGTCACTGTAGGATCGTGTTTTCATTCCGCACCTCACTTAGTTTTAAAGTTTCCATGTCAAACACAGCGATTTTACACAAATACCCAAAGACAAACTTTATATGTGTGTTTTTAAGATTTTGGGGTTAATTGTGATACCTGTCACGGTTTGTTTATGAAGAAGACGATCAGGAAAACGGAGCGACAGGAAGTCAGCTGCCGTAAAACTCCAGAAGAAGAAGAACCAGCGGCGCCACTGTGCTAATTAGCATTTCAATTAACAGGTGAGTCTGACTAAATGGTTCCTCAAAGGTAAATAATACTGACAGCTTTCAAAGCGACTACATCTGAATGTGCTTTAAGAATGACAGTAGTATTTTTATTTTTCAATGCTTTGTGCAGGTAAGTGTCAGAGTGGAAGGCCGAGACAGCGTCGTTTCTGTGTCGCCATTTTACTTATGACATGTATTTGTTTCAGTGTGGTGGTGCTGCTCTTGGCTTTACCTCCGTGTGTTACCAGTCCAGTGGCAGAAGGTGAGAAAAGTTTAGTAACAGTGTGCTAGAAAGCCAAAATGTCACATGTCAAAAGTGAGAAAGGGTCAGTGAACTTAGCTGTGGATGCTACTTTAGCCATGTCGGTTACAAGTTACCCTCCTAATTCCTGCTTCTTTATCTCTGCCATGAGCTTTTGCACATACAGGAGGACATGATGGTCAATAATACAGTATGATATGTGCAGTGTAGGCATGATTATATGGTTTAAAGTAGTATAACTTTCAGTTTAACTTTTAGTAGCTTGAAAGCAACAATACCACAGATGTTTTTAAGCATTCAATATGGCTACATAACATTTAGAGACAATCCCAAGTAAAATAATTACAGTCATAGTTTGCATTTTGCATTTTATTGTGAAAAATGTACTTTCGCAGTTAACATATTGACAAAATCCTAACTTTACTGTGTTGCACACATGTCATTCTGTAAATTTGAAGAATATTTATGAATGTATAAATGAATAGAATTAAATAAAAGTAATGATACATTCAATCTTTGGTGCTGTTGTAGAAACAGATGCTATAAATAAGGATATGCTAGTAATTCTCATAGAGATGAAAGAATGCTTTTAAGTAATTTTAACAGGAATGTTTGATCCGATATAATTTAGTTTGTATGTATGATATAAATATTTCTTATAGAAACTGTAAAATTAATAGAAAAAACATTTTCAACAAAACTGAAAACTTTATAGAATATAGAATAGGATTTGAAGGTTTGTAAAGGAATCCTCAAGAATTATATTTGGTAAGGTGAAAATCCTATGAGGATTTTATATGGATAGATAGATAGATAGATAGATAGATAGATAGATAGATAGATAGATAGATAGATAGATAGATAGATACTAAAGGCTGAAACAACATTCTTCATATTTTCAGGAGTATTTCAAACCAAATGTCTCGAGCGTCACTTCTGGCTTTCTGTCAAGTCCAGCTTCCTTGCCCCGATGATTCGATTTTACTTTGAAGGTACAGTATGTGTCTTAATCCCCGTCCAAAGTTCAGGCACCAGAGAAGTTATTAGGAAAACCAGTTTTTGCTGTAAGGTATAAATGTTGATAATGTCTGTTGTCACCAGACCAGTCTGGATTTCACCTCCTGTCTTATCAGGAGGGCCGACTGTGTGGCTACACCGTCCTAATCAATGATGTTGGAGACCTTGTGTTTCGTGCCTCATTCCTGGCCTGTCATGTCAGTCAGGTAGATGCAGCTCACTTCGTGTCTTTGATATGCTTCAGGATTATTAATGGCTTTCACTTGAAACTCCTATTTTGTATCTCTCTCCCTTGCAGACGGGAACAGACTATCATCTACGTCTTTGGTTTGTAAATCTGCAGGTGGATAGCAAAGTGACAGCGTTCCCCTTTCAGCTTCACTGTCCACTGCAGGGCCAGTGGAGCACTAGAGAGATCGTCTGTGAGGAAAACTACATGGAGGTGAATTACTAGCCTTTGTTATAATGCTTTGAACTTGCACACTCTCTGACTCTTGTTGCTGGTTAGATTTCCCTTTATGTTTCTGTGCACAAGGTTCAGAACAGTGTGAACTTTAATGCAAGTCTATCAGAATTCAAACCTGAGAAGGGTGGATCAAGAACTTGACTTCATTTGGTACGTCTCATTTGGTGAGGGTTTATCATTCCTTCTAGGTTTCCATCCAGCAACCTATACTGCCTGTTACGTCCAGTAATAAGAAGGATGTAAGTAGATTTCACATGGCCAGACATTTATTTGTTTCATGACTTTGCATGTATTCTTATAATCATGACACAGAATTTCTAATACAAGCAGAGCTATATAAAGTTTCCTCCTGTACGAAGGGCTAATAGCTTCTTGAATTACATCTTTTCACTGATTAGGTACCTCTTTTTACTAAACAGGGACTTGATGAGGCGGATGTGGCTGTAATGTTCCACAGAGGTGAACAGGGGTCAGAGGAAGCCACGTTGTTGTCCCTAAGAAAGGCGTCTGCTCTCGGCTACTACATCTCTCTGCACAGTTCACGTCTCATCCTCCGCTGTCCCTATTCCTCCCCACTGTCATACTTTGTCAAGGTACCGTATGGTTTACTGGGGATTAGGCCGCATGGTTCACTTACTCTAAACCCTTGCTTATAGTGTCAGTTTCTGGATCTTATGGATGCTTTGTGTACTTGTTTTGGATTATGTTCCCCAGATAAAAGGAGTGGATTTAGAGATCGTCAGTGCAGTCATCTTGTACAGAGCTGCATTCCTGGCTGTTGACATCTCTATCACCTGTGCTCTGAGTTCGTACAGTTCATTAGTATCACATTATTCCTGCAGTGCAGTTCAGCAGACTGAAAAAAGCAGTTGCTGAGATATGACCCCCTCTTCTTCTGTGTCTCTTTCCTTTGTCTTGTTTACCATCAGGTGAGGCCACAGCAGATGGACCTAACCTGCGGTGGACTGTCCCCTATGTTGTTTCTCCTCTAGTTCATGGACAGTTTAGGGACAGAGGCATAAGGATTGGCGTGAACGGCCATTCACTGAGTGAATCTGACGTCATAGAGAGGGGTTACAAGGTCGCCCTGCAGGAGGGGCGAGCCGAGGTCAGGATTCCTACAGGAGCCCAGGGTGTACATATTCAGGTATACAACTAGGACAGTGGTGGTAATTTCAAATTTTTTGGCTAACCTTTGATATAAGAATATATAAATATACACTAAATGGATTTTAAAAACAGCAAGTGCATTTATGTGCAGTTGCTCTTCAATGTGCTCAATGTGCTGTGGGTGTTTAAAGTTTTCTCTAATCATTTAACGTTTATTGTGTGTAGAAGTACTTTAACTTTTCATTTACTCATGCCTCTACTGTATAGCCTATTTATTGATTTTTTTTTTGGTCTGTATTGTCTGTTTTGTTCTATTTTATGCACCTTTGACGAAGATAATAACAGTGTTTCTTTCTGCATACTTGCACTGGATGCATTACTTGGTGAATAAGGTACCTTGGTTGGTACCAGCCTACTTGTTGATAATACAATTAAAATATCAACAAGAAAGAAATGGAAATGTGACTGAAATGGGTTTGATCTTTCATTATGTTTGCTGCAATATTTCCAGAGTGGTGTTGTTAGGGGACAGTACAGTCAGTCCATGTCAGTGGATCTGCTGTTCATGAGTCAGTGGGAGGACCAGCGCTGGCCTCTCACACAGCATCGCTCTTTCAGGCTCCTTAAGACTCCTCTCATCCCACAAACCCTGGTCTTGACTGAAAGTAAGGCTTTTCTTGGTCCATTTATGTATGGTTCATTGATACAAACGTTCAGTGGTGTTGTACCATAAGTATAGAATCACATTAGGTCTCATTGCTGTGGAAATGTGTCAGTTACAATATTTTAAATGTGACTTGAAAACAAGGTAGTAGAGGTTTTATATGGACGTGAAAAGTTGTATGTGTAGAGCTTAAGAGGGGGACGTATCTGATTGCATCCAGCATAGGTTGAGCCCATTTTTAAAGCATGAATAGAATTAGTGTTTTGTTTAGATGCACACAAAAGTCATTCAATAGGAGCCTCAATGTCTGCAGGGCTGGGAGAGTACATGCCACATTATGAAACATTTTTGCTTTTGCAGATCAAGTCTCACCAATGGGATGGCTTTCAGTCACGTTAGGCTTCTTCACACCTCTCGTGCACCTCAAGAGAGTGACAGTAGACGGTGGCGGCAACCTTTTAGCCTGGACCAGAAATCCTCAGCGACAGAACGATAAAGACCTTGTGGTGTCCAGGCTTCCCCACTCCAACGGGAGTGTCTCCTACCAGCTTCGCCTCCCGTTGTCACATCCAAAAATCATCCCAGAGGTGAGACTGACGAACACCGAACGATTGAAGCGTGTACATAACATCAGTATGTCTGAAACAAGCTGCTGTCTGATCCCAGCATATAGGTGGGGGGTATAAGATGTACAGCCTCACTTTCATCTTTGCTCTTTCCATCTCGCCCAGTGAAGAGGTCTTTTACCATCAAGCCACTGTAAAGCACAGTATTGAATATGAAGGTGAGTGCATTTTGCTGCCAACCATTTTGAAATGTCATGCATGTTTTGGGGTTCATTTCCTATCTTCCAGGCAGACAGGGATTACTATTTTTTATTGCGAGAAAACCTTGGGCTAAGTTTTAACACAACAGTTTATCAGCTATTTTAATATATATTTAAGAAAGATTGTGTGGTTTTTGAACTGTAATCCTAGTTTTTAATTTTCACATGAAATATGTTCACAGTTTTGTGATGAGGTTTGGCAATAGTGTAATGATTTTTCGCTGATTTCTCAAAAATGGGGAGCTTTTTTGAGGCTATTTTGAGGTTTCTTTGTGAGAAGTGCAACGGTTAGATTGGCCATCCTCTGCCTCAGTGGACAGTTGATTTTGCCTCCTAGGTCTTGATAATTTTTTGACAAAGATGCATGTGTTTAAATCATACCATCACAGAAAATTAAGAGTTTTAGGAGTTATTGGAAACTTTTAAACTGCCCTAATATACATGGTCTTTACAAGTTTATATATACTTTTGTTCACAACTGTATCCTGTGCAGACCCAGGTTCACCCTGGCTGGAGGGGAAGTGCACAGAGAGCAGCCTGCTGGTGCTGCTGCACTATGGAGCTCTGGATGAGCTGCAGTGGGAGCTCTTTCTCGGAACCCGCAAACTGGATTGGGACCTGGTGGAGATGGGCGGGTTTGTAGTGGAGGCAGAGAAGGACTACTTGACTGTGAAGATCCCCTTCTACAGCCCTGGGATGACCTATGAAGTAATCAAACTAGTTTTTTTTAACTGATTTCTACCATTTCTGGATATTTAAAATTTGTTTTGCTGTATTACTCCTTTACATTTCTGGCACTTTGGGGTTTTGTTGGTCTTTGGGGGACCATATAGTGTGTCTCAGCTAGTTACATTTTTCAGTGTCACAGTAAGACTTTTTGTCTCTTTGATGTTTCTTTTAGTTGCCCATTTATGCTAGTCTTGTGTAAAGTTTGATAAATGAGCTCCAAGAGTGATCAAGGACGAGGAACACTTCTGAGGCTTGTTTTCTTATAACATCTCAAAGCAGAGAGTGGTTTTTAACACCTGGATCGTTCAAATCAAGCCTATGAAAGGTCTCGTGTGTTTGTGCCTATTTACGGTCTGATTCAACCACATTTACATTTGCCATTATATCACATGTTTTGCAGTGATTGTCTCCCCACTCTCTTTTTGCGTCTAGAAGCTGACACTGCAGGGTGTTGTTGCTGGAGTCGAAGTGTCTGTTGTGGAAGCAGAAACTCTGAAAGAACAGGATAGCTTTGTCCATAAATGTAGCTTTCCTGCTAGAGAGCTTCTAGGTAGAGTAAAGCTTCTAATTCTATTGTTGCCGTTATGTTTTACCACCACAGTTATGTTTCAGTTGTAACAGCCTTGACACTCACACCGTGTCTCTGACAGTATGCTTGCCTGAAGGGAGGATGGTGGCGATAGTTGACACCACCCACACCATCCCACCCACCCAGCCCAACCGGACCACACTATTGGATCCCAGCTGCGTTCCATTGGAGACGGACAGTGCTAGAGCCCTGTTTAGCTTCAGCCTCAACTCCTGTGGGACAACTGTGACTGTGAGAGACTTTACTTGTATAAAATTCACAGAGAAAATGTGCCTTCTGCACCCTGATGCTACTTCTTCACATCTCTTTAGACTGAGGGAAGCTTTCTGGTTTATGAAAACCAGATCAGTTACCCTAAAGGCGTTCTGTCTCTGGATGATCCTGTCATAGGCAGAGATTCTCCATACAGGTGAGATATGTACAGGGAACTAATTCTGTTTTTAAAGAAGCAGACTAGTGTTAAGAAGTCTTGTGTGTTGTAGGCTGACGATCCAGTGCCGCTACCCAGCAAACGATACGAGTACTTTGACTGTCCAGCCTCGTTTGAATTCATCTCTGGACCAATCAATCGTCAGACTCAAACGCACACATAGGGAAACTACCAACACAGGTTTGTGTGTATAAGTCTGACTTACTCACAGTGTTACGATAATTTTGATCTGCTTTGATTTGTAAAATTCACCTCTTTCAGGTCAAGGACAATGGAGGGTGAATTTAGGACGTTAATGCTTACTTCATTAAGGTAGTGCTGCTGTGAAATTTTATTTAAACTGTATTCAAATCATCAACAACTCTGCTAAATGTTACATATATGTACATATAGGTAATTTATATATTTATGTGCAAACTAAGTCGGTGTAAGAACCAAGATATTTAATGTCCTCTTTTCTGGTATTTCTTTGTAGATCACTTGGGCCTATTTTCATGCCGCTACTGGACCTGTAAATACGTGAACGCTCTTTTATCATTTGTTTTATTTGTGTGAAATTCTTTATTTATCTTTTTTTTTTTTTTAAATGTTAATCCAAGAATGTATGGGGAAAAAAATAAAAGTTGATTACTGATTTTTGTAAAGAAACATTTCAGGTATCAATTAAAGACTGCTGGTGAACCTTGTCTACTTATGCTTTACATGCGCAATCATGGTTCATAAGTATCATTATTGTTCTTACTCCTACAGAGAAATTTAGTGATTCTTAAAAGACACAGGCTAGTATTCAAGTGAGGGTAAAAGTAAGTGGAGTTGAGTACTGAAATAATGAGGTATCGAGGCACAAAATGAACATAGGGATTTTGTAACCTTAAGAATGTTTGCATTTGGTGTTTTTACACAAAATCAATATTGTACAGAACATGCTGATTCACTGGGGCTCCATTAATAATGTTTTTATGAACACTTGTGCTGTCATAAAATCAAAGACATGAAAGAGATCCACTGATTGAAACAGGCTACACATGTGGGCGTAGCAGCTGGTTGATTGGTGAGGACCTAGACCAATTAAAGCTGGTGCAGGAGGTATTACCGCATGGTGCCAGTGAGGCCAGGGTATACCAAGCAAGTGATTCACCTTAGCTTGTGTTGGTTAGCAGGTGTAGTTTGCTAGCAGCCAGGCTAGCTTTAGACACTGCTAACACATCGATGGCTATGGGTTTGGGTTTTTACCTTGGGTAAGGTGTTTGCACAGCAATTTGGGGTATGTTTGTGTTTATTATTGCATTTGCTATATAAATATCCCTTTATCTTACAGTGTGGTCTTACTCATGTCTGTGTGGGCAACTTTAAAATGTGACCATGTCCCCAGTGGTAAGTTTAAATGTTTGTTTTGTATCAGAACAATTGTCAGAGTAGTTCACAATGAGTAACTTTCAGACTTTTAATTTGTTCCCACAGGAGTTCATATGGAATGTCGTGATCGTTACTTCATGATAGCTGTTGATCTCTCCTTTGCTGGGAATGAACCTCACTTTGAGGCTGTTGGTGAGTCCAGCCCAGCTTTACTCACAAACTGAACTCTTTGTTAGGTTTCTGTTGCAGAGGCAAGTTAAACTGCATAAATATTGTGATTGTCCTTCAGACAGAACAGGTGTGTACACCATCACTGAACAGTATGCAGCAGAGTGTGGCTACAGTGCCAATGTTCTCCCTCTCCTGGGCCGCGTGGAGCTCAGAGCCTCTTTCTTCAGCTGTCACACCGACAACAAAGTATGTAAAAACTCACACAGCAGCAGCTCCAGCTTTCTGCAGCCCTTAGTGACTGCGGCCCTGACACAATTCAAACATTTTACTCTGGTTTTCAGAATGATGAGCTGTTCACATTCAACTTCAACTTGTTTGTAAACCATGAAGGAAAGCCGGTCACTTATGCTTTGAGCAAGACCTGTTCTCTGTCCCTCCCCTGGTCTCCCAGAGAGGTTACCTGTGAGGTGAACTACATGGAAGTAAGCTTGGATAGATCTTGTCTTAGGTTATTTAGGGAACATGTTTTAGATGTTTTGCTAATCCTGGGTTCTTTTATAGGTATCTGTCCGAAGGGAAGTGACTTGTCCATCTGAAACAAACAGGGATGTCTTGAATGCTGCTTTTAAACCTGTATGTTTCATCTAAAGTACTATTATGGAGTTGGATTCTTTTCATGTATTATGTATACCTTAAGTAACAAAAGCTTTTGCACATATTACTACTCATACTACTTCCAGGCATATTCCTCAATCTCTTCACATTGGCAAGTGATGTTTCAGAGAGATGAGGAACTGTTACCACCTATGAACCTCTCAGAAGCTCATAAGCTAGGCTACGTTTTTGACCTGACAGAAGGAAGGCTTGTGTTTCGTACAGCGTATGGACAACCCGAGTCATTTAGCGTTGAGGTAAGCACGTGTAAATTTGCAAGTACAGTAAAAGTTAATTAGCTTACCAATGGCATTTCCAAATAGAATAGATAGCTATGTTGCATAACATGCAGTGCTGATCTTGGAACTGCATTTATTAGAAAGCCCATTTCTGATCATGAGACTCTGTCCAGGTCAATGGTGTTCCAGTAGAGCTTGTCCACGCAACTCTGCTCTCCAGACAAAGCTGGATGGTCCTCATGGTTGACCTGGTGGCTGCTTGCTCCATGCGTCAGTATTACGGTCTCGTTTGCTGTAGTTTTGCCTTTTTTGCCTGACTATTCATATGCAAGCCCAAAATAATGGTGTGCCCACAGATGAAGGATCGTATGACAGTGGCTACATAGTGTGGCAGACTCCAGAAGCGCTGTATCCCAATCTCGCCAGCACACAGATCAATGTTGGACTGAATGGTGAACTTATGATGCAGTCAGCTGCTGAGGAGAGAGGCTACCTTGTGGAGAACCACAACACCACAGTCCACATCTCCATCCCTTATAATGCTGACGGAGGATACAGGAAGGTGAAAAGGCATGACATGAAACTAGGATGTAGAGCTGGCGGCCAAACGGTCAAATTTCTTGCACGTTAATGGAATTTGCGGTTTGCATTTGCACGAGTGTTCTGTCTATCTCTGACAGAGCTTTGTGTCTGGAGACCTCTATGAGTACTACATCTTGCATCTCTATGTGGAGCAAATCTCATGGAAAAAGGATCATATCGACACTAGACTTCGCTTTCGTGGGACACTTGTCACTCCTCTCCTGCTGCACCCCATTGTCACTGAAAACAGTAAGTTTATGGCAGACACATTTTATCAGGTCATGCATCCATAATCTTGCTTTCTTTTTGTTTCAGGAACAGTTCTTGAGGATCATGCATTCGTAGTTTACCTCGGATGTGTCCCTGAAGACGTTAGGTTGGCTGCTGTTCATGTGAATGGACACCTGACAAATGCGAGCACCCACACCATCGTGGAAGTTGTTCAGCCCAACAACACCCACGGCTACACTCTGAAGGTTCCTTTTGATGATCCTGTTGTGATACAGCAGGTAAAAGACTTTAGAATTTTGTCTCCATCGCCAAGTCCAGATGTCTAGCTGGTTTATACATCTTCTATATCAAATGTCTTTTCTATCTCCTAGTTCTGCAAAGAAAATGCAACATTGCTGTACAGGCTGGATATCAACTATACACTGACTGTTGAGCCTGGAAATGATACTTTTTACCACGTAGCATCAGTCATGGCATTAACGGATATCTGTAAGTCTTAAACCTATATTTGGTCAGTCCTGCTCAAATTTTGAGCAGAGTTATTCACATTGCTGTATTTGACAGCTCCTCCAGCCTTCGATGCTGTGTGTTCTGAGTCCGGGATCAGCTTCAAACTAGACCACCGGCCTTTTGACTACCTGTGGGAGATCAGCATTGGCACAGACCTGCTGACATCAGAGCTGGCAGCCCAGCACGGTTACATTATGAGCAATGATAGCCAGAGTCTGCTGCTCAATGTGTCGCTCTTCTCTCATGGATATCAATACAGTGTAAGATGTGGAACTTACTTAATGGACACTGATTCTTATTTGAGTTTTAATGTGTCATGTCGTCTTGAACATGGAGTGATTAAAATGTGTATTTGTAGAACATCACTTTGAAGGGATTCTTTGCCACTTTTGAGATCCTTGTGAGGGATCGTGAGACATCAGCAGTCCAGGGCTCCTCTGTCAAGACGTGTCCATTCACTGCTACTGAACTCATTAGTAAGAACATCCTGTTTAACTTTAGGTGGGGTATTGCATATAGTTGAGACATGTGCTTAAATACATCTCTCTGTAGTGTGTTCAACTGATGGCAGGATGACTGTGGTGGTTGACTTGTCTACGGCCATCCCAAGCGGAGCTATCCCTGCAAGAACAAGCCTCATAAACCAAGATTGTGGACCCAAAGAGGCAGACGACACCAGAGCTCTCTTCTCTTTTCGTCTCTATAGCTGCGGATCCATTGCCAAGGTAGTTTAAATTAGTGGTTGGATTATGTTGTCCGTTGTATGCTTGCACCCGACATTTAAATGCTTTGTTTCCCTAGCTGGATAAGGAGTATGTGACATATGAAAACGAGATTTTCTTCAACCAGAAGCTCCCCTCTTTGAAAAATCCAGCAGACTCAAGCCATGATGATGACAGGTAGAAGTCTTCAGCCTGAAATATTTTTGGCTTTTTACCCTTTACCTAGCTCCCATGACTGCAAACCTATCCCTCTTGTCCTACAGGATCAAATTACAGTGTATATATCCCCTGGCTGGGCTTCATCGTCTCTTCTCAGTGTATAAGTTTGAGTCTGACACAATAGGCGTTGGGCGTATTGTACATTCTGAGCACTTCACTGAAGGTAGGTGTGTAATTCAACCGGACAAACCACATTACTCAATGTTGCGTACTGAAAATCTCTTCTTATACTCTAGGTCCACAGAGTCCCACTACGATGCCCACTACTAGACGCGTCACAAGACCTGTCTCATTACGACCTGCTTACCACCCTCCCGCCCAGTATATTAAAGTATCCCGCTTTCTGAAGAAACTGTCAAAGAAAGGTTGGTTGCTTTATTTTCATATTTGGAAGAACAGTCTTAAAGTATTGTATTTGACAAGCTTCTTGAAATCTTCACAGGACCGGTGCCATCATATTATGGATTGTGATTATGTGTATTTTAAATTCAATAAATTTGTCTTAACTGCTCTTGACTTGTCATTGGCGACTGAACCCCCCCCACTCACTCCAGTACAGGTTCATATTTGTACTACAGTACTTGAAAAGGATGTGACAGAATTGCATGATGGCAACCTGCACAACTAAACAAGTTTAATGAATGGATGGTCCCTCAATTTTGTGATTAAAACTATTTTTGCTGTACACCAAAGAATACAAGTTTGAAAATGATTCCTGTTCAGGCAAAATGAGTCTTTAGGCTCTGATCAGTGGAAGCAACAAGGGTCGTTATCTGCAGTCAGGTGCAGTGTAGATTCGGCAAGGCTGAAAATTACAAGCTTGGTTCTGGGCTTCAGGTTTTTGCTGAGCTTTCAAGAATTCAGGCAAAAGTTTGACAAAGAGTAGCAGAACCTCGTGTACAGGACTAAATTAGAAGTATCTTGTCGAATCTGGATGTTGGTCTTGGGTGTCCTTGACATGAAACGGTAAGTATATGCAAGCAGGATGTGTCGGTGTAGTTAATGTGTGAAATGTGGCTATTTCCATAAAAGCTAAAGCTAAGTCATTGGTTTCCACTATAAATTCATACTGTACTGTAATTATTTCACAAAGTCATGCACAAATCATAAAACCATGAAAACTGACAATCATCTTTACTCTTTTTTTAAACTTGACCAGGTGCAAAAAATTCATTTTTCATAGCCTGAATGGCCGATTGATGAGCCCCAAATAGTATAGCACTGGCTCACGTATGGAGATATCCTTGCAGAGTGATGTTTAAACTTTGCACATGAAGCTCCACCTTTTATTTATCCCCTTAACAAATAGAGCACGAAAACATGCAAATGTAATGTCACATTGAAATTATGCTGCAGCTTTTTAATTTATCAGTAAGCCATTGTGGACAGACACATGGAGCCAATTTCAAATTCCATGCTGGGTCGTGTTATTAATAAGGTTTGAACTTGGAGGAAACTGCACCTCTGTTTAGTTTTACATGCCTCATCAAAGCAGCATCAAAAGAACCCTAAGATGTGGTGTTCGATACTGGTTAAGGCACATACCACACAACTGCATCTATGATTTGACTCCTGGTCATCCAAGTACTGATCCTTACCAACAAAGTACTTTAGACCCTGTAAATGTTGTTGATTGTACTGAACTCCAGTATAATGAGAACAAATCAAGAGTAGAAACTGCTTTAAATTTAGCAAAGATGCTCTGAGGAAATGCTGTGCCAAGTATGGGAATGCTTACTTAATGTTCCAACAGGACCAAAATGGTCATATAACCTTCATAAAAGCTGTTTTGCAATCACTATGAGAACAGCCAGAAGAACATTTTCAGATTTGCAGCCCGTTTTGAAAATCACAATGCTCGTTTGGTGGCGCAAGCCGGCCGATAATCTAAATATTCAAGCTGTTGCAGATGGTAAAATACATGCATTCAACCATGACTACGTGTGTAGCTGTCTTTTACACATTTTGAATGATAGCAGTCAACTTTGCCACATATAAATTTATATCCAGTGAGCAATGAGTTTAAGCAAAAAAGACAATTGTTAATAATTGTTTAATCCCATGTAGTCGGAGTCCTTCAATAAATTAAAATCTCCTGTTTAATTTTATTAATATAGCAACAATCACAATGCAAGTCATCTCAGGGCTCTTTGCATAATGAGGTCAATATGGCAGACAGAAGCTCTGCAATTCCCTCTTCGTCAAGCGTTTGGCGACAGTGGGGAGGGGAATCATCTGCCTCGACCTGTTAGGGTGAGGGGAGAACAGGCAGAGAAACAACCAACCAGATGATCTCAGGCATTACATTCACAGGCGTCACCTATTAGCAATCAGGCCATCTTTGAACCGCTTGCAGCTGAGTTGCTGCAGTTAAACTTCCTTTTACCTCCATCACTCAAAAAGCGGTGGTGTTGGAGACCATGCATTACTGCCAGTTAAGCCAGGATACACCAAACAAGTGATTCACTTCAGCTTGTGTTGGTTAGCAGGTGTAGTTTGCTAGCAGCCCTGTTAGCTTTAGACACTGCTGACACATCATTGGCTATGGCTTTTGGGTTTAGCTTTGGGTAAGTTTTTTCCAGCAACAACTTGCACCAATTAATTTTTACTGAAATGTTTTGTCACACATGCCTTTGCCTTCCAGTGTGGCCTTATTCTTGTCGGTGTGGTCAACAGCAAGAAGTGATCAAATTCCAGAAGGTACATAAATGTCAGTTTATACACCGATGATAATTAAGAGGTGATCTGTATTTAGACCTTGTTTGTTCAAGCAGGAGTTCTGCATATGGAGTGTCATGATCGTTACCTCATGATAGCTGTTGATCTCTCCTTCACTGGAATGGAGCCTTGCTTTGACGCTATCGGTGAGTCCTCCAGGAAAACTTAACCCTCCAAACTGTTTCTGGGCATTTTTTTGCTCCCATCATATTTTTACTTACAGTAGGCTCTTGTTTTTAATGCAATATAAAGTCCTGCACCTCTATGGAAACACTGCAACCATGACTAGAAGTACCACAAACTTCAACATCCTTGTGCAGTATGACACGGGTATAATGTCATACATTTTAAAAACGAAAAGACAAAAGTAGAATTCCTCTGATTATTACAGATTTACATAATTGAGTAAACCTGGAATCACATGTACATTTTCCCAAGTGCCCACAGCTTTTACCGATGCTGAAAAAAAATTTTTTTAAATAGTTTTCGTACTTGTCTCATCTCTGATGTGTATAAACCTAGCCTGTAGTTCAGCCAAAATCACTCTGATTTTTTTGAAATGTGACTGTCTAACTGACTAATGGATTCTTAAGTGTGCTGAGGAGCAAAGGTTGTTTGTTTCAAATGAAAGCTGGTCAGTGGAAATGGTTTACTTTGAGGCATTCTAGTGAAAGATCACTATGTTTAAGCTTAGATTTGGTTAATTTTTCTGCGTGAACCACTCATCAGCTGTTGTAAATTTGAAAATCCAGACATATTCCTCTGTTTTTCTGGATCTGGTGAATAGTAGCCTTTTTCAAAACAACATGCCAATGTATTTTGGATTCAGAGGATTAATTTTCCACCGACTATCTAGCACAATGGACTGAATTATTAGGATTGTTTAGCATTCCTCACATTATGACACTGATTCCAACTTAATGAATGATATAGTCAGTTAAGTCACTTCAAATGGTAGAAGTGAGATGCTACACTTGAACTAGTGAGCTTTAAAAATGGTTTACACTAGTTTTTTTTAATGGATTTGGAGTGATATTAAGCAACCTAACTATTGTATGTATTGTTTTCCAGACAGGACAGGCGTGTATGCCATCACTGAGCAGTATGCAGCAAAGTGCGGCTACACTGTTCGTGTTTACCCTCTCCTGGGTCTTGTGGAGCTCGGAGCGTCTTACTTCAGCTGTCACACTGACAACGAAGTACGTACAAATACAAAGCAGCAGCTCCAGCTTTCTACGACCAAACAAGAATAAAATTTTGACACTCCTCCTCATTTTTATCCAATGCCATTTTCTTGGGTCTTTTAGGATGATGACATGTTCACATTCAAATTCAATCTGCATGCACGCCATGAACGGAAAAAGGTCACCTACGCATTGACCAAGATCTGTTCTCCCTCTCTCCCCTGGTCTCCCAGAGAGGTCACCTGTGAGATGAACTACATGGAAGTAAGCTTAGTTTTGTTGATGAATTTTTTTCGAAGAATGGACTCGTGTTACATCATTGTGATTTTTCTCTGTAGGTGTCCATGAGGAGTACAATTACCTGTCCCTCTGCGAAAAAGAGAGATGACTGGAACGCTCTCAAACCTGTGCTAGTATGTGTCGAATCAAAAAATGACTTTCACTTCATTAAAGTGTTTCTAAGATTTTAAATCTTTAAATCAGGCACACAGCTCCACCACCTCAGACTGGCATGTGATGTTTCAAAGAGGAGGGCAGCAAATGCCGCCTATAAACATGTCCCAAGCTCGGAAGCAGGGCTACGTTTTTGACTTGACAAATGGAAGGCTTGTGTTTCGTACACCGTATGGACAACCAGAGTCATACAGCACTGAGGTAAACCACTGATGCAGAATGCGTGCCTGTAAAGCATGAGTCTAAAGCAGGGTTTAAGCAGAGTCTCTCTCCAGGTGAATGGGGTTCCGGTAGAGATGGTGCATGCCACTGTGTTCTCCAGACAGCGCTGGATGGTCCTCATGGTTGACCTGGTGGCTGCTTGTTCCAAGCGTGAGCATTGGTCATTTTTATTTGAACTAATTTCTCACTTGTAAACAAATCAATTTATAATCTTCCTCTATGCAGATGAAGGCTCATATGACGACAGCGGTTATGTGATGTGGGAGACTCCAGAGTTGCTGTACCCCAGTGTCAACAGCACACGGATCAGCGTTGGACTCAATGGTGAACTCGTGGAGCAGCCAGTTGCAGAGGACAAAGGCTACATTGTGGAGAGTGACAACAACACAATCCTCGTCACCATCCCTTATAATGATGATGGAGGATACAGGAAGGTGGGAACATGCATTGAGATTGCTGGTTCATTTGATCAAGCAGGATTTATTTTTAAGCCCTTTTATGAAAGACAACACATGGATACTTTAATCAGACCAGCAGCATATCTGATTGTACAAACTGTCTGTTTCAGAGCTTGGTCACAGGAGGCCTCTACGAGTTCTACATCTTTCAACTGTACTTTGCACAAATCTTCGTGGACGATGATCATGTAGAGACGATGCTCCGAATTCACAGGACTCTAGTCACTCCCATGCAGCCCTGCCTGGTTTTCACTGATAACCAGACTGTTCTTGAAGAACGAGTTTTCACCGTCTACCTTGGAAATATCCCTGAAGATGTCGCGTTGGCTTCTGTCCAGCTGAATGGACAAGAGTTCATGGTGCCATTTACAAATACAAGCAACTACACTATTATACAGGCTGTTCAACCTAACAACACTCACAGCTACACTCTGAAGGTGCCTTTTGATGATCCCATTGTCACACAACAGGTAAAAGACTTTGAGTTATGTGTCTGAGTGGCACCATGGCAGCTTCATCCTGCTTGGCTGAAGCAGAATTTGTATTACTCATTTCCTAGGTGTCCAAAGAAGATGCGGTTATTCATTACAGGCTGGATATCAATTACACACTGATTGTTGAGTTTTTAAATGACCCTTATTACCACCTGGCATCCATTGTGGCTTTGTCGTCAGGTGTGTGCAAGTAATTTATTTTAGATATCTGCACAGCATTTGCATGAACTTTGAGCAGAGTTTTTCACGATGCTGTATTTCACAGCTCCTCCAGCCTTCGATGCCGTCTGTTCCGAGTCTGGGATCAGTTTCAACTTGGACCACCAGCCTGCCGACTACCTGTGGGAGATCAGCGTCGGCTCAGATGTGTTGACAACTAAGCTGGCAGCCCAGCACGGCTACATTATGAGCAATGATAGCCAGAGTCTGCGGCTCAATGTGCCACTCTTCACTCATGGCTATAAATACACAGTAAGATGTTGAAATTTCTTGATGGACGTTGACTCTTTTTCTGGGGGGTGTGATGTATCATACCAATGTTTTGAATATTAAGTAACTAAGATATGTATTTGTAGAACGTTACTTTGAAGGGATTCTTTGCCACTTTTGAGATCCTTTTGAGGAATCGTGAAACATCAGCGGTCCAGACCACTGTGAAGACCTGCCCATTCATCTCTAAAGAACTCATTAGTAAGGACATCCATTTTAACCATAAAAGTAGGTGCGGCCCTGTTTTTAGTTGACACGTGTTAGAACTCATCTCTCTGCAGTGTGCTCGACTGATGGCAGGATGACGGTGGTGGCTGACTTGTCTCCGGCCATCCCAAGTGGAGGTAGCCCAGCAACAACCAACCTCATAGACAACAAGTGCGGGCCCAAAGAGGCAGACGACACCAGAGCTGTGTTCTCCTTTTCTTTCAACAGCTGTGGATCAACCATCAAGGTAGTGCTGGTGCAATTTTAATATGTCAGTTAGTCCTCGAATTGCTCCTGTACTACCTGGTGATATGTTTAATGACTGAAGAGAAATGGCTTGTCACTATTTACATTTTCCCCCCTCAGCTTGGGAAGGAAAACGTGACCTATCAAAATGCGATATTCCACAACGATTTGGTTTCTGGTGATGCTACTGAGATGTACGTGTCTCCACCCTGTTTTCCCCTCAAATACCAATCTGTAAGTTCTATTAAGTGTTTTTCCACTTGATCCACAATAACAATAAGCTGTCCTTGTCTTGCAGCATGCTGGTACAGTGTACATATCCTTTGGCTAGTCTTCATCACCTCTTTGCAATGTACAGATTTGAGTCTGACACAGTTGGTGTTGGCAGCATCACCCACACCACACAGTCCACAGCAGGTACAGTTGGTTCTTCACCTATTCCATATAACCAATCATCCCTCATCACAATGAATTTTGAGCAAAAAGGCCTTTGTTCTCTAGGTCTGCAAAGTCCCACTATCAAGCCTACCTCAACACTTCAAACCACACCTGCTACTCAAGCTCCAGCCAGAAGGCCCATCACATTCCTGCCTGCCGTCCACCCGCCTGCTCGTTACATCAAGGTTTCCAGGATTCCTAATTTTGCCAGTGGCATCAGTAGAAAAGGTGAAGGCTCAAGCATTTGAAGTTCATATTTAAGTTGTAATGTCTCACTTTTTAAAAGTTTTCATATCTCTTCACAGGACTTGAAAGCTTTTTACAAGCTAAATCAAACATTGTCCAAGTATAACATTTTTAAATTGGGAAAAGATGGAATTTAATAAAGCTGTTTCTTAACATTGTTGTATTTGTGTTGCATAGACTTATCAACACTACTTCACAAAGAAATGGTATTGTAGATACAGGAAGTTGTTCATGTGGAGACACAGAAGTGACCTATTTACATTATCTGGCAGCAAAATACTAATTTCGTTGCAGGAAAAGAGCTTGTTTAAAATAATAAGATGGCCCCACCTTTACCATTAGATAGTTCATGTTTAAGCTTTCATGACATTTGAGAGTACAACTAAAAGTGAACATTACCAACAAGCAAGGAGAACTGAACTATAAAGAGAAAGGGGAAGTGTTTGTAATCTGAACAAGAAGTTGACTGTCAGTTTTTGGCCATAAAACTATACAATGCCGTTTTTAGAAAGGAACATTCCACTGTTTCCTAGCTTGTTTTTTGTGCATTTGTATTCTACTGTCTCTATTAGCACTGTTTAATGGAACCCATAGCCTGTGCAGACCCTTGAACAAGACATTTTAAGGACTCTAGTTAAGACTTTCTGCTGGTTACATATTTCAGTTGCAACAATTTCTTCAGTTCTGTATTTAATAGTTAATTAAAGAATGACTAACTGCTGCTGTGGGTGAAATATTCAGAATTTGAAAAAACAATGGTCCAGCACAAGAAAGATCGATCATTGGTGCAGTCTACTAGATATCACCTGGCAGCCTCAAATGAAGAAGAGCTATGTAAAACTACGATGGCTTCAAACTAACAAATGAATATAGCTGATGGTGTTGCATTTGCCTTTAGGGTCGCATATGAAAATTACACAACAGCTGTCCAGTGCTGACATGCAAAGGGCGCTAAGTAATAAAGCTAACGCTCCCTGAGTTGTTGTAATGGTGGGGAAGCTGCACCTACACATATGCATTGAAGGACTCTGTTGAGGCTGGGTTGGTGCAGGAGGTCCATGGCCCAAAGGTGGTCAGCTACAATCTCTGCCTCTCCAATACCTGCGCTCCTCTGGGACCCTGAGGCCTGCAAGAAAGATTGTGGCTGAGGCATCCCACCCTGGATACAACCTATATTAGCAAATCATGTGTAGGTGTGACCCACTGAGAAACTTGGTAGCACTGGTACAGTTTTAGCTGTGAGGAGACACTTTTATATGTTTTTGTCATCACTGTAATATCTTTTTTTTTCTTATGTCCCTTTGTCCCTCCAGACCTCCTGCAACAAGTCGAGGAGGAGGTTTTCACTGACCAGCAGCTCTGAAGTCTAGTATAACCAGGAGGAACCAGGGCCTCCACAGATCAAAGAGAAGCAGGAGAAACTCGGCACCAGTCAGGAGGGAGAGAGGCATCGCAAAAATAGAAATCATAGTAACAAGGCGGAAAACTCACCCATGTCAGGCGGTTAGTGTGATACTGACACTGGTAAAAGTCTGTAAAATGCAACATCTGTGGAGGAGCTTTTTAAAATGAAGAGATGTCACCATATCAACACAGGTGGGAAGCCATAGCCTAGTAGCCAAGTATGTGAGACTTATTAAGTGAGATGCATTATTCTGCTGTCCTTGTGTACTGAAGATGGTTCACAGGGTGTTTGTACATTTATTTGTGTATAATCTAAAAGAAACCTGTTAGTTATATTATTTAATAACTGGGTCATATTATTCATTGCTACAGTTAAGCCCAACATTATTCATAGCCCTGCCAAATCTTGATTTATAGTGATTTTAAAAAGATTCTATCAGTAGTTGATCAACTGTTTGAACCATTTCTTGTCCACTTTGGCTGTATGTTTAGGAGCACTGCCTTGTTGGACAATCCAATGCTGCTCACAGCCAAATCTTTCCAGCAGACTGCCCTGTGTTTTCCTCCATAATATTAGTGTAGTCCTCTTTTCCCATGATGCTGTTTACTTTGACAAGGTTGTCTGGCCCTTTGGCTGAAAAACACCCCCAAAGGTAATATACTTCCACCCCCATGCTTGGCTGTGGGGATTGTGGTTTCAGGTTTAAATGCTTCTCCTTTCTTTTGACGAACATAAATCGCATCCCTGTGTGTAAACAATGGAGTCATATGTGGAGTATCAGTGTCTGCTGAAGTGTCGTTTTTTGAGATGTTGGTACCAGAAATGCTCAGATTAATCCGGATGGTTTTGGTGATGATCCTTGGATTTCCTCTTGACATTTCACACCACTCTTCTTGCCAGTACAGGGTCACCTCTGGCATCTTGCCACACCCATTGACATTTTTTAAAAGTCTGGAACTCTTTTTGATTATGCTTTGCACTATGTCCACTGACACTTGGAAACACTTGGATATGACTTCATAGCTTTTCCCCATCTTGTGGTCAGCCACAATGTGCAGCTCTCTCCTGGATAAATCAGGAGCTCACTAAGCTCTTTGTTTTCAGGCATGACTAGTAACTGACTGGAGAACTACTGCATCAGCTGTTCTCAGTGTATAGTTTATTAGGATGCTCTTGAACAAAGGGGTCATATTATTCCCTCCAGGTCTAAAATATTTACTCAAGTTCCTCTGATCTTTGCTGGTATAGTTGTGGATTCATATGCTGTGGCACTGCCCTCAAGTCATTCCTTTCGTACTGAAGTGTTGTCAGAGTGAACACATATGAATCTTTCTCTGCCCTGTTGTTAACTTGTTAGGTGATAGAACCACACAGCTATGCTCCAAAACTGGCAGATTCATAAACCAGGCAGTCATACATGAGTTCACTTTGAAACCTTTACTCCCCTTATGAAGATCAAGCAAACTCTATAATTAATTGACATCTCCACTCACTCAAATGTGCAGAAAGTTTTGAATGTGACTACAAATCCTGCTGGAAAACCTATTAGCTAATAAAGTTCTAAATAACAATAAAATTCATTTATCATTGATGTGGGAAGGTGCCACATACACATTTACGGAGCTTACTTGCCTGAGCAAAAGACCAGGCTATGTGTGTGGTTACTCAGCAGGGACAATATTAAATGAGAAAAGCTGATCTGCAAAACAATAAACATTTGAAAGTGATATAGAATGCGTGGAAGCTTTACTGCATTATTTCCGGTCATATTTTAAGATGATAAAATAAAACTATTAATCCCAAAGGAAATTTGTAGGCAACATATTGCTCAGAGAATAAATGCAGCGCAAAAAGTACAAGAGAAGCAATAAGATCTAAGTATGATTTACACAGGAAACAAAACAAAGTAAGATAAAATAGGACTATAATAGACAGAGAACACTTAATACCAGCAGTGGCACTGAATCAGTAAAGTAATAATGCACATTATATTAAAATATGAACAGGAAGGGAGATAGGACTGTCCTGGGGTGCTCCAATGCTGCTCTCTATTGTGTCTGACATGTTGTTCTGTAGCCTCACATCCTGTGACCAGTTCACCTGTGAGGTAGTTGGTGATCCAGGCTGCTAGTAGAGTATCCACCTGCATGTCCAGCAGCAGGAAAGATAGTAAGGAGGTAAAAACATGACTCTAACGGTGCGGCCTGCCTCTTCCAGGTGAGTATAATTTTGTAACTGTCATCTGGTGCCTGGTTTTCTTTCCATAAAAAGGACATTTCCATGTTAAAAAGGCATACATTGGTGCATAAAAATTCACCAGAATACACAAAGTTAAACATGTGTTGTACAAAACGTCCTGCTGGACCACTCCAGAGGTTCTTGATCCTGATTCTGCAACAATTTCTGAGTTGTATTTTATTTAATTTATTGCTTAAATGATTTGTTTGTCCCAGTTTCTCTAATATCTCTTGTTTTACACCAGGCAGCTTTGTTTCTGTGCATGTTTTGATATAGGGGTTCTATTTTTCCCTAGTCATCTCTACTCTTTTTTTGAGTTTTCTCTTTTACTCCTTTGTTTTTAGAGCCTTACTTCTTTTGAAATGATCCAATATGCTTCACCTGGGATATCCTGTTCATATGGTTGTTCATACTAAAGTTTTCCTGCATGCATCTATATGCGCTATTGCATGTTATTAATGTTTTCTCTTCTGAAGCTAAATACACAAGAGGACAGTGTACACTTCAGAGTGATGCTCATCAGTCAAGTGCACTCCTATAATCCACCAGGAGGGGTCGCTAGTTGTCATTCCCCCCAGCTAAAAGGCGTCTTTCTACCCTTTAAGCACCACGTGACCAGAGCCCTGTTGAGACTTTTAACCATCTTCGAGCTGAAAAAGTGAACGATCATGAACGTAAGGTTTCAATTTGTACCTCAGACTTTACTTTGACGACCCATGCAGGTCCTGTACCGGTGATTTAATCAGCTGTTCCTCCTCAGACCCCCAGGCAGAAGGTCCTGCCCTCCACCTCCAGCAGAACCCTGCACCACCCCTCCTTCCAGCCTCTGTACCGGGCTGCAGCTTTTGCAGATCAGAGTCAGAGCAACAGCCAAACAGGTGAGACACTTCTAACTACTAGTGCATCCTGAAAAAGTTCAACATTTTCCATCAGTTTTTTTTTTAAGAAAGTGAAAATTTTATATATTCTGGATTTCAAACCAGTTTATGAAAAAAAATGAAATCCAGTATCTCAACATTCTGGAATATTTCATTTCAAGTTTAAATACATGCATCTTGATTTAGTTCAGTACATGTAACCACAGTCATGGAGAAGATTACTGATTGGAGGGTTGATCCCAGAAGGTCATTGCTGAGACAGTTGGCTGTTGACAGAGGGCCTTATTGAGGCACATAATGGAAAGTTGACTGGAAGGGAGAAGTGTGGTAGGAAAAGGTGCAAAAGCAACAGAGATGACTGCAGCATTCAGAGGATTGTCAAGAAAAGTTGATTCAAGGACTCTGGAGAGCTTCACCAGGACTGAGGCTGGTGTCTGTGCATCAAGACCCACCAGGCACAGATGTCTACAGGAAAGGAGCTACAACTGTTGCATTCCTAATATTAAGTCCCTCCTGAACCAGAGACTAAATCAGAACTGTCTGACCTGGGCTAAGGAGGAAAAAACTGGACTGTTGCTCTGTGGTCCAAAGTAGTCCTCTTTTCACATTGAAGTAAATTGTGCGTTTCATTTGGAAATAAGGTTCCTGCAGTCTGGTGGAAGAGTGGAGAGGCTCAGAATCCAAGGTTTTGAAAGTCAAGTGGGAAGGTTCTGCAGTCCGTGATGATTAGAGGTGCCATGTCATCTGCTGGCGTTGATCCACTGTGTTTTATAATTAATGTTATCAAGTTCAAAGTCTACGCAGCCTCTACCAGGAGATTTTAGAGCACTTTGTGTTCTCATCTGCTGGCAAGGTTTATCAAGCTGCGAATTTCCTTTTTCTAGCACTTCTTAGCACCTGCCCACAGAGCCAGAACTACTACCAAATGGTTTGCTGACCAAGATGTTACTGTGCTTGATTGGATAGCCAACTCGTCTGACCTGAACCCCATGGAACCCTTTATGGGATACTGTCAAGGCAAAGATGATAGACACTCAAACCAAAACTACAAATGAGCTGGAAGCCACCATCAAAGCTACCTGGGCTTCAATAATACTTCAGCAGTGCCACAGGCTGATCGCCTCCACGAAGTGCAGCACTGATGCAGTAATTCATGGTAGAGGAGTTCCAACAAAGTATTGAGTGTATTTTCAGGAGCTGTACATTGCTGTGTTATAAATCTATTTTATTGACCTTAGGAAATCTATTAATCTGAGATCTTGGATTTCAGATTTTAACTGTGAGCCATAATCATCACAATTTAAACAAAGAAAGGCTTGAGATGTTAAACCTTAGGTGTAATGATGCTAGAACATATTAGTTTTTTCTTTTTCTTAAATAACTGATGGAAAATAATCAACTTTTTCGTAATGTGAGTGAAAGGCGAGCTTCATCCAGCAGTGCACCCTCTTTGATGATTCAGTGTTTCATCCTCAGTCCATCCCATCATCCCTGCAGAGATCTTCTACACTGACCCCACTCTGGGCTGTGGGATGAGGATCCCTAATTTTACAAGTGGGTTGAGGGTAAGTAAGCACTTCAAAAACTAGTTGCCATGGAGACATTCGTTCATACACCAGTAATCATGGGATCTAGTCCCTGGATAGCAAAATAAACACACTTTAAATTAAGTTTAAATCCTAAATGTATTGAAGTTTTACCAGTAGTTTACTTATTTACATTTCTGACCATACTTTATGGTGCAATTATGCATGTCTAGCAGATATGTTGCCAAAGTCAGTCCTTTTCCCTCAACATTCCCTTAAATACACACTGTTATCAAATTTAATTTAATGCTTCAGTATATATCACAATAATTTGTCCATGAAAAGTTAATTCTGTTTGAGCACAGGTTGGGGGGGGTGATGAAGATGCTCAGCCTGGTTTCTTTGCTCTTTTGGGGAGTGGAGGTGTAGAGGGCAGAGCTTATGGAGGGGCTCAGACAGACAAAGACATTTAATAAGACAGGCTCAGTCCTGTCAGACAGAACTAAGACCGTAAACCAAGGGGATTGGAAGAAAATGAGACCAAGGACAGAGAGGGGGCACTGTGTTTTCACTGTTATGACACAGCAACAGCTATACATGTGTAAAAATTGCATTTGTACAAATATAAACATGGCAATGAAATGACAAGTTTTTAAAAGCCAAACAAGGCAACATCTTTGCAACTGTATCCATCATATTACACTAAAAATACATTTCAGGTATTTGATTGCTCCCAGATCAACACTCCACCGCCCGTCATGTCCGCCCGCCTGGCGCCACCAAACCGTCCAGACCCCTTCAGATCTGGACCGCACCCCACCAGAGACCTGGGCAGCACCACCTGGAGGATACCTGCCACAGAGCCTCTGCTGCAGCCCAGGCGGGTTGTCATCCAGCTGACCCAGGAGGAGGACCAGGTCATTACTAGCCTGCTGAAACTGCACCACCAAGAGTCATCGCTAAGAGATGAGAACTTTCCTGCTGCACACATGAACTTTTGTGGTGTTGGAGAGCCACCCATCTACTCGAACCCCAGCCAGTCACCCTCCACTTAAGGACTTCACTGCTCCTGAGGAAGTACACAATCCTGTCTGTATTGATGTGCAGCATCCGAGGGAGGCTGGTTATTAGTAACTAGAAAACCACATGGGCTCAATCAGTCTTAGCTGTGTCAGGGAGAACAGAGGCATTTGGTCTATGGAGGACAGTAGTACCACTACTATTTAAGCATTTTGTTTACACTTTTTTGCACACTCAGAAAAACTTGAATGGCATTGAGCCAGTATTCCTTCAATGAGAATTTATTTTCTCACAATGAAAACACTATTCTCATATATAACTTTATAATTTCCCAACTGTCCATGTTCAGTAAAAATGTTAAGCCTCTGTTACTGAGAGACAAACACCTAGCTAAAAACACAGAGTTTTTATTAAAAGTACTACTACTCATAATTTACAACACATTTACAATGTATCCACAATACCCAGTCTTCTGCTGCAGGGGGAGCTACAGAACAGCAATACTCCACGATGGCTACCGACGCAAGCTAACAAGCTAGTCAACAGCACAACTACTGAAACATCATAATGGCAGTACAGCTCAGGGAACATTTACAAGCAGGTTCTAAGCTTTTGTTCTTAATATGGTCATGATAAAAGTCTTGATGTGCAGTTCTGTGGTTTGAGTTCAATCAAAGGCACTTCCTGATTACATTTGTATAGGTTTGTTTTCTGTTGAGATAGATTGTTAATGTTGACACTTTTTTTTTTAACTAATTCCTAATATCCTGTATTCTGGCCACCTGAGTGACACACACCAGGTTGTTGTGCATGCCAGGAATGTGATACCAAAGGCGTTTACAGCAAACACCCATCTCTCTTCTTTTCAGAATCTACTGTCTGCTCGAGCAATGTCTAGAATGTTTGGCATGTGAATTTGTCGGTTTTGCGGCAGTCCAATAATGCAGCACTACTTGCGCAGATGAAGAGGCGACTGCAGAGTTTTTTTCAGTGCCAGTAGTAATTATCTACCTCAAGGTTTGAGTTGCTGTAGTGTACGGTCACGTAACTAAAATGATGACTGCAGGTTTGGTATGACGTTTTATGATAGTCTTCCTTCTCCTTTGCTTCTTTCATTTCCTTGTTCTTAGAAACAAACACTTCAACAAATAACCCCCCCAAATATTTATTGTAAATTCTCTAAAAAGTTTTGTCTCCATTTATTGTCCTTGAAGAAGTCTTTCAGTGTAAACATCCTTACTCCATAGATCCTGCTAAACGGTGCCGGTCTTGCTGTGTGCGACCAGACTTGCAGCCTGAATGACCCTGTAGCGCTCTCGGAGGTTTCTCCTCCTCACGTGCTCGTTGGTGATCTCTATGACATTTGCTATGGGGAACCAGCCCTTCTGACCATCGGACAGGCGGTTCCCTTCATACCAGCCTGGAAGACAAAGAGAAGGAGTGGGAGGACAGAGGGGCGCAGGACAGACAAAGGGAGAATTGGAGGTTTCTGTGTTGTTCATGCAAGAAAAGTCGAAACAAATCAATAAACTGCTAAAGTGGAGGGTTGAGGATTGAGGCAGTCATGGGGATCAGGGTGTATAAACAAGCAGAGTTGAGGGAGGGAGCATGTCAGTGATACAGTCGTGTCAATACACTGGAATTTTTCATTTTGCATCATCTTGGTCTGTTCTGATGACTAATACAGAAAAAATGCCAGAGATATCAAAAAGAGCAGGTTCAGGTGCAACGCTATGTTTTCTAAAGGAGGAAATGTTTCATGTCCCTCATGTTCCAATGTTTTCAGACCTTATTTTACATTTGACAGCCTGCTGGTTTCTGTGATTGTCTGATCAATAAGCAGTTGAGGATTCCCCGCACGTTCTTACCTTCATTGGTTTTGCGGATGACGTTGATGATCTCAGTGGGCTCCAGGGTGAGCTCGTCTGCTTGCTGGGCAATGTACTGCTCCACACACTGCACCTGAGGACAGTCTAACACCCACACACACACTCGTAAGAATGTATCAATATGAAATAGTGTCCCTCAGTGTGCATCGTGTGTGTCCTCACCCCAGTCCTCATAAATCACTTCATCGTCATCTCTGTCTGGGTTGGTGGGGTTGGGGAAAGCGGCAATCCACCTGTGCATGTCGGACCTGTCAACAGAAACAGCACTGAAACAGAGCCTCATATTCAGGGTTCCTTACACTTAGCACCTGAAGCCTCCTTTTGCATTTCTATTGTTTGTGTTTTGTGGGCAATAAAGATATGATAAAATCATTCACATACTGAGACACAAACAGTAGCTACTCACTGGGAGGGAGCTTTGAAGAGCCGCTCCATCATGCGTCCCTGGTGGTTTTCTAGCAGAGTGAGGTTGAAGCAGTGCTCGTAGGGGCTGCCGCTACCTCCACCTTCATCTATTGGCTGCACCTGCACCAGAGAGCGATGGGCGTGGTCGACTACCACGTAACGCTCAGCACTGTTGGAAAGGACATAGATGAAAGTAAAAGGTACACTGAGGGCAGAAGGGGAACAGGAATGTGGTACTGGCACGAGAGTCATGAAAAACGCATTTTTTTCTCTTCCTCTAAACTCTATATTACCTTGGGCACCACTTCCTGTTACAACTAAGGAAGTCATTCACACGTTGTGACACATTTAAAAGAGTCACAGTTTCATTTGTGATCAGTGGTCACATTGTTCTTTGTTAAAGGGATAGCACAGTCTCGCATGTAGAACCCGAATATAAATATTCAACCAAGCAGTGAAGTGAGTGAGCAAGTCACTCCCACCTTCCCATTACTTATTAATACCATTATGGCTTCCATGGTTGATGATGAACCATAATGCATGGTTTTGAAGTAAAGCGCTTAACCCTGAGGTTAGTAAATAACTTTAGCTTACAGAACAACTTAGAGTGGAAAGTGGGTTTTATAACTATTATTTTCAAGCAGCTGCACGAAGACTTTAGCGCTTAATTGGGTGATTGTTGGCATTTAGTTGCCTCATAATTATAATCAAAGATGCCTAATTATGTAGGGCATAGAGCACTAGTGCAGTGTAATGCATCAATTAAGCTGATAATATATACAGTATGCGGCTTACTTTGTTGACGGTACATTATTATAATGTGATAAAGGCAGTGTTTGGCCCCGGCTGAGTAACATGACTACAATGCATCAACGTTAGCCTCACATAAAGATTCATGCTCTTAAAATTCTTTTAAAAATCTCAAAACTTCTTATGATTGAAAAGCCTCTAAACCTACAATTTATGTTTAATGTAATTGCAGCAACAGACGCACAGCATTTTCATAGAGGTTGTCTTGTTCTTCATATCCTTGAAGCCAATTAGGAATGATTATGATCAACATTTTTTTACATAAAAGTCAAAATCAAGAGCTGAAATATCAGCGCTCAGCACTATTGCGTAACACATTATTGCTTTGGCAAGATTTTTTCATATCAATCAGTCCACTGCCTTACCCCTTTTTGACAGCGATGACGAGCAAGTCGTTGAAAAGGAAGAGGTAGACAGGAGTGAACTTTGCCCTCATGTTGAAGAGAGTTCCTCCCTTGGACATTTCCTGGAGCTCTCCCTTCTTCTCCAGATATCGGTTCTGAGAGATGATCGGGATGGCCTGATGAGAAAAAACACTGACATAACTGAAATACAAACTAAATGCTGACAAATATCACTTTTATTATGCCTTCATGTGCGAGTTTACCTTGAGCTTGTCAAACTCCAGTGTTTTAGAGACATAAATCAGCTCCTCCACCTGCCTCATCTTTCCCACCTGTGTGTTGCACTCGTCGATAATCTGTGTGATTACAAGAGTGAAAAAGAGGTGATGTTATGAAATCAGTGAAGAGGTAATTTTCCCGTTTTCTGTCATTATATGTGAACCACTGAGACTATCTTGACTCCCAGACTCTTTGAACCAACTCTGCCTCTTGTGGCCACTGGCCTCAGGGACATGGATGACTCACTGCCACAACAGAGCTCATTCAGTAGGAAATCCTTCATTCAGACAATAGCTGACGTCAAGTTTCCTGAGCCATGCGACGTGCTTGAGAGGCAAATTATATGAATGTGCAGGCAGAGAGGAGGGCGAAGAGTGAGGGCTGTTTACCTTCGACACAGAAGCCAAAGCTTTGGAGGCTGTCTGCTCCTCTTTCGTCTTTTCCTTTGTTCTCTTCAGGATGTTCTGGAACGACAAACAACAACTTTCTATTTCGGCAACAGGCAAACAGCATCAGCAGGATATATTTTTCCATCTAAGGTCATAAAGGTTGAAGCAAGGTGTGTCTGTGTGTTTGCTCCAAGGTCAAAAGGCAGTGTGAAGCATGATTGGGGACTATCACTCTGGAATGAGGACATTCCACACAGCCAAATACCATGATAGACTCAGACTATTGCCTTTCACTGGCTTGTGGACGGAAAAGAAAAGGGTCAGTTATGCACAATGTACTGTGGCATTTTGTTCGACACTTAAGCAAAATATTTAAAGCTTGCACAAGCTAACTGCATTGTTGTCCGTCTCCAGTAACATTAAGACACTGAACTCCTGAGCTTTTTCCTCACAGAAGAGAACCAGAAGCCAACAAGTATGCTTCTACCTCAGCAATAACATGTAGCACTAAAACATACTTAAATACACATTTATTTCCCAATTAATAATTCATTCATTTTGGGCTTACAGAGATCACAAAAGACCTTTGCAAATAAATCTGTAGTTTGGGCATAACCTTTCCACGGATGCTGTTTTACCCTTACAAATTTAGTGTGTAGTTATGTTACGACTAAAAGGAACATTTTGGATACATCAAAAGACCCTCAGTCCATACTAATCCTGTGAGGAATCTAGATGTCTGTATCTCCTCTTAGGTCCATTTGTAGGTTTTAGAAAATCTAACTTGTAATAGGAAATTTTAGCAGATTGTATGAGGTTTTTCTCAGAGCAGGTGAGATGGTATGAATATCAACAAAGTTTACATCGGAATCAGGACGTGGTGTTAAGAATAAGCCCTAAACTAGAGGAATTAGCTTAGCTTAGCATTACCAGAATCAGGTTCGCCTGATTCGGTGTAAAGAAAGCTCACTGATTAACACGTACCATATCTTGTTGTGTTGTGTATCAAGACACAAACTGAAATAACAACAGGTGTTTTCTACCAGGTAGCTGGTGGGCTGCCTTCTTTGTGTTGGTTTGGAAATGGAGGCATTACTTGGTAAAGTGGTCAAGCAGAAATTAAAAAACGACGTTGCAGATTTTAGAGATACCGTCAGAGCATTGATTAGTGTTTCTGAAAAAAATCTTCTGGGGATTTCAAATATTAACAGATAATTTTCTTCTGGAAAAAACCGAGGTGAACTGTGACGTTAATGTGAGCTGATGCATGAGGAGCACAAACAGGGGCTAGATGGTGCACAGTGCCAGGCCTGCTTTCAGTCTTTATGCTAAGCTAATCCCCTCTTGGCTGTATTTACTGTTGCCATTGTTTTTGTTTTATTTGTTCTTTTATTTATGATTATTGGCATTTTGCCTTTTTGCGTCTTTTGTCATCTTGTTTTAGCTTCATCTCAATTTTCTGATTTCCTGTTTTGCCCTCTGATATTCTGCTCATGTTTTGTCTGTCAAAGCACGTATTAAGTTATTATTAAAGCAAAACTTCTACATCAGGATTTGTCCCCGTCATGCTGCTTACCTCAATAAGCATTTTAATGCGTGTTATTCGCTGGAAGGGCAGCAGTAAGAAGGACATAAACGGCAGCCGTTGGCACTGAGGTGACTCTTGAAGACGAGTGATGACTGAAGCAAACTGAGTGTTGTTCTTTCTGGAAACAAACATGATAACTATGATAAAAATGATCACTTTGTGTATAATTCAACAGTGTTTAAAGGTCCCATATGGTGAAAATCTCTTTTTATTGTGTTTTGTAGTTGGTATAAACGTGGGGGATGATCCAAATAGGGTTTACGTCTACCATTACTCAAGCCAGCCCACAGCTAGACAGTCCCACAAGTCAGTGAGAGTTTGACCAAAGTGCTACGTATCACCATGAGCCAATAATCATCAAGTTCAGACTTTGTATAGTCCTGCCCGTTTCCTGCTTCCAGGTGAGCTATTCAGAGCTAGCAGCTGCCGCACCGTCCACCGGGTTTATTCACTTCCTAGAGCTGCTCCCTTGTTGCTCTAAATGTTTGAGCCACAAGCAAAGCACGTCAAATGTTCTGCCCTTGACTGCAGAATGAACACAAGAGTTTTCATGCACTCCCAGCATCTGAGGAACTGAAGATCCAGTGCATTACTTTTGTTTATTTTCCGTGCTTGCATTGTGGCTTGCATTACCATTAGCTTTGATTGTATTCAATTCAATTCAGTGCAATTCAAAAAATGTCATGTCTCCCCTTGGGGAAATTTAAAGCACATATATACAGTCATGTTTTCATACTGCTCTGTGTTTGTGTATACTGAATACTAAAAGACACACTCTGGGGCACAATATGGGACCTTTAAAACCAATCCGGCTTGCAATCGTTACAGTTTCCCATCTTATCTTTGCTTTAAAGCCTCTCCTAAATTCTAAGAACTGATTCAGATAAGAAGTCAGGCTGCTGTTCCTTACATGAGCTGAGTGTAGGTCTTCTCCTGGTAGATCTGGTTGCGGACGTAGTCAATGTAGGCGGGGAAGTTGTGCTGGGCATGGTAGTGGATGATGTCACAAATGTCAGAGAAGACCATGTCCTTGAATATGCGGTCCTCCAGGTCTTTCAAGAACCTGTGGCATCAGACAACAAAGGTTCGAACTTCCAGAAAACTGTAGTCAGACTGTGTTCCCCTTTTAAACACCACATGGCCACCAGAAATGCTTTGTTTTTCTGTTCCATTCTATCTCTTGGTATTTTTCGCTAGATGACCTTGTGGCGGTTCAAATCATAAATCATCTTCCAATTTCCCATTTCCTTTATCTCCCTTCTTCCTTCCCTCTGCCACTTCTTACCTTTCGCTGACCTCGCGGACCCTCAGGATGTTGGAGAATAGTGTCTTCCTGTCCCTGATGATCATTGTCTCTTCCAGGTCCCGGCTGTCCAGGAAATGTTCGGTCAGAACTCGCAGGGATCGCAGATAGGAGGCCTCCGACGTTAGAACCTCAAACATACTCTGCCGGGAAGAAAGTAGTAAACTTAAATGATAAAAGCAAACCCTTTTATCTTGAAGCAATTTTCCTGTTTATACCATATGCAAGATTTTCCACACTCCCAACAACAAAGCAGGGTTTTCTGGATGGAGGTGTTGTTGGTTTAACACCCAACACCACTAAATACATAAAATGTCTTTTCTTCTGGTAAACCCATTACTCCACACAATTCATATCTAAGAGGTTGAGGGAGCTGCAGAAAAACAGGTGACCCATTAAATCCCACATAAGATATGCAACACTTAATTGATTAATAGGCAACTATTAAATCAATCACCAGCCATTTTTCTTTTTTTTTTTTTTACTCCTCTATGAGAGTAAATTGACAATATTTTGGCTGCGGACAGCTGAAGATGTAATCTAGAATGAGATTACATCACATTAGGAGAATGTTCCTCCTAAGATGTATTGTTTGCATTCAGTTTTTTATAAGCTAATCAGTTTCAAAAAGGTAAATTAAATAATTAAATGTCGGTATGATCTGATGTGTTTATTTTTTTTAAATAAAAGAATTTACACATTCTGCCTTCGTTGATCGAGTGCAGCAGAGACACATTGTATCTAAAATCTTAAAATGTGCATTCAAACTTTCATTTATTTTTTTTCGCTTCCTATTTTTAGATTAATACCAAAAATGGCTTGGCTTATTTTTAAGCCCTTCATTACTTTTATATATTATCTCTCTCCATGAGACGGGCTGTGACTAACGTTCCTGGCGGCGATCAAACCAGGAATGCTGTGGTTACATGTGCCCTAAGACCACACCAGAACGCTTCCACAACTACCATCTAATTTCCCTCCACAAAAATGCCGTTTCGGCTGCGGAAAATGCATCAGTCCTGTACTTCAAAGAGGTTCTCTCCCGGAGAAGTTCTGCCTCGTGGTGGAAAGTTAAAACTGTAACTGTAAAAGCTTTTATAAACTCCATACAGGGTGAATCAATATGATATTACAGCAATGAGTTGTATAATGAGGCAGAATTACTCTAATTTATATAATTATGCTTTAAGATGTGATTTAAAACTTGATGCTACATCTCCCATTTCTCCTCTCAGCTTTATTGATTTCTCTTTATGGCCTCTCTCCTCTGTACATTAGCCTCTCCTTCCTCTCCACTCTTTAGATCCCTCACCTCCTGGTACTTGCACTGTTCAGGAGTGAGCTGCTCCAGCACTCCGCTGTCCCGTACAGCTGGGAGGTCCTGCCACAAGGTGCTCTGGGCTGGTGTGGGCACAGGGCTGCTCCTGGGTGCTCCATTTCCAGCAGCAGTCCCAGTCCCAGAGCGTCGGGCGGTCCAGTCCATAGCATAGTCGGCACTTGTTTTACTGATGTTACGGCAAACTGTCTGGCGGCGGATCTCCTTTGTGATGACAGTGGCACGGTACGTCTGGTACAGGGGCTCTGAGGGGAAATAGGTCAACAACATTTGTGAAACAGTACATAAGTTGTTACCAGCACAGGATGCAGAAACATCTTTGCTAATCACAAACACAAATCACTTTGACTTAAAAAACTGAATGTACACTCAGTCAGTTTTTTACCTGTATAATCAAACCCAACCCCAGTGTTTAAATGTAGCTCAGTTTTTGCTGTGTGTAGATGTTTGGAGATCTATTGTTCTATTGTTCTATATTGTTCACTGACAGTAACAGTGTTGTATATCGTAGATACTCTACATGATTAGTAAGTTCAGTGAAACTGGAGAAGAGAGTGAAGAAGTCCCAACAGTTTTTATCATGTAGATGCAGATTCAACTGCAGACAAACAATGTGGCTCAAACTGTAATTCACCAATAAATAATGATCCATGGCTGACACACTGATACTATATTCTGTTGAGAGTGCTATTATGATACTTTAATTGGCCTGATTTTTCTTTGTCCCTTATGTTTCTTATTGTCAGCCTTACCATCCTGCAGGCGGGATTCCCATATGAACGAAATCTCCCTCCTAAGAGAGTCTCTCCTGACTGGGCACCTGAAACAGGAAGTATAGAAGGAGATCAGCCATGACGTTCAAAATAAACTGTGGATAACACGGTTAATGATTCCTGAGTGTTTTCAAAAACACAGATGATGACTGTAAACAAAAAGCTTCTGAATTACTATATTTTTTCACATAAACACCCAAAACAACAATCTGTCTCAACTATAGGACCTTGTGCAATTTTAGGGACTATTTTTAGCTGTGGATTAATACACATTTGCTGGTGCTAGTGAGTAATAGTGTGTTTTTCAGTGAATTTTAATCTATGCATTTATGTCACAAAGGAGCATAATGTTTCTGTAAATACCTGTTAGGAGTGAATTCATTGTTAATTTTAGTGTTTCTACCTGCATTAGTTAATATTCAGAGAAAGATGTAAACTTGTCTTTTAAAACTGTAACAAAAAAGCAGAAGGGGACAACTCACACTTCTTCCACTATGTCCTCTTTCTCTCCTTCACTCCCTTCATTCTCCTCTCCTGTAAAAATACAGACAAGTAAATTATATCACTGCTTCTGATTGTACAGATAATTAAAAATGTGTGCATCATTCGTAGCTCATCTCAGCCACAGATGGTAATGTTTGTTCAGTACAGACCTTTTCTCTGTGATAGGGATTGCAGGGAGGCGCTGCTGAGCCTCCTGGGATCTGTCTTTGGTGGTGGAGGTGGGGGTCTGTGAGGCAGGAGGGGGCTGCTTGGGGGCGGTGTGATGGCTTGTTGAGGGCTCAGTCCACTGGCAGTGGAGCCGCTGGGGGAGGACGGTCGCAAGGAGCGCCACTCCTCCTGTGTGGGCTGGGGGAGAGGAATGCCACCTCGGTGCACTGGCGTGAGGCTGTGGCTGTCCTGAGCCACAGGCATTCTCGGCGGGATGGCAGGCGGAATGTCGTTTACGCTTGAGACGGGTTCTATGTTCTGAAAGTCAGATGTGGGATCTGAGGTGCTATAGGACAGTTTAGACCGCCGGGCCGGTTTGCGCACTTTGATCACAGGAACATCAAATCCCTTACCCACGGGTGTGATCTGTTTAGGTGTGGGGTCAACCACTAGAAGGGTGGCCTCGTAAATATTTTCTTCTTCTTCTTGGACAGGTCTGTGGTGGACTGGTGGTGACTCCGAACGTTTTGGAGGAACAGGAGGAGACTGAGAGCGAGTGACAGCAAGAGAGCTGAGGACAGTTGGAGGACCCGGGTCCGATCGCCTCCTATGACCCTCAGCGATCAAAACCCCTAAAGATTGATGGAATTTCTTTTTTTCTTGTTTCAAGACCTCGTTCTCATCAGTCACAGAAGTCCTATCCACCTCGTCCCCAGCCTCACTGTCCCCTTCCCCTCCTCGCTCTACCTCCTCATCCTCCTCATCCTCCCAGTCCTCCTCATCCTCCTCACCCCCCTGCTCAGTCTCATCCTCCTCTCCACCTTCACCCTCCTGCCCGTCATCTTCCAAGTCCACAGGTACCCATATAAGTTTCATGCCAGGTCGCTGCAGGTGGCACACGCAACCGCAGCTTGGGTCGCAGCAGGGGCTGAGAGGGGTGTCAGGACTGTGCTCCGTCTCCACTTCACCTCCTCCAATCATCTGAACCTCCACCTCCTTTCCATCAGGGGCTGCATCAAAAAGAAAAAACACAGCTAACATTTTGCATTTTGATGTTGGAAAAACATATAACTGCTCATTTTCCCAGGCTAACACACTCAGCTAATGGGTGCGAATGAACTGCTTCCTGTCCATTTCTTTCCTACATGTGTATACCCAGATAGGGTGGTTCACTTTCATTAGGAGCTTTTTTTCCATCTGCTCTTCTCATAACAACATGGCAAACTCTGTGCTGTTGAGTCAGCTGTTCATCACTACGCAAATACAGCACTTTTGCAAGTGGTATCTTCAAATATTCATGACAAGATTGGAGCATTGCAAGGTTAAAATCCAATATTGACACAAGGAAATCGAGGAGATGGAGGAAAGAGAGCCAGGAAGAGAATGAAGGTTAAACGGGTAGTATAAAAAGGGAGGTTAACTTCTGGTGTTTGCATGACCTCAACTGTACTTTAGTGTTAGCACATATTACCAAACTAAACAGCTACACTAAGATAGCAAACACGCTCAGCATCGTAACCACTAAACAACAATGTGTAAACTGCTTCATGAACATATACGGACTTCAGTATTTAGCTCTGCGCTCTGCTGGGCCTCAGTGCAGTCACACAGAGCTCACAGCCAGGTCTAACTTTGTTCAATAAAGACAGAAACCATGCATACTGAGCTTTTCAAACATGTAGTCTTGGTGGTTAAATTATTTTACTGAAAGGTCGTGCTTCTTTAATTTTAATTATGTTGCTCATCATCAACATATTGAGAAAAAATAGATTCCACAATGGTTAAAATATCATCATTGTGACTGAAAAAGCTTTGTAATCTTATTAACCAATGTGTCTACTGACAAGACCTTTTGATCATCTATACACCGCTTAATGCTCTGTAGGGTTGCGGGGGGTCTGGAGCCTATCACTGCTGACTCAGGCGAAGGCAGGGGACACCCCGGACAGGCTGCCTGTCTATAACAGGGCTACACATAGAGACAGACAACCAAGCACACTCTCATTCACACCTACGGGCAATTTAGAATCATCAATTAACCTCAGCATGTTTTTGGACTGTGGGAGGAAGACAGAGAACCTGGTGAAAACCCACGCTGCACAGGGAGAACATGCAAACTCCACACAGAAAGATCCCATGCGTCCTAAATGGGATGCGAACCAGGGATCTTCTAGCTAAGAGACGACAGTGCTAACAACCGAGCCACCGTGCAGCCCCATACCCCTCCTTTTGATCATAAAAGAAAAAATGTCAAATATTCTGTAGTTAGGAAAATAAATGCACTTTGAGGATGCCATCTTGAGCTAGACATTTTACAATCTAAATGATTCATTTAAGGTTATTTTCAGGGTATTTTGTCTTTATATTAAAGACAAAATAGCCAATATTTGTCTTTAATGTAAGGACAGATGAAGAGAGTGAGGAAAGGGGTTGGGGGTTGGATTCTAACCTGGGCCACTGTAATAAGCACTAATTAATCAATACTGATATCTTTCAATACATATGCTTTCGGTTTCTAACGGGGAACCAAAACAGGGGAAGTGATAGTTTGTGTGACTGAGGAGGAAATGCACAAATCTCCATCAAATCAGACAACCCAACAAATGTTGTTTCTCTAGTTTCCTCTTTTGTTGAGTCAGGAGTAAGCTGATCATCATGACAAAGCAAGGAACATCCCACATCAGTGATCTACAGATTAACACAGCTGTACAGTTACCAAGAAACATCAAGGGGTAGATAAAATATAAAAGAAATGATCGATATTAACACTTGAGTGCAAGTCAAGACAGCGAGCTTTACTTCCTGCTTTCATATCATTCAGTCTCAGGGGCAAGCACACACAGGTGATGAGCTGACTGACCTGTTTCTGGCTGTTGGAACTCACAAGCCAACAGCACCAGACCTGTTTGTTGAGAAATCCCTAGCTACGCTGTACATGCACACACACACTTTTTGCATGACATGATAGATGTCCTATGTGACCTTCTGTTTTTCTTTCAGGTTGGATCTAAAACTACACTCAGCCCTGTGTCTGTTAAACTGGCCTGTATGTTGTGTGTGAGGCTGACAGAGGATAAAAGGACTGAGGAAACACTTGTGTAAACACTGCATGAGGCTAAAATACAATTTAAGGTGTCATCTGAGCTTTTAATTACTGCCAAAAGTTGCAATGAGTAACTTTAGTTGTACACTAAGGTTCAGAACAGGTTTCATTTTCAAGAAATCATGTGACACATGTTTACCAAATCACGTGACAACAGGGAATAACCTTCCCTTACTCTGAGCATCTTTGGTAATATCTGTGAGGCTAAGAGCCACTGTACCTGATCGACCTCCTTCCACACTGATGTTGTCCCCCTCCTCTCCTCCCTCGGTCTCTTTCTGTTTCTTCAGGATACGACTCCTCTTCATAGGCAGCGGTGGTGCCTGCTCTGTCCCCACCAGAAGCTGAAGACTGGCACGGCCTGGTTTGGGCTTTATCGTAGGCGGCCTTTTGAACCGTTTGCTTGGTGTGAGTTCTGCAGTACCATTGGTGGGTTTTTCCACTGGTTCACTGGAATCCTGTTTGCTAAACTTGTTCACAATTCTCTTGACCTTTCCACCAGATAGCCTCGTGCTGCTCCCTCTGTCTCCAAGAGGAGGGGAGCCTTGCTGTGGTTTTGGAGGGATCTCCGGTCTGGGCTTAGCCTCAGGCTTGAGGGCTGAAGGAGATGTGGGCCGTTCCTGGATAGACATGGCAGCTGGAGGGTGTCTACTCTTATGGTGCGTTTCACTCCCCCCACCCTGACTAATCAGAGGTCAGGCTTTGTGGGCAACGGTCAGTGTGCCATCGTCACCTAATGACAGACGGAGAGGAAAAAAATGAAACCAGTTAGCAGCTGAAATAAACATTTACAGCAAGGAAATAAACATTCCGCAATTTCATTACAGCATAACCCTGAGTCAGACTTTGAGTTCTAAGCTGCAAATCTCACCAGAGGAAAGCCTCAGATGAAAATGAACTTTGCACTTTCCACTCCTTTCCATTGAAAACAGATCTTCACACATAAAACGAAAGATAATGTTTTTGGTGCTGTTCAGCTATTTTTCCATTTTAAACTACTTCATCTTCAACTTCAAATACATCAGATAGAAATGTCAATTCTTCTTCCTGCAGTCCGTGAATGTGCAGTGCCTGTGTAACAAGCTGGCGATAATATATGAGTCATCTCACACAGGTTCATTACGATTAATACTTAACCACTGCTTCAATAGAACTATGTAATAATATTCACTCCACCCTGTCTACTCACTGTTGCACTGGCAAGTTAAATAGCCTCAGGTACTGCTGATGAAATCAAACTGATTTCATTGTGAGATTTTTTACCCAAAAAATGCCAGTATTTGTGCATATACATTATTATACACACACAAGAAAAATACGACTACAAATTCAATGACCACATTACAAAAAGAAATCACAATATGATACTTAGATGCTGCGTTGATACGTAAAAATGGTATCACAATAAAGCTATTCTGCCATGCTCTTTACACTGCTAAACATTTGTCTACAATTTAACATATCTGCGTAACAGAAGACTAAAAAATACTCATTGCATTGTGGTGTCAGTGTGAGTACCATTTAATTTGTTTCTAGCCATGATGTCGTGACTCCAGCAAGTCAAATTATTCATGGAATTTTTTTTAGAGCGCCTGCATGTTTTATTAAAAATATTAACATTTGGAACCAGGATATTGACAATGATTATCAAGAGGAAACAAAAAGATATATTGCTGAATCGATATTTTGTCCCACACCTAATTATAAACCCAAAAATGTTGCACTCACACACACAGATGCCCTGGACTGTACATGAATAAACACATTTATGATTGTAGTAACTCCACACTGATTTAATCCTTTTAAAGCCAACCACTGTGAAAATGTCCAATTTCAAAGCACTCCAGACATTCAAATGAAGCAGTCAAATAGTCTATAAAAAGAAACATGATAATAATAGAGTGAGATTCACTCTCTGTTCCTTGGTGACCAAACGACTATGTGGCAGATTCCTCTCACCATATGTTTTTTTGATGTGTGTGCAACAGCTGATGTAATACCAAACCAAACGAGGGTTAGTCATCTTCTGAGTCACAAAGAAAAAAGATCAGAGATCCAGAATAAGATGTTACTACCCTGCTTTGTATGTGCAAGCATTTAGAAATTAACATTTGTTCAACTTACACATAAAACAAGTCTGTAGGACGGCATTCTTTCATCTAAGTAATATTGTAAAAATCAGGAATATCTTGTCCCAGAGTGATGCTGAGAAACTAGTCCATGCATTTATAACTTCTAGGCTGGACTACTGTAATTACTTGTTATCAGGATGTCCCAATAATTCTCTTTAAAACCTCCAGCTGATACAAAATGCTGCAGCCAGAGTTCTGACAGGAACCAGTAAATGAGATCATACTTCTCCTGTATTGGCTTCTCTTCAGTGACTTCCTGTAAAATCCAGGTTACAATTTAAAATCTCGCTTCTAAAATATAAAACTGTTAATGACCAATCTCCATCGTATCTTAAATACCTTTGTTGTGCCTAACAGAGCTCTTCGCCCTGAGACTTCAGGTTTACTTGTGGTTCCCAGAGTTTCCAGAAGTGGAATGGGAGATAGAGCCTTCAGTTATCAGCTCCTCTGTTGTGGAATCAGCTCAAAGTTTGGGTTTGGGAGGCAGACACTTTCAAGATTAGGCATAAAACTTTCCTATTTGATAAAGCTTATAGTTAGGGATGCTCAGGATCATCTGAGCTGTCCCTTAGTTATGCTCCTACAGGTTTAGACTGCTGGGGGATTCACATAATGTACTGGACTCCTCTCTTCTCTCTATACTGTTATATATCACCATTACGTATCACTAACTCTGTGTTTCCCCCAAGGTCCTGTGCTGGTTGTCTCCGTGGATGTCTCTGGATCTGGAGCTACATGTCCCTGACCGTGGCCTCACCACCTGCTGTCCTGTTATCCCCACCCCAACCTCTCCTGCCATCTCTTCCCCCCTCACTCCCACACCCAACCCAACTGGTTGAGGAAGATGGCCTTCTTTCCTGAGCCTGGTTCTGTCGGAGGTTGTCCCCCCCCCCATCCTAGGGGTTTTATGGTTCCTTCCCACCATCGCTGACTACTTGCTCATAGGGAATCCAAAAGCAACATTGGATTGTTGGATTTTCTGTTTTCTGTTCTGTGTATAATTTGTAAGGTCTGTAACTTACTATATAAAGCGTCGTGAGATGACATGTTGTGAATTTGCGCTATATAAATAAAACTGAATTGAACTGAATGGACATGCACCACTTAACAGCTGCAGTGTAGTGAATACATTTAAGGTTAACTGAATAATCATTCAGTCTGTAGGCATTTAAAATAATGGCAGATCTATACCCAGACTAAAAAAATCTCTAGAATAATTTGCTGAATGGCCTTAAATAACTTGCGGATTAGCCTAATTGGATGTGATACATAATATGTTTGAATAAATGACACAACTAGTAAAGTCTGAGGATTAAACAATCACTGATGCAGCTTCTCAAATGTGAGATTAATTTCTTGCTATCATCATCCCTGCAAAAATGTGGTCGCTATTTATAACAAACACAGTGCAGCTGACGAGGAATATAAATACAATATTGCAGTGCATTTCCAACACATTATCTTTACTAGATTCTTAAAGGGGCACGCCAACTATTTTACGAATGAATGTCAGTTACCTCTTCACACGGACCTCTCAGCTTGAGAAAACAGGTGTGTAGGAGGAGGTTTCAAGAGTATAAAAAGAATACATAACAGTACCTCAGCCTTGGTATCGAGATTAAAAATATTCATCAGCAGATCTGTGTTTTAATTTAAATATGCTGACTTTCAAAGACATAAAAATATGAAATCTTGGTCTCTGCAGTTTCGGTTTATTTTTGTACTCTCACTCACAAGCTCTCTAACTTTGCTAAACCACTGTCATTTATGAAGCAGCCTGTGACTCCGTGAAAGATTAGAAGCAGATCATTTTGTGTACGGTACAGTGCCAGTAAATTCATTTGACGTCGTGAACGAGTCAAACCATATGTTAAAGAAAAAGGCAACAGTCCAGCACCGGTAAGCAAACGTCAGCATCTCAAACATCAGTCTACTATAATGGGTTCTTGACTTGAAAGCTTACTAAAGTCAATAACACTCAACTAGTGGCTTTTTGTTATTGGAAAAGTGTACCAGCTAGTCAGACCGGTCTGGAGGGATGTACATGCTGCACAGTGAGTGAGCTTAAAACAGACAGACAGAGTTTCAGCCTGACAGCAAGCTGTTTCTGAGCTGACAAACAGACAAATATAAAAGAATATGGTGGTTATTTCTTTGAATTTTTAAGTTAGTTTTTTTTTTACATTTTACAGTTTAAAAATACCTCTCAAATGTCAGTGAACACAACCTTATTACAGCATTGGATGTGTGTGAGTGTAAAGTAGGCCTTTTCAGGTTTCAGTTTTGGCCCTCTGGTTATTTTCACTGTCTACAGGGTGACATACAATCATATAACATCCAGTAGGAGGGTGTGTCTGCTCAGAAAGCGCCCATCTAGGCAGTGGTAATAACACTCTGATTGTGTGTTAATGCACTTATAGATAATATGAGACACTTGAGGTTACATCTCCCCCCTCACTTTCCTTAAAGCAGCCCCCACCAGATTTCACCTCTTTTGTCTCCCTTTGCTCTATTGACCTGGTTAGTTCAATAGCTGCATCCTCCAGTCTACTGGACACCTTCACACACTCAGGCTGGGTCAGTGGGCCACTCATTCATTCCAGTAAGTGTGTTTGTCCTGCTAAATCCAATACATCATCCAATATGTCAGATACAGTGTGATCTCTTAAATCAGACCAGCTTGAGAACAAGCCTTGAGTGCTTAAAGCGGCCGTCCATTAACACAATGCTCTGCGTGCGCGTGTGAATATGTGTGTGTACAGTATGCCATCTGTTCCAGAGACTAATGGGTTAGTGAGTATATAAAATGGGTAGGGGGGCTTTAAGAGAGCCACTCTGCAGTGTAATACATGTGATGTGCACGTTAGCTCCACGTTGGCCAGGAAGACATGACGGAAAAAGGTGTGTCAGGAAGGAAAACACACACACATACACACAGAGGGGGTGGGAATCCAGGGAAGAACTAGGATACAGGGTTGGTGACATCAGTGGAGTGTTTCCATGTGTCCATATATCTGTAAATCTATATATGTTATTTAGGTGTTAAAAGGATGAGCTGTAAGGAAATCCAGACTTTAAGACATCATAAAGGTGCTCTAGTCTACTGAGCAGTAAGATGTCAATGAGAGGAACACCAGGCTAGAATCAAAGCTGGCCTGTGGCTCTTCATCGCCTGATGTATAGTTTAGTCTGTGCTGTTTTCTTAAGATAATTAACAGGAAACACAAAATGTGAAATATATTCCAACATATTAAATCCTGGAACACAGCAAGAGTGAAAAACAAGCACAATTACTACTCAGTATAACAAGACACTACAATCTCCACAAGCTTTTAAGTTCTCCATAAGGGAACAGGTGCTCCCAGCTCAACCAAAGTGCACCTGCTAAACTACCAATAATAAACTAACCTCACCTAAAATATTAATTTAAGTGGCAAAAACTCACCAGTGTTATTCAGACGTGTCTGAGTGTCTCTCTGCAGTCATTCGGCTCTAGTGTTGGCAGTCCAACATACTGTAGTTAGCTTTGGGATAAAACCGGTACAGGCGCAGCTACATTAGTGTAACTTCAAACTTTAAGCTCGTCCCGACGAGAACTTAACCTGCCGTTAAATAGACTGTTAAAAAAATATCCCAAACGTAAAAGAAACCCTCGTTCAGTTCATTGTCGTTGCTCTGACAGGCTTGTTGTCTGAGCACCCATCACCCCCCTGTTGTTGTCTGTCGTCTTTGTTACCAGCAGCTCAATGAGAGGTGAGAGCAGCAGCAGCCGCCTCAGGCTGAACCGCTCTCACGGAGACTGTTACATTTTCCGGTGACGCATTTCAAAATAAAGGTACAGTTTGAAATTCAGCACGCAAGCAACTTTATGTTTGACAGACGTGAAATTTTACTCCAGCAAAGTAGCTTTATTTTATAATCGTAGCCTCAACAAAAGAGACAATTTGTATTCTTTCTATAATTGCCATTTGAAAAACTGAAACGCAACTGCGTAAAAAATGTGCAACATACAACATATTCACAATTACCTGCAATATAACCTCTTAATTTAAATGTCACGTTTCACTTTTTACTCGTTTTCACTCTTACAACACAATGGACCTGATTAAGCCTTTCTTTTCTTTGAGTCTTATTTTGATAATCATGATTCCTGGATTTCCAGGGTGTGTATTGGTAACTTCGTGTATCTTTGGTCTACCAATGTAATTTACACCCTAAACAATGATTAACCCCTAGATGTATGTATTTTATGATGTGTGCAGGTGTTGTACTTGAACAGGTGGCGCAAGAGGCGGTGCTTAGCTGCTGCATAACTTCCTCGCACCTTTTTTGTGTCCTACTCCCACCTAGTGCCTTCATTTGGAATAGACATGAAGTGCCCATTAAATTGAAGAAACTATGTTCTTTAGGGGTTACTCTTTATTTCTCAGGTGAAGTCATACTCATTAAAGAGTTAATTTACAGAGTCAATTTGATTTTAGTTATGACATTTGATAATTATCAACTTACTATTTCAAAATATTGATTTTCCTAAAGATTTTCCTATCCTAAACATTAGATCACTTAATAAATAATATTTTATTTTGCCTTGCTATTTTAGAATTAAAATGCACCGTTACAGGAGTTCAACTTTGTATCTTAGAATTTTCCAATCAAAATATAGCAACTCATTTATTTTTACTTAATTAACTAACTCAAAATGTTTCTTACAGGATTATCCATTGAAATTATAATATTTTATAACTTTAATTTATTCATTTTATCTATCTCATGACTTCTTAAGTAACATTTTTGACACACAGTATTATCCTTTACACCTACTATCTTCCGCTGTTATCATAAGATAGTTATTAACTTGCAAAGTTTCATTATCGACTCATCTGTCAAGTATTGATTTACCCTCTTAAACTTTACAACACTCACAGTCTCTTCTCTCTTACATTCACTACTATAAAAGCCAAAATTTCCATTGTATTGGTTTGACTTTGTAATTTAATATTTGACCTTATTACGTTTGGTTACCATAATATGTTAACTATCTCATGATTTGACCCATGAATGCAAATTTGGACCTATCTCAGGATTATGGTTTTTGGCTCAAGCTTCTGACTTAGAATATTATTATTCATTCAAACATTAGACAGATAACTCTCAAAATTACAATTATTTTTTGCTTATTCTGTCAAAATATTGACTTACTGTCTTAAAGTTTAAACCATTTACAATCTCTTACTGCTTAATTTTGCATTACTATTTTAGAATTTGGACTTACTATTATAATAGTTCAACTGGTTTATTGTTTTTATTATTATTATTGACTCCATGAATCAATATTTTAACTTTAAACTTTTACTTAACTTAAAATGTTGAGTAATAATTTGACTTTCCATCTCAGAATTTTGACTTCATGTAAATTTAAACTATCTTTCGATTTTGATTTCAGCTCTAAATTCTAACTTACAATCTAATCATTTAAACTTTCTCTCTCATATTTGTTTTTTTTATAGAGGAACCCCAATTTTGTCATGAGTGACTATGATTTAGACACAGCTTCTTTTTAATTTAAATTCTTTCTAATTTGACTCCATCACTTCGTTTTTCTAGCTGTGAGTATTTTATTTTATCACGCACACATGATCATTTATTCTTCCTAGGGAAAGTGTGATGCTGACTCCTGACGAGCATGCAGGCCATTATGAATGAGAAGTAGGCCCGGTCAGTTTGATAGACGTGAGACGCTGCGAGGACTGATAACTTGAAACATTCTTTGACTTATCGGTGAACACTCAGGACTCCACATTTAATCCGTTTACGGCTGAATATAGCAGTCGAGTGAGCAGAGAGAGACTCACATCTCGCGGATCTATTTCACTTGGATGCTCCTGTTGCGCACAGATACTGCGGCATTTCCTTTATACTCTGTGAGTCGCAGTGCACGGCTGTATCGCTCCGCCGGCAGCTGAAATGCTCGTAGACCAATCACATCTGTGTTTACACCATCACCTGTCAAACACACACCCTCTGGTACATTTTCTCTCTGAAAGGTAGGATTTCTGCATTTATTTCATCTTCACTTTTTACCCAAACGCGAACACAGGGGATGGAGTCAGAGTCTAGTCACGGTAGCAACAAAGCCGGTTCGCCTGTGCGCGAGAAGCAGCCAGGGATAGCAAGGTTAGCGCCCCCGGAGCTAACGAGCTGGAGCTGGTTATCTGTCCGCCTGGCTTGTTTTTTAGCCGATTATCAGAAAGTCCTTGCGCCCTAATCATCTCTGGCTGAGGTCGGCGCTCAACGATGTGTGTTAGCTTGACAGACCCGGTCAACTAATGCTGGAAACGCTGAGCTTGTGCTGGCCGACGTTAGCAGAGGTTAACATAGCCGAGTGGCTAACAGGACCAGCCATGCAGTGCATCCTGAAGCTAGCAATAAAGCCAGTCTGCTGGATGGAGATGCGCTTAGCGGAGTCGTTAGCTAGCTCTGTGCACGGCTGGATTAATGTAGCCGTGTGTATTTCTGTTTCTTTCAGCAGAGAAGTGGGAACACAGTGGCTCTGATATTGACTGCCACTGCCATACTATTGTTTAATTGTAATGTAGTAAGTCAGGGGCTCTTTGTTTCTCTCCTTTCTGGCTAGTTTGGTCGCTTTCTGTGGAACAGTTAGCAAACTAACGTTGCGGTTAGCAGGTGATGACCCACAATGGAAGACTTGAGGCTATAGTTACTTATTTAGCCTCATTACAAATGTCGGAGTACGCATTGAGTTAGACTTCTTTAGTAAAAATACCACAATGTAAAGTAATCATCACAATTAAAAGTCCTGCTTTCAAGTATTTTATTCGTGCAAAACTATCCGAATTCTAACCACAGACGTATTAGCTGTACTGGTGTTAGCCCCAGTCTGTTAGATTACATTATAGTTGCATTTATTTAACTGCACCATCAATGTGTCAGTAGCCATTTGTTCTTGTATTTGGTTCAGGTGGACCTACCTTTAACCCCTGTTATTGTTTTCTGTTTTGTAATTTCATTTGCAAAGTGCTGCATGTCATCATTTACAAGCTAATTTTGAGGATTTTTATGTATGGACTTCTTGTGTAACGTATCTAAGACAGTCAAATACATGTAGATGGAGTCAAAAATGCAGTTTGTGCCTAAAATGCAGCGACCAATAGCTGTGGTGTCTTACAATGGAAATAAATGTATATATGTATGTATGTATGTATGAGTAAAATTACTTAGTTTCTTTACCCACTTTAACAATTTTTTTTCTGTATTATCTTGTTGTGGCTCTTTGCTGATGCTGTATGTTGTCAAATAAACACTTCATGATGATATATTGTACATCATTTTAGACACGTCTTCCCAAGGTGAAATCAGGATAGGCTTTGTTGACCAAGAATGTATTCAAACAGGAACTGAACTCAGTTTGTCTTTGCTCTTGAAGAAGTAACGCAAAAACATACGTGCATTTAAAGAAAAGCATGAAGTTAAAGAAAAGAATGAGTGTGTTTGACTGCTATGTACAGCTGTAGATATTTGTAAAAGAGCATGTTTAAAGTGAACCTAAGTTTAGTGCAAATTATACATGTTTGATGATGATGAACAATACAGTTATTGACAGTAAATACATGGTTATTTAAATGCAAAGGCGGACGAAGTGCAATGGAGCAAAGAGCAGCATTATTAACTATTACTATGTATACGGTGATAAATAGTGTACACAGTGGTTCAGGGTTGGGGATTCAAAAACGAGCTCTTCCTGTCATAGACTGATTTAATTGCCCATGAGAGTGATGGCTTGTGGGAAGAAACAGTTTTTTAAAAATCAGATTGTCTGATGGTTTTGGCATTTGATGTTAGAAGTCATCTTGTCATATGTGAAATCTTTGGAAATTTTGAGATCTCTATTAGAATTTAAAACAAAGTTCAACAGTCTGCAACTATAGTTCTGCTGTGTCCACTAATTTTGAGGCTGTCCCCCCACACCACCCCATGTGCTGGTGTCCTTTATCACTTCACTGAACCTCAAGTTGCTCCTGTTGGCAGGCGAGCACCTTGCATGGCAGAACCTAGCAAAGGTTAAAAGGAACTACATAAGTGCAGATATTTTATCGTTTTCTTAATGACTAGCCTATCGGGTGCTGTGGGAATAAGTTATTAAACTTGCTGCAAAGACGACAGGGTGCAACTTACAAACTCTTAAGAAAAAAGTATAATGTATTATAATTTTTGGTTACCAAGTACAGTATTTTGTAACCTTTACTCTCAAATTTCTTGGGCTATTGAATTTGTAAAGTCACAGAGGAGGCATGAGAGAGATGGGGAGAAGGCAGGGATGGAAAAGAAGGAGAGTGAATCAGATTCAGACAGTATAAGGTGCAGTGCAGTGTGGGTGTTTACAGTATTAACCCAGCCTCCGTGCTGAAGAGCTATTTGATTTACAGTGTTCACTTTCAGTCTCTTTGTTTTTCTCCTGTGCATCATCCAGGAGCTGAAACACACACTCACACTGAAGCGCCTACGGTAGCCGCTAACTGGACGGACTCTCTGGCAATTGACCTTTTGCAGGTAAGCCTGAGCTTTCTACAGTACAGGCAGACTAACTACTAATGCTTGATCAGCACTGCCACAGCTCAACCTTTTTCTTCCTTCATACTCCTTGGGATGCAGGTTTTTCAGTGCAGGTACATTTTTGTAGCTTTTGAACGGGCTTAGGTGATGTCTTCACCAGCAGGAGCAGAATATGGTAGTTCTGATTTGAATACACACTGAGAGCACAAAGAAAGATTTCAAGAGGAACAGTCCTGCTGGAACATTTCACAGATGTTAGATAATAACACAAAGTCTCTGTTGTGCTCTGCTAGACTAATAACACAGCGAGAGGATGGATTTACATGCCTGTTTACGAGTTAGAAAAACATCTTGGATGTCAAAGACGATAAAGGAAAAATATTATGAAAAAAATTCCATAATCCTAAGCAGCCATTATTTTGGAAGATTACTTTATCTTCAAGGTAGCAAACAGCAAAATAAGTGTAAGATTTGTTTCCATCAACTGCTACTTAGAGACCAATTTTTATGAAGTCCTCATAAATGTGTGCTTTTTAGCATTCAGTAATGTTTTATTTTATTGCTGTGCCAGCAGTTAGTAGCCATAAATACATACTATCCCTAAATCACAAGACTGTGATCTGTGTTCACTGAATTGGTCTTTCACACACAGTCAGTGCAGCAGCTCAAGAATCTGCAGGGTTTATTTTTTGGATTTCTTTCTTCAGGATCCCCACTGAAGACAGGCAGACCCGCTGTTAAACTGTTAACTGACAAAATCCACTGATTGTGTCTCACAAGGAATGTCAGCAGTAGTTGTTTTTAGTACTGGACAGTTGTGAGTGTTTGACTTATAATAACCCTGTCCCTCTGGCTTTATGGCACAGTGTGTTTGTCTGAGGCTTGTAAAGTGTTAATTGGAGCGTCTCAGGTGTGGTGTGAAGCATCGGTGCAATATAGCAATGCCACAGAGGCAACATGGTTCTTCTGGGGCTTGAAAAAAAGCAGTCTTAGAGAGTTGCAGCGTGCATTCGAGGGAGTGAAGAAGGACAATGTAAGACACTTGCATTGAAGCAGGCTTTTGTATTTCTGATGGCGTTTTGCAGTTGGACCCTCCAGGTAGCACTTTAGCAATATGAAATTTCATGCTTTTACACATAATAATTTAATCTTCTGAGATTTTAGGTTTTGATTTATTCTGAATTTTTGTCCTCTATTATGCCTATGTCTCTGTCTTAGCGGAATAGTGGAATAAGTCTTGAACCATGAGCTCAGTGGCAGTGTTGACCCCAGAGAGCTTTGCGGAGCATCGCAGTGGCCTGAAGGACCAGGAGATAACAGGTAGCGTCCGGATATCTTCTCCTTACTTTTACTTCTGTTAATCACTTATTAGCTAAAGAGGTCAGATTGAGGTATGTAGATTTTATCCTACTTGCCTGGCACTTACTGTTTTTTGATCAGGCAGGTATAATTTTCTAGTTCCTCAGTTTTTGACTGCCTGCTGTATTATCACTTCTTAATTTGAATAATCCTCCTCATCTATATTGTTTTCTTTCTCTATCATAACCTTTTTTGTCTTTGTCTCACTTGGGCCAGGCTGCGTCCCGGAGGATGAGGCATACATCCCTACCTATCTGGAGGCCTTCCCTCCGCTGCCGGAGAAGGGGGCACCAGGGGAGAGGGCAGGGGAGCCAGCTTCGGCATGGGGGAGCAAGATCAGGCCCATCAAAGCCTCTGTTATCACCCAGGTCAGGAAGCCACTCTACTATACACATACACATTTTTTTAGTGGAAGAACACGTGCTGAATAAAGAAAGCCTCCTACTCCAACACTCGGCTCTCAAAAAGATTTAGATGCATCAGTACTATAAATAAACAGCTGTTATCTGTATGCATTTCTCTAGTGGTTTGGTATTTTTATGGCTATAACTAAATTTTACGTCAAGTCCTTTCAGCTGCAGTACTAGCTACAGGTCAATAAAATGCAGCTGTTTTAGGAAAATGAGCAAATAAACACATTGTCTGAAATTTGAACCTCATATCTCTTGACCCCTCCTACACCCAGGTGTTCCATGTGCCCCTGGAAGAGCGACGCTACAAGGACAACAGCCAGTTTGGGGAGGGCGAGGAAGCCAAAGTGTGCTTGGACATCATGCAGCGAACAGGAGCACACATTGAGCTGTCCCTGGCCAAAGACCAGGGCCTCTCCATTATGGTCACCGGCAAACTGGACTCTGTCATGAAGGCTCGCAAGGAAATTGTAGCTCGCCTGCAGACACAGGTAAATTCACTATGAGTTCCTATAGTTGTGCTGTTGTATTAAATGGCTAAATTAGATTTGGAAAGCTGAGTGCATGTCGGGTGATTTCTTGACTTGATCTATTGAAATATAATTTTGGATAAATGAGCTTAAATAAAAAAGTAAAGTACAATTCTGTGGAAAAATTTGACTATTGGCAAATATTACTTTTGTTATTTCTAAATACACAATATTGTAAAATATAATGGACAGCAGAGCCTTGTTAGTTTGGTTTGTTAAACTATGAAACCTATGATACCCCATGGAAAGGCTTTGTCTTGTAGTCAGTTATTAAAAAGTTACTTTGAGTATAGTTTTTACCAGCTTTCAAGCTGTCAGCAATGCAGTGTGAAATGGAATGGAACAACTTTTGTTTTTAGAGATGGTAAGTTCCTCAATATTTGGAGTTTAGCACGGAATTCTGCCTTGATAGTAAATGCTGTGGAAAACTACCGCTGGGAAGAGCTTCACATCCAACTGAGTTTAAAGATCTAATTAGAAATTGTTAAAATGACTAACAAATTTCTGAATATGCTACGATACGATACGATATGATACGATACGATATGATACGATACGATATGATACGATACGATACGATACTTTATTATCATTCACAGCATTAAACATGAGGAACGAAACACAGCACTCGGGTCTCTGCACTAGAAAAGTCAGTAATAATAATCAAATAAATAATAATATAAGTAGGAACCTATTGACCTAAAGAAAATGAAAACCTATATAAAAACCTATTAAAAAAAAGCTATTTAAATTTTAAAGGTTAAACCCAAGGTGCCTTCTAAATTACAGATTGTCCATTGTCAGTGTTCTCAGTGCAGGCTTTAAGTTTGCACAACAGACTGGCACTGGTAAGCTGCTTGTTGAACTTTGATTTAGTTTCCAAGCTAGTTAAACTCTTAGACAAGTACAGTGAAACCTTCCATGTTTGGAAACATCATTCCAGTGTCAAACTCTGAACGAACGTTGTTCTGCACCGTGAAGCTCAAACACTGGAACATTTGTGCCCTCAGAAATGTATTTCATAGCACTTAAAAGGTATTGAAGGTTTTTGCTGGCTCACAGTGGGCCTTTTGTGGGGGTGACCACCCATGGCACTAAGCATTATTGGTCTGAGTTCAGTAAAGTTATTTAGCTTACTAGTCTGCGGTACCTTATTTGACAGAAATCTTTACTTTTTCCTATAATTTCTGACCATTTGATGAACAAAAATTTGGATTATGCTTGAGTAAGTAAAAGCCTGATTAAAAGAACGTATTTGAAAACTTAAATTGCTGTCATTATTTTCATGATTTTTCTTTAGGGCTGAATAAAACCTTTTTGGGGTAGGGCACAAATTCCTCCATGTACGACTGTGGTAACTCAGTCTGAAGATGTACAGTAATGGTGAATACCAGCTGCGGCTTGAATAGTCCTATCTCAGCAGGCAGGTCGGTTTAGGACAAAAAGTTGAACTGAAAAATGACCGTCAGCTCCCAGGAGTGGCCTTTCTGGGCTTCAGCAGCAAACATGCTGATTTCGATTTCAGTGGGTGCCCTGAGGTTCACTTGTTTAGCTGAGTTGCAGTTATTGATACAAAGGTGCAGAAAAACATTTTGTCCTCCTCCAAGGTTGAATGCTTTTGTTTTGTTTACCTTCTGAAAAGTCACATAATTATTGATTTTGATAAGTTTCATTCAATTTCTGTTCTTAGAATTAGAAAACAAATATTGCTGACTTTGTATCTTACGTTGGTAGAAAATACATACATAAACAACCCAAACTGTTCTCACGGATATGTCTGAACCATCAAGCAAGATAATTTGTCCTTATCCAATAATTTACTAAGAGTTTCCATATCTGACTGAGTCTTTCTCTCCCCCAACACCCCTCCCCTCCCAGGCATCTGCTACGGTTGCCATCCCTAAGGAGCATCATCGCTTTGTCATCGGTAAGAATGGCGAGAAGCTACAGGAGCTAGAGCTGAAGACCGCCACCAAGATTGCTATTCCACGTCCTGACGACCCCAGCGCTAACATCCGCATCACTGGTACCAAGGAGGGCATCGAAAAGGCCCGCCATGAAATCCTACTGATCTCTGCTGAACAGGTCAGCCAGCAATAGGTTGTGGTTCTATGGCCGGGTCCATTTTGGATCTGGTTTCTGGCTAATGTCCTGCCCTAATTAATTTTTTATAAAACTTTTCAAAGAGTCATATTATAAGATGACATTAAGGCATGCAGCTAATGTTACCAGATATTTATAGCCAGGACTGGGTTGAACCTCTTAACCCCAAGAAATTTCTGGGCGTTTCTTGCTGCCGTTACATTTTTACTCCCTGTGGGCTCATTTTTTCTTTGACTTGTTTGTGTTTAGTTGGGATATGAAAACTGGTAGTGAAGTTGAGAACCTCATATAGGAGGACGAGGTGATTCCATATTATTATCATTACGTCCGTCTTAAGTGCCTTTTTAGATCTAGAAACTATTAAGAGATGCTTTTCTAATGACCCAAGCAAGCAAAGTAATAAAATCATGAGTGACCTTCTCAAGATCATTAAAGGAAAGGATGAATTTGACTTAGGAAAAAGCTCTGAGTTTAAAAAGTAGCTGGCTTGGATGACTGCTTTGATCTGTAAGTCTGATTTAAAAGAGGAATCAAATCTTTCTTCTTTAAATCTTCATATAAGGTTGCCATTAGGGCGCCATAGAACCAAGATATGATGAAATGCTGCTGGGTGACACTCAGGGAAGGCAAGACAGGCAAGTACCAAAATCTCAGTTGTAGCTGTTTATGACTTAGTACAGGTTTAACCTAATAGGACTGAATAAGGGATCATCAGATTCAGATTCATAAGATGCTGTCAAACCCAAAGTCTAGATTAAGGGTTAATTGGCCTTGCAATAGACTACTGAGGTAAATAATTACCGGTACTAATAATACATTCATCAATATGTTATTATTAGCCCTTACTTAGCACAAGACTGAAACTGTGATTATGGAAACTACCTACCTACATCTGTCTAATTGTAGCATCATCAGGAGAATCAGTAATGACATATTGCATACGGCTGATTCTTCTGTTCGCTGACTCCCTCGTCCTCCTCATTCTCCTCCACTCCACCAGGACAAGCGTGCAGTGGAGCGTCTGTCCCTTGAGAAGGCGTTCCACCCCTTCATTGCTGGTGCCCACAACAGGCTGGTGCAGGAGCTGAGCCAAGAGACTGGTGCCCGAATCAGCATCCCTCCGCCCAGCCTGCCGAAGGATGAGATTGTCATCACTGGAGAGAAGGAGGCCGTAGCGCTGGCGCTCAGCCGCATTCGAGCCATCTACGATGACAAGGTGAGTTTGTTCAGGAGCAAGTGTATCCAGTTAGATCCGGTGTCACCGCTGCTCATTAATTATTTGCAGTTAGGGCCCTTAAACTTGGGTACAACTAGACAAAGTTTAACCAATCAAGTTAAATTTCTCTGTGTCCATCATACTAATTGTCTGTTCATGGTTGTTGTGATTTCTGTGAATTCTGCACTTTGGCCGCATATTTATTTAAATAAGGGCTAAAAAAAAAAAAAGTAATTGTATTCTACCACTGCTGATGATTATTTTAACCATCAATTTTTCTTTTAAAAAAAAATCTTAATTTCAAAGTGTTCTAAATTAGGAATTCCCAAAAATATCAACGTAAGCATGAAAGACAAACTTAAAAGAAGGAACAAAGCACACCATGAAAAGTGGATCAAGGACGGTTAGTAAAAGTTAGTGACGCGCATCAGAAAAGACTCACTGTGCCTCTCATTTTTGGTTCATTGAGATGTTTTGTTGGTCCATACCAGCTTTTACTCTGTGCTAGACTTGCACTGAAATTTTAAACATTCAGATGTGGCTGAGAAAGCAGGTTAGGGCTTAGTGTAGGGCATTATGGCAGGGCTTGGTTGCCGACGATAACTTTGTGTTTGTCCTGCTTCACAGCAATCATACTTGTTTACTCTGCTAAATCTCATCTGTAATAGAGATAATGGATGCTTTTGAATTGGACTGGCAGTGGTGTTATCTTACTTTCTGTCACACCATTATGTGTTCTCTTTAGAAGTTTAAAGTAAACTGTGTAAGGTGGATGAGTGACACACACAAAGAAAGTGAGTGTTTGCGTGTGTGTACCAAATGAGACCCGGTGATTGGCAGGCCGGAGATAATGTCGAGAGAAAATTGGATTTCACCAGAGAACAACAGGATGAGAATGCTAATGTCATTTAGTGCATATATATGAGTGGCAAAAACAAATATCATTTCTCTGTTGTCTTCTCACTTTCACCCACTGTCAGTCACTCTCCTCTTCCTCTGTGCTCACCTCTTGCCCCCACATTTCCTCTTGTCTTTCTGTCAATCCTTTTCCCTCTATTCATGCCACCTTCTGTCTATCTCCTTCCTGTTTCCTGTCTTTCATTTTTCTTTCTGTCTCCTTTTGTGTTCCCATCCATCCCTCACTGTGTTCCTCATTTTCTGCCACTTCCTCCCACTGGCCTTCCTCTCGCCACTGTTGTGTCTTTACTATGCTGCTCGTCACTTCTAATCTTGTCCCTGTCCACCATGCAGAAGAGGAAGACCACGACCATCTCTGTGGAGGTGAAGAAGTCCCAGCATAAGTACATCATAGGTCCAAAGGGCAACACATTGCAGGAAATCCTGGAGGCCACGGGGGTGTCAGTAGAAATGCCTCCTCTGGACTCCGGCTCAGAAACGATCATCCTTAGAGGGGAGCCTGACAAACTGGGACCAGCACTGACACAGGTCTACGCCAAGGTGAGGAGTAAAGAAAGGACACAGAAAAGAATGCAATAACAGACTGAGACGAAGAGACATTTTTGTGCTTTTTAGCATAATATTTTTGGCTAAAGCATGATGTTTCTAACATTGAGGGCCCTATTCGGACCACAGGTTGTTTCTATCCCACACTCTGTGCACTGATTCCTCGAGGCATCAATAAGAGTGCTTTTTTTACCCTCTGTTCCTGCCTATTCTGCCATGTTAGATATTAAACTAAGTTCTTTAAATTTAAACATTTTTTTAATTTGGTGTCATTTATGTGTATATAGATGGCAGTAAGCACAAGTGGGCTAACCCACATTTTGTCACAAAATGATGTATCACCTTTATACAAGTCTGCAAGTATCTGGCTTCATCCTTCATCCTATCAGGCCCACAAACTCCAAACACACCATGCTAAACTACAAGCATTCTGAACCTGAGAGATTTAATGGTCGCACAAAGATCCATTTTACACCATTATTGCAAAACAGCAAAATGTGGGTTAGCCCACTTGTGCATACTGCCATCCAAATGAAATCTGATTTAGATTTGGTATCTTTATATGAGTGCTTGGAATAGGGAGGTAGGGGCCTCCCAAACAAGACATTGGGACATTAGGGCCACCCAAAATCTAAAAAAGCACTGCATCCTGTAAAAGGCGATCAGCATTTGCTGAGTCAGATATGTGTACCTCGTAGACTGGTGATTGTAAATCCAGTTGTCGCTCTTCTTTTAGCTCTGGTTTTGGTCTCCACCAGCTCATGGTAAATGCTCCGCTACATTTGCCAGCTACCTACTGACTGTCTGCTTTTGGTGCTGGGTAGGCAATGCACATCAGGTTGATCAGAGCTGTTGTTCCTAATACAGCTGCCTGCTTCTGTTGTAAATAAGGTTAAGAGTGACTCAAAACAGGAAAGTTGCTGGCTGGAAAATGAAAATGGTGAGTCAAAGGACTTGGAAAGCTCTGTAGACCTGAGGGTGTCATCTAAGGATAAAAATCTGTGTTGTCTCTACAAGAACCTTCACATTACATATAGTAATTGGATCCTTCATTAAATGTGAACTGGTAATGAGTGATTGCGGGGACAGATTAGACTTGTGTGAGTTTGTTAATGCAAACCTGGTTTTAACCCTGAATGACTTTATGGCTGTACAGGCTAAGAGTGTGATGGTGGTGGAGGTGACTGCTCCAGCCTGGCTGCACCGCTTCATCATCGGCAAGAAAGGACAGAACATCGGGCGGATCACACAGCAGCTACCACGGGTAAGGAAAGAGGGAGACAAGAGGGGAGCATGATCTCATTCAGAAGCCAGAGGTAACACGAAAATCCCACATCCTGCTCCACTAATATGACAAAATACTTTGAGCATGTTGGATGAAGACTATCTTAGAGGATCTTGTAAAATACAGCTGATAAAACAAAAGATGACGGAGGAGCAAAAGTTGACAGCAGAAAATGACTGTAGAGGACACTTTAAGTTGGAATCATTGACTTAAATATGTTTGATAAAAATGGCACATCAACACAAGGTGAGGCAGTAGTGGAGGCTTTTTAACTTGGTCGTCTTTATCCGTAGGTTCACATAGAGTTTACGGATGGCGAGGAGCGCATCAGTCTCGAGGGGCCAACAGAGGAGGTGGAGCAAGCCCAGGCCCAGATACAAGAGATCATCAAGGATCTGGTCAGTATCATGGACCCTTTACAACAAACCACCTCTAATAGAAAGTCTTTGTACTAATGACTTACCTGCACTATCATCTGACCCGTGTTTCACTATAGTTTCTCTCCAATAATAACTTTATTTTCCTGTTAAGATACTGTATTTGCATGGGCTTACAAACAAATGTGACTATCAGCAATGGTACAGACAATTAGCTGTACAATTGTATTGAAGAATAATGGTGTAATTTGTACACTGTACAGGAAGAACATTGTACTGTTTGTCAACCCAAATCTAATTTTTAAAGTAAAAATGGCTCCAGCTGTTCAAATTTGAGGATTTCCTGCTTTTCTGTGTTTTTTTTTTATTAGAACCTTATATCTTTGTGTTTCAAACTGTTAGTGAGACAAAACAAGCAAATTTAAAACGTCATGTTGAGCCTCAGGAAACTGTGATTGGCAGTTTTTATACATCAGAGAGTTAAGTGGCTCAGAAGTGGGCCTTTTGGGGGTGGCAATACAGTAAGCATGATCAGTCCGTATACATTAGAGATAATGAGTGTGACTTTATTTGACAGATGTCTATTTATTTTCCTATTATTTCTATGTATTTGATCAACATCATGGATGAGTAAAGGAAATCCTAATGACGGTTTTGTTTTTTTTATTCTCAGTTATCATTTTGCTGCCAGTTATTTTCCTTTGCGGACTAAATCCTCTTGGGAGAATGTGCCAAATATTCCTCTGCAGGAAAAATCCTGTCACTTATAGACAACATGTATTAACTGAGCAAAGCACTAGTTGCAGCCCTACATGGGACATTTATTACAACATGATGATCTGCAATGTAAATAACACATCAGTTGAAAGACTTTATACTGAAGTTATTTCAAAGTAGTAGATTAGAGTAGTACAGTGTAGAAATTCACTGACAGTCTTCCTCTGTCCCTCTGTGTGCAGCTGGTGAGGATGGACTACACGGAAGTCATCATAGATCAGCGTTTCCACAGACACCTCATCGGAAAGAACGGAGCCAACAGTAAGTACATGTGTGTTCTGCTGATTTCGGCAGAAAAGCAGTGACTTAATAGCGAGTACAGTCGGGTCCATAAGCTGTCGGAGTGGGACACGGTTTTTCAGTTTTCCCACTGTTGACCACCACAACGGATTTTGAATGAAGCGGTCAAGTTGTGATTAAAGTGTCGGCCTGTCTGGACTACATATAAAGTTCTTACAAACAGCTACTAAATGCAGATTCTTTCCTTTTGTCTCCTAATAGGAATAATAGCAAGGAAACAGGCCACATCTGGCCGTGAAACTGCTTATCCGTCAATTGTCCAGTTACCTTGATCCTGTGGAAATGGAGGGACTATTTAGAAATCTTTTAACTCCTTGAATTAAAGGTGGAAGTCTACACTTCAAACATCTTGATTGCTTCATTTCATATCCATTGTGATGTTTAACGTCAATTATTGAAATAGTGTCACAGTCCAAGTACAAATGGACCTGACTGTGTTTTGTCAGACATTACACATTCACATATCAATATGTTTTGCTGTTTTTGTTTGAGCTTCCTATAGCCTCATTTTAGCCACTTTTTGGTATTGTAGTTTGAGTGAAAACTGTCACAAAATAAGTTGTTGACTCTGATAAAAGGTTGAATGGCAAGGTAGGAGCCCCTGCATCAGATTCAGGCTTCCCAAAAAACATGTTGCTTGTGGTGTTGCTTCAGCTTTGAAAGGCAGCTGTAAGAAGTTTGTGTTTTCAGTCAGTGGCACTGCACATGTGTGTGTGTGTGTGAACATTTTGACATGTTTTTCCTCCATGAAAACTAGTCAGTGTGGTATTGCTGAGCCCAGACACTCTACTTTTTTGTAAGATCAACCAATGAACTTGCTAAAACCTGATGCTCAAACAATTTTAGGTGAATTTCTGTCACAACTTTGAAAGTGGACGCCTTCCTCACTTTATTTTTTACTGTTCTGCTACACCTTTCTTCCCGTCCTGCTTTCTTCTCCTTCACCCTCCCTACAGTCAATAGGATCAAGGAGCAGTACAAAGTGTCAGTACGAATCCCTCAAGACTCTGAGCGAAGTGGTTTGGTCCGGATTGAAGGAGACCCTAAAGGAGTGCAGCTGGCACGCAGAGAGCTCATCGAGATGGTCCAGAGAATGGTGAGAGTGCGGTCAAAGCTTGGTTGGTTTATTCATTCATTTCATCAGACACATTTAACCGGACACATTTTTGCCTGTTTCCAGGAAAACGAGCGCACCAAAGACCTGATCGTGGAGCAGAAGTTTCATCGGACAATCATTGGGCAGAAAGGAGAAAAGATCAAAGAAGTTCGAGACAAATTTCCTGAGGTGAATGTTCTCTCTATTCTGGCACTTTATCTCACCTTGTCATCACTGTCATTAGTTTTGATTCAGCTGTAATTCAATTAGATGACTAATATCTCGTTGGCTTTTTAGGTCATTATCAATTTCCCAGACCCATCGCAGAAGAGCGACATTGTCCAGCTGAGAGGGCCGAAAAACGAGGTGGAGAAATGCGCCAAGTTTCTCCAGAAAATCATTGCTGACCTGGTATAACCCACTATATTTTATCTTTATCTTTTGGCTCGTCTCTGTCTCTCTACACTTGTTTCACAGCAGTTTTCTTTCTTTTGTAGATTGAGAATAGCTTCTCGCTTTCCGTTCCCATCTTTAAGCAGTTTCACAAGAACATAATTGGTAAGGGTGGTGCCAACATTAAAAAGGTGAGACTCTTAAGGGTTCTTTAAAAAAATGGACTAAAGTTGCTTAAAATTAGTAGAACAGACTGTTATGACAACAATGTTGCATTATGTGTAAGACAGAAGGTAATAACAGATGTGTGTGCCAACAGATCCGTGAAGAGACAAACACCAAGATCGACCTGCCAACAGAGAACAGCAACTCGGAAATGATTGTAATCACAGGCAAGAAGAGCAACTGTGAGGCAGCCAGAGATCGAATCCTTGCCATCCAGAGAGAGCTGGTGAGACAACCAAGATATCAGATTGTGTTCTCATTTGTTGCAGTTGCAGATTTGTGGGAAAGGAACAGACAAATTCTGTCCCACAAAAATTACTTGGTAACTTTAAATCACTTAATAAAACAACAGATTTGATTGGCAATGTAAAGACGTGTAGCAACAAAATGCAAAATACATCTGCCTTATATTAATATGTTTCTATACTATTTACTGTATGGTCTTATCACAGTAAGCATGAGATGGATTTATAGTTGGAATACAATTTGACAAGAAAAGCTTTTGCTCAAATTTGAAATAGCATCTTGCGTTGTTCTTCGAATGATAAAAATGACATAGTTGTCATCACATGATAGGATAAAATTTAGATCATGTGATGATTGCTACCTCTGTTGAGAATGCGTCCCTCATTTCCTATCATTTCAAAATGCTGCTGCTATAACATAAGACAGTTAATCCCGAAGGGGCCGGGAATGGAACCCCCGTGGTATGCAGGAGTTCTACCACTGAAGCACCAATGCCATGAAGGCAGAAAATGTCCCAAAATACTATTTGAAAAAGTAATACGTGGAGTTGAGTGAGGATTTTTTTGTCAGATATCTGTTATAAGACTAAAATCTCGTAAGCTCGTCATCGTAATAGTATGTTTGATTCCAGTATAGTAAAACATTACAGTCTGTTACATTCAAGATATGTGATTAATTTAAAAGAAATTTAAACTGATTGGTATTTATTGTAGTATTCTTTTTAGATGGATGGATGGATGGATGGATGGATGGATGGATGGATGGATGGATGATGGATATCAGTTATAAGCAAAGAGACAAATATGTTTCAGACTCTAGAAAATTCTTCTTCATCTCCAGACTCTATTAAACTCAGTCTCTCTCACTTCATCCCTCTAGGCCAACATTAAGGAGACAGAGGTCACCATCCCAGCCAAGCTGCACAACTCTCTGATCGGCTCCAAAGGCTGCCTCGTGCGCTCCATCATGGAAGACTGCGGCGGTGTCCACATCCATTTCCCCTCTGAGGGCTCCGGCTCAGACAAGGTCACCATCAGAGGGCCTGCTGGTGAAGTAGAGAAAGCCAAGAAACAGCTGCTGCAGCTAGCCGAGGAGAAGGTGAGGAAAGAAAAGTGTGATGAATGATTATCGAGCATGGTCTCAAAGAGTGAATGTACAGAAGAGCTTTTAAGTGAGCTGTTAAAAGGGCAAATACTTACATCCTTTTCCGGCCCTCTGTCTCTTTGCACTTCCTTCCTTCTTGCCCTTTTCAGCAAGTCAACAACTTTACAGCTGAGCTGCAGGCCAAACCAGAGTACCATAAATTCTTAATTGGTCGGGGTGGGGCCAATATTCGCCGTGTGCGAGACAGGACAGGGGCCCGCATCATCTTCCCCTCACCTGATGACACAGAGCAGGAGCTGATCACCATTGTAGGGAAAGAAGAAGCTGTTCGTCAGGCCCAAAAAGAACTGGAGAGTTTGGTCAAAAACCTGGTAAGTACCTCCACACTGCTTGTGCTTTGTCCTAAATAACACTTCCAATTTCATTTATTGTTAATATCTTGAGTATTGATTTGTTGCTTTTATCAACCGTTGTTGCTTTCATTAAGGCTTTCAATTGATTTTTTACTAAACAAACTAAAGGCCATTACTAAATTGATAAATATGGAATGTATAAATGGGTTTGACAGACCCAAATACTCAGATTTTTTTGCTTATTTATTTGATGTTTATTTGTGTAGAGGCAAGTGTGTCGCATGATTAAATATGCAAGGAAACACTGTAAAATGCGAACAGAGAAAAGACAGGTGAAGCAAAGATAAGTCCTTAGTTGAGAAGAACTTACAGTCAATGTGAAGGATACACTGTGTAGCACCTCAAGTTACTGAGCCAGAAACCCTGAGAGGAACCAGTAGACCACTGAGTGTCTTAGGAACATAGTTAGTTAGGTAAGTATGTATTAGTTTCAAATAAGCAAATTTAATGAGATGAACAAAACAAAGAATGTGGCATTGGTGACGTGACACTACTGGAAAAACCTTCATTAAACAGAAAGGGAGGCCTGAGACATCACCTCCCATCGGTCTACAATGCAGTACTACATTCTCTACCCAGGAAGAACAGAACCCATTCACACCTGGCCACAAAGGGCCCTAACGAACCCCATTGTGAAAGGGAAGGACCTAATGACTCGCATTGTTTCTAAAAAAGAAATTGGTTGGAGGCTGAGGTCAAGCTGTTTTACTTTCAAAAATTAATCCTACAATTTAACTTGTTAGTTTCTATTGAGGACTGAACTCTGTAAGAATCCTTCCTCTATTAAAGACTCTCCTCTGACTGCATTCTTGTTGTCCTCCTTTTTTTTTCCAGGATGACGTGGTGGAAGACAGCATGGTGGTAGATGTTCGTCACCACCGCCACTTTGTGTGTCGGAGAGGCCAGGTGCTGCGGGAGCTGGCGGAGGAGTATGGCGGCGTGGCTGTGAGCTTCCCTCGTACTGGAGCCAACAGCCAGCGGGTGACTCTGAAGGGAGCGAAGGACTGTGTTGAGGCAGCAAAAAAACGCATCCAGGAGATTATTGAGGACCTGGTGAGATACGGAACAGGATTTTTGCACTTTTACAGAAATGACCTCTGGCAAGAGACTCCTGTATGGACCAGTATCTGTGGTCAGGTCAACGCTAAATTAAAGTATAGGAATCTAATTATTGTGAAAGCCACAGAAATGCTTTGCCACTCTCTGAAATGAAAGCAGCATAAATATTTCATGTTATACACAATGATTTTACTCCCAAAAAATGATGCAAGTAATCCTCCTTAATAGAATTTCTGTTGCCTCCTCTCTTGCTTGCCTGTCTCGAGCAGGAGTCCCAGGTGAGCGTGGAGGTTGCCATTCCTCAGCGCTATCACCGCGCCATCATGGGGCCTAAAGGCTGCCGCATTCAGCACATCACCAGGGAGCATGAGGTCCAAATCAAGTTCCCCGAGAGAGACGACAGCGCTTCAGGTCAGAAACACAACATGCACAGGATGTATACCTGCAGCAGTAAAACTACTGCTGTTCACATGCTGTCACTACCAAGTGGGTTTATTACTGGGTC